>CAUYUJ010020215.1:721036-760166 GCA_963575745.1 Prorocentrum cordatum
CCAAAAGGGCCCCAAGAGGCAAACATTGCTTCATTCCGTTCGGAAAACGTACTTGTTCAGCATATCCGCCTCTGGGGCTTTCACAGCGTCGAAGACGGCCCACGAGGCCCTCATGATCGCTCCAAGACGGACCAAGAGGCCCCCAAGAGAGCTCCAAGACGGCCCAAGAAGGCCCCCAAACGGCCCAAGAAGCCCCAAAGACGGCCCAAGAGGGCCCCAGAACGGGCCCAAGATGGGGTCATTCCGAACATTCGACCCAAAGACGCCCCCAGGAATCTTCTAGAAGCCTCCACGAAGTCCCCAAGGGGCCCCAGGCCCTGGACCTCCTTGACCTCATCCTCCTTTTTTATCAAACCCTGCTTGCACGCCGACTGAATTTCATCATCATCAGTACGACACCCACCCCCTTGGGCATGATAATCCTCCTCTTGTGTTCCTCCTCCTCAGACTCTCCCTCCTCCTCCTCCTCCTCCTCCCCCTCCTCCTTCTCCTCCTCCTCCTCCTGCTACTCTCCCTCCTCCTCTCCAAGCTCCTCCTCCCCCTCTTCCACCTCCTGCTCCTCCACCCGCCCGTCTCTATCCTTACATTATTCTTCATTCTCTCCACTTCTTCCTCTTCGTCCTTTTCTTTTCCCCCTCGTCATCTTGCTCCTCATGCTCCTCTTCCTCCTCCTCCTCCTCCTCCACATCCTCTGCCTCGTTCTCCTCTTCCCCCGCCTCCTCCTCCTCCTCTTCCTCCTCCTCGTCCTTCTCTTCCCCTCTTCCTCCTCCTCCTCCTCTTCTTCCTCCTCCTCCTCCTTCTCCTCCTCCTCCCCCTTCTCCTCCTCCTGACCCTCCTCCTCCTCCAGCTCCTCCTCCAGCTCCTCCTCCAGCTCCTCCTCAGCCTCCTCCTCATCATAATCATCAGCATCAGCATCAGCATCATCATCATCATCATCATCATCATCATCATCATCATCATAATCATCATCACCAGCATCATCATCACCATCATCATCAGCATCATCATCATCATCAGCAAGATCATCATCATCATCATCATCATCATCATCATCATCATCATCATCATTATTCTTATCATCATCATTATCACTATCATCATCAGCATCATCATCATCGTCATCATCATCACCATCAGCATCATCACCATCGTCATAATCATCACCATCACCATCATCATCATCACCAGCAGCATCATCATCATCACCAGCAGCATCATCATCATCATCAGCATCATCATCACCATCACCAGCATCATCATCATCATCAGCATCATCATCAGCATCCTCATCCTCATCCTCATCATCATCATTATTATCATCATCATCATC
Source organism: Prorocentrum cordatum (assembly GCA_963575745.1). Classification (NCBI taxonomy): domain Eukaryota; class Dinophyceae; order Prorocentrales; family Prorocentraceae; genus Prorocentrum; species Prorocentrum cordatum. The sequence goes on from CAUYUJ010020215.1 coordinate 722,367, forward strand.
ATCATCATCATCATCATCATTTATTATTATTATTATTACTATTACTATTTTTATTATTATTATTGTTATTATTATTATTATTATTATTATTATTATTATTATTATGATTATCATTATAATTATTACTATTAGTATTATTATTATGATTAGTATTACTATCATCATTATTATTATCAATGTTATGATCATCATCGTCACCATCATCACCATTATCAACATCATCATCATCATCGTCATCATCATCATCACCACCATCAGCATCAGCATCAGCATCAGCATCAGCATCAGCATCAGCATCATCATCATCATCATCATCACCATCGTCATCGTCATAATCATCATCACCATCATTTTCATTCTCATCATCACCACCATTGCCATCATCAGCATCAGCAGCATTATCATCATCACCATCATCATCATCATCATCATCCTCCTCCTTTTCTCCTCGTCGTCGTCGTCGTAGTCCTCCTCCTCCTCCTCCTCCTCCTCTGCTTCCTCTTCCTTCTCCTCCCCCCGCTCCTCCCCGTCCTCCTCCCCCTCCTCGGAAGTCAGACGTGGGCATGATGATCCTGCTCTTTTGCTCCTCCTGAGACTCTCGGCATTGTCTTGCTCTTGCTGCCCAGAAGTGTCGCATCCAATCCTCCGCCTCTTCCTCCTCCTCCTCCTCCTCCTCCTTTTCCTCCTCCTCCTCCTCCTCCTCCGCATCCACTCACGATTGGTCTGAGGACCCCTACCGGGTCCATCCGGTGCAGGTTTTTATCCAGAGATCGATGTTTGATGGTCCCCATGAGCTCATGAGGCCCCGAAGAAGCCACCGGCAGCATCCAGTATGCCTTCAAGGAAGGAGGAAGGAAGAAAAAGGAGGAAGAAAAGGAGGAACGTCGTCTTCGCCGTCGTCGTCGTCGTCGTCGTCGTCGTCGTCTATTTTGACGCTGAATCCAGAGCGCCCCGGATCGGCGGCACTGGCCGGAAGCCACTACCATCATGACGTCAAGGGGCGTGGATCCGGGCGGCGCCATTCTTTTTGATTTTTCCTCACACCAGGCGATTTGTTTTTCATTGTTTTGTTGCCTTGGGGTCCTTACGGATCGATCGGGCTCGAAACATTGCAGAAAAACGGGGTCTAGGGCTCTGGTCGCGATTTTTCGCGATGCTGCAAGTTGTCGTGGGGACAGGAATCCACTCCCTCTCGCCGTGAAGATGTCATGGCGGTCAATTTTTCGCGATTTTCGGCTGCCAGAGGCGACGGGCCCAAGGACCGTCAGAAAACGACACTGGATGAAAGGCCAGCCCTGGGGATGGAGTCGGGACTTCTGGGGACCTCCGACGTGGTGAAGAGATCAAGGCGGAGGTTTCTCATGCTGTTCGGCGCCCGGGGGCCGCTTCTGGGTCCTTGGGTCGTCAGAGTTGCCCCGGGACGAAAATCGGGTCGGGCGAAAATTGGGGGATAGCAAAGGGGGGGTTGAGAATCAGCTCACGTAGCTGATTTTCCCGGCGCCGCCCGGAGGCGGCTATGTATTGAGGAATGGGCCCCTCGTTGAGGCCGAAAACAGCTGCATGCAGCAAATTTCGTACCCCCCCCTTTCCCAATCCCCCCCTTTCGTCCAGCCCGAGAAAAGCAATCCCCTGGACGTGGTCCAGCCTCGCGGTTGCGGGACAAAACACGCACGACGGGCTGCTTCTGGCCATCTTTGGCCCCTGGGAGCCCCTGCCGGGCGCCAGGCCGTAAACAAGAACGACTCAGGAAGAAGAAAGCACGTCCCAGGCAAGGAGTCCAGACCCCTCCTCCTCCTCCTCCTCCTCCTCGTCCTCGCCCTCGTCCTCCTCCTCCTCCTCCTCCTCCTCCTCCTCCTCCTCCTCCTCCTCCTCCTCCTCCTCCTCCTCCTCCTCCTCCTCCCCCTCCTCCTCCGTCCCCTCCTCTCTGGGGGTCCACGTTGGGACAACGAGAATCACGACGTCGGCGTTCTCGGGGTGTCCCTGGGCCCCAGCTTTTCGCTCCATGCTTGAGTTCCCGGGCCCTCTGGGCACTCTGTGGGGGGCGCGCTGCAGGCCGTGGAGGCCTCCTCGGAAGCCGTGGGGACATCCTGCGCCGGGGACACCTCTGACACCCTCCCGATCCAAGGGATGAGGCCCTGAAGGAAGGAAGGCGATCACCAATATCGAACCTCCATTGTCCGGCGAATTCCATAACTTTTCGGCTTCTGGGGGCTCTTGCAGGGCCTCGGGACCGTCGACAACGACCCAGGATGAAAAGCTGGTCCCTGGCAAAGGGTCGAGACCTCCGGGGGTCCACGGTGTGTTCGAAAAATACGACGTCGGACTTCCAGGGATAGCAAATCTAAAGGCCTCCCAGATGTGGTCGGAGGGTCGGGGGATCGCGCCGCATCGCCGATACATCGGCGATGCTTCGGCGACGTCGGCGTGAAGCAAATCGGGCTCCACATGCGGCGCGATCCTCCGACCCCATCTACTCGGACCGCATCTAGGAGGCCTAGAAGCAAATCGATCACAAGTCGAGCCTCCACTGGTTGAGCTTCTCGTCCTCAGGGCCCCACCGCCCAGGGCCCCACCTTCCAGGCGCCACCCTGGACCAGGGACACCTTCCCAGATCTTCGATGTCTAGATTTTTTCAATGCGCGGCCCTCAGAAGTCCCCACCCCGTCCCCAGGGCTGGTTTCCCGGGTAATTTTTTGACGGTCCTAGGGCCCGTTGAGGGCACCTGGACGTCGAAAATCACCAAAAACCTGCCGTCATGTTTTTTTCCACAACGAAAGGCTGTGGGGATCCGATCCCTACGACAATTTGCAGCATCGCGAAAAATCGCGACCAGAGACCTGACCCGATCTTTCTGTAGCATTTTTCGAACCGTGAGGGTTCCCGTGCCCAAAACAACGCAAAACCGCCCAATGACGTGGACCCCTGGAGGTCTCGACCCATTCCCCAAGACCGGTCTCTCATTCAGAATCTTTTCTTGACGGTCCTGGGGAGATTTGTCGTCAATATTTTTCCTAACCATCCTGTGGTGTTGGGTCCTCGTTCTGAAGGGACAGCGCCCCACGTTCTCCTCGTGCCTCCTTCCTCTTGCTTCCTCCCTCCTCCAACCCTTGCCCCTGCTCTCTCGCATGTCCACCATGTCGGCGCAACCCTCACACGTTTCGTGGCCCCATAGGGCGCTCCACCGAAGGCCCCAGTGGCAGAGTCCGCATGCAGTTCCACGCCTATGTCGGCGCACCCATAGGGAGCTCCACCGAATGCCCCAGTGGCAGCGCCCGCATGCAGTTCCACCTTTCATGTCGGTGCACCCCTCACACGGTTCGTGGCCCCATAGGGAGTTCCACCGAAGGCCCCAGTGGCAGCGCCCACATGCGGTTCCACCCCAATTTCGGCAGACCCCTGACACGCTTCGTGGCCACATAGGGAGCTCCGCCGAAGGTCCCAGTGGCACAGGCCGCATGCAGTTCCACCCCCATTTCGGCGCACCCCTCATACGGTTCGTGGCCCCGTATGGAGCTCCACTCAAGGCCCCAGTGGTGCAGGCCGCATGCAGTTCCACCCCCGATTTCGGCGGACCTCGACGGTTCGTGGCCACATAGGGAGCTCCATCGAAGACCCCACCGGCACAAACCATATGCACTTCCACCCCCGATTTCGGTGCACCCTTCACACGTTGCGTGGCTGCATACGGAGCCCCACCGAAGGCCGCAGTGGCAGGGTCCGCATGCAGTTCCACCCTCCATCTCAGCGCACCCGACAAACGCTTCGTGGCCCTGTAGGGAGCTTCACCGAAGGCCCCAGTGGCACAGGCCGCATGCAATTCCACTCCCAATTTCGGTGCACCCTTCACACGTTTCGTGGCTGCATACGGAGCCCCACCGAAGGCCGCAGTGGCACGGTCCGCATTCAGTTCCACCCTCCATTTCGGCGCACCCTTCACATGCTTCCTGGCCCCGTATGGAGCTCCACTAAAGGCCCCAGTGGCGCAGGCTGTATGGAGTTCTACCCCCCATGTCGGCGCACCCCCCATACGTCTCGTGGTCCCATAAGGAGCTCCACCGAGGGCCCCAATAGCATGGTCCTCATGCAGTTCCACCCCCCTATTTCGGCGCACCCATCAAACGTTTCGTGGCCCCATGATGTGAGCTTGTGATTAACTAATCCGTTGGGGGCGCGTGTTAAAACAAATCGTTCCCCTGCTCGGGCGAATCGCGGGGCCGCGCCCGCCAGATTGAAAATCAACCGGGCGGCGCCGGTGATTAGCGCCGACGCCCGGCCGCCAACGAGGGGAAGGGGGGGTGTTTGGAGGCAAGGGCGAGCCAGGGCGCCCCTCTTTCTGTCGAGCCGATGCGGGCCTGCGGGCAAGGCGGGCTGGACGAAAGTGGTGCGCAGCAAAGAGGCGATTTGCCAGGCAGCTCACGTCGCCGATTTTCCAAGCGCCTCCTGGCGTCGGAAGCGGCCATGCGTCGAGAACTGGCCCTTCGGCGGGGCGACCGAAACCAACTGCGCGCAGCAGGATTTGCAACCCCCCTTTCCTTCCCCAGCCTTTCGTCCGACCCGAGCAAGGCGGATGCCCTGTGGGGGGGGGGTGCGCAGGCGCGCTGTAATCGATGACGACGACGAAGACGACGACGACAAGGACGACGAAGAAAAACGACGACGATGACGGCGGCGGCGGCGGCGACGACGACGACGACGACGGACGCCTGAGAGGGGGAACAAAAATTCGCATCGGATGTGTACGACTCTGAAACCGGCTTCTATAGGAAAGGCAGTCGTTTTGAGGCTGGCATGCAGGGGGGTACGCGATCCCCTCGGCGGCGCCAGCGACGACCCCCTGGCGCGCGTGATAAAAAAAAGGTTTCGCGCCCCGCGGGGTCTATTCATCAGCCCCAGGGGGGGTGGCAGCCTTTTGTTAATCACGAGCTGACATTAAGGAGCTCCGCCAAAGGTCCCAGTGGCAGCGCACGCACGCGGTTCCACTCTGCATTTCGGCGCACCCCTCACACGTGTCGTGGCCTCACATGGAGCTCCACCGACGGCTCCGGTGGCAACTTTCGCATGGCGTGCCCGTGCCAATTCTGGCACACCCGTCACACGCGTCGTGGCCCAGAGGAGAGGTTCACCGAGGACGATACCCACAACTGCGTTACTCACAACTGCACATGGTTGGGGCCTTCCCCATGACCAACAAATTTCCGTCGAGGTTTTTCCCTGACCCGAGGGCGTCTGGTCCTTTGGCACTCGTCGAGCCAGATCGATCCGTTTCGGGCCCCCATCCCGAAACGAGGCAGAATAGCCCCGTGCGAACTCCATCGCAACGCTTGGACCTCAAGGCTCCCTGCCTGAGGTTCTCGTCCGCACGGGATGCATCGCCGATGCATCGGCGCTATCGGCGTGGAGAAAATCGGGCTGCACATCGAGCCGCATGTTGGCGGTGCGCACAAGGGGGTGGAGGGAGAGGGGAGGGCTTCTTAGAAGGAGGCTGCTTCTTAGAAGGCGCCGGCCTTACGTCTTTAGATGAGGCCCGCGCCCGCGCCTTCTAAGAAGCAGGAGTGCTTCCAAGAAGCCCTCCACCCTCCCCCACCCCCCTCTGCGCGCGGCTGAGCATGGCTGATGCATCGCCGGTGCATCGGCGATGCGGCGCTGTCCTCCGGCCTCGCCTCAGGGCCCCCGCCTTTGAACCTCCGGCCACCGGCGTGGCCTCGACCGGCACCGCCCAGGGCGGCGCATTCTCGGCCGGCGCAGCCGCCGGCGCTGGCGCGGCCGCCGCCGGCCTTGGTGCGCGAAGGAGCGCTGCGTACGGTCGGGGACTCTTGCTTGGCGTGTCGCGGCGGCGGCCCCGGCGACACGCCATGCCATGCGAGCGGATGGCGTGTCGCTCCGCTCCGTGGGCTGGGAGGCTGGTAGACGCTCGGGAAGTTGAAGGCTGGGGACTGGGAGGTGGATGGCGTGTCGCGCCGAGGCGTTCGGGAGGATGAAACAGTCAGGAGGAAAGAGGAGGGGGAGGAGCAGAGCAGGAGGAAAGAGGATGGGGGAGGAAAGAGGAGGGGGAGGAAAGAGGAGGGGGAGGAAACAGGAGGAGTCAGGAGGAAAGAGGAGGGGGAGGAGCAGAGCAGGGGGATGAGGGGATCGAGGCATGACCAGATCATGGGGGCAGGCGAGGAAGAGGGCAGTCGGGGAGGGGGAGGAGGAGGAGGAGCAGAGGGGTAGGAGGGGAGGTAGAGACATATGGGGCAGCAGGAGAGAGAAAGAGAGAGAGAGAGAGAGAGAGAGAGAAAAAGAGAGAGAGAGAGAGAGACAACGATAGAGGGAGAGCGAGAGAGGGTAGGAGAGGTACGACGAGGGAGGGAGGGGGGAAGAAAAGCAGGGGGATAGCACAGCAACAGGCTGCATAACAATCATTCCACGGAGCTCCGCGCGAACTTCTCGGACCCGCGCTGAGGCCCCCCCCTGGCGCGCGCACGCCAGGGGCGGCGCTGGAGGCGCCGCCAGGGAGGCCCAGCGCCGATCCAAGAAAACCGCGCGGACCTCAGAGAAACTATGTTTATGCATTTTTTTTTTTTTTTTTTTGTTTGTTTTCTTTTTTTCTCTTCTTTGAGAGGAGGGCCACCTTCACAAGGTCAGTGCAGCGTGCACGGGCGCTGGCCGGCTTCTTCGACGAATTCGGCTGCGAGGCGCATTTCGTCGACCCGTGCTCTGACCAGGAAGATCCGATCAAGGAGATCGTGGCTGATGAAATGGCCTTTCCAGAGGGTTGCCGCGATACTCTGTGAAGCACAAGACCGTCTTCTTGACGATGTGTACGAGTCTGTCATCAACAACGACATGCCCAAGGACTACGACACGTAACTGCCAGTGCTGAGTGAAGAAGTGCCAGTGCAACAAAGGCGGGGCCATCCATTCACAACCATCGCGGATGTGGCAGTGCTGATGACAGCAGGGTTCGAGCTAAACAGTGTTTCCCGTTTTCGTTTTCCTTCGCTCTGATTTCCTTCTGCCTTTGCTGTAAAACGATATCAGCATGAAAACGGCCCACGACATCGGCCAAACGCACTTTAGCTCACGCCCTGGACAGGAGCATGGGAGTGCAGCTGAACGCGTTAGGAACTGAGGCAGCGCTCCCGCTGCCCAGCCTATTATCCAGTGCTGGTAATAAGAGAGCAGGGCATGCTGAGTAAGAGGGTCGACAAGTAAACGACACACTTTATATGTCTCTTCCCTGCGCCGAGGATGCTGTCACCCCGGCCGCCTCACGTCATGTCGGCTGTCAAGAAACACCCTGAGGTTGTAGTAGTGGTCCACTTATCGTTTGCCTTCTCTGGGCAATGGCTTCCACTTTGAAGGATGACACCAGCTTTCCATGAAGGCTTTAGCCGTACACTACGGACAAGAGTGTAAGTACGTGAAATTTCTGCATGCCTCCCTCCACTTCTCCTCATGTGGCCGGGAACCTTTGCTTAGCGCATTGCGGCCCCGGCGACACGCCATGTCCTGCAAGCTGACGGCGCGTAGGCCCGCTCTGCGGGGCGGGAGGCGAGGAAAGGCTCTCGGGACGTCGACGCTTGGGGGCGACGACATGGTTGGCGTGTCTCGCCGAGGCGTGGTGAGCCAGAACCTGCGGCGCGACACGCTGAGCCAAAGTTCTTGACCGTATGAAGAGGACAGAGGACGAGCGTCGAGAAATAAATGAAGCTGTCGTGTACGTCCCATCTCCGCGGGCGCTCGGACGGCATGGTGCCCCGGATCCACGCCAAGGGCACGAGCGCGGGGGTCGAGAACATCCTGGCGACGTAGGGCACGCGCAAGTCCAGCCTCTCCTGTCGATCTTGTTCAGACCCCTTGGAATGTTGCGCTGACACCATCTGGCGGTTTCTGGAAGTCCTGGATCCAAAACAAGTCGTCATTCTCGGGAGGGAGCGAGGGAGCAGAAGGAGGAGGAGGAGGATGAGGATGATGATGTGGAGGAGGAAAAGCAAGGAGGAGAAAGAGCCTGCTAGGGGTCGCTGCCCCTCTTCCTCTGCGTGCAGAATGCGCCCTCCCCCCCTCCTCCTTCCAGCTCCCCCCTGCGACAGCAAACCGTAGATCCTCCTCCTCCTCCTCCTCGTCCTCGTCCTCCTCCTCCTCCTCTCGGCCGTGTTTTTTCCACAACACGAGGATGTCATGGCTCCTCCTCCCTCCCCCTCCCCCCCTTCCTTCCTCTTTCCCTACCCAACCCTCCTCCTCCTCCTCCTCCTCCTTCTCCTTCTCCCTCTTCCCTACTTGCTCCTTGCTCCTTGCTCCTCCCTCCTCCTCCTTCCTCCTCCTCCTCCTCCACCTTCATCTCCTCCTCCTCCTCCTCCTCCTCCTCCTCCTCCTCCATACCCTTTCCTAAATCCGCCGATCCTGTCCGGGTGTGTGAGATGTTTTTCCGTTCGAGTCGTTATGGTCGTCGCCGTCGCCGTCGTTGCCGCCGCCGCCGCCACTCTCCCCTTTTCCTGGGCCCTCCTCATCAAGCGATCCAGCCAGACGGAGATCGAACAACGTCGTAGTCAAGTCGAAGCGAAGCGCCTTCCCTTTGACCCCTTCCCAGCGGGGGTGGTGGGGGGTTACTGGGGGAGGTCCCGGGGGGGCTCTGGGGAGGAGGGTCCCGGGGGGGGGGAAGGGGGCGGGGGTCGTGACGCCCCCCCTCACAGCCCAAGAGAGCCTCAAATAGCCGCAGGAGCGGGAACACCAGCCGACATTTGAAGCCTTCTGCCCCGAGAGGCAACCAGGACGCACCAAGAAGCCCCCCAAATCCCCCAAGACGGCCCCAGAGCCACAAGACGCCACGAAGCAGCTCCAGGAGCACCGCCAAGAGAGACCCAAGGGGTCAACATTATGGATGTCCTTAAGTTTTATTGTTTTTGTTTGTTTGCTTTTTTTGTTTTTGTTTCCGCCTTTTGTGAGCTTCTCACGCTCTACAAGGGCCGAAGGACCCCCCCCCCCAGATCGCTCCAACATGGCCAACGTCCTCCCCGAGAGAGCCGCACGACGGCCCAAGAAGTCCCCACGACGGCCCAAGGACGCCTAAGAGGCATCCCGAAAACGCCCCAAAAGGAATCCAAGCCGACCCCCACAAGGCCTCAGGCGCTCCAAGACGGCCCAAGGAGGCCCCCGAGATCTCCCCAAGGTGGCCCTAGAAGCGCTCCTGGCGGCCCCAAGACGGCCCAAGGGGACCACATGACGGCGCAATAATGCCCCTAGACGACCTCAGTGGCTCCCCGGGAGAGGCTCACAGGGCCCACAAGGGCCCGCGCGAGGGCTCGTGCGCGTCGTCGTCGTCGTCGCCGCCGTCGTCGTCCTTCAACGTTGGCGACGCCGGCTGTAAGGCCTTCGCAAGAACGTGTCCCTGTCGCGCCCCCAAACGTGTCGGTACTACGGGTCCATGCGTTTCGCCTGATACGTCTTCACCATTTATGATCCTGAAGCTTGGAATCTGAAACGACTTCAAAGATAGAGCGCGGTTAATGTGGCTCTCGCCTTAGGGCCGCGCGCTTTCGTCGTACGTACAAGGTTGCAGCGGTTTCAAAAATGGAGCACGGGGGGTTTTAAGATGTGGCTCTCGCATTAGCACCGTTCACATTCGCCTTACAAGTTTGCAACAACTTCAAACATGTAGGGCGTTTTTTTTCTCTCAAAATGTGGCTATCGTTCTAGCATCGCGTGCATTCGTCTTGAGCGTGTGCAACCTTTTCAACCGTTTCTCGGGTTCGTACGGTCGGAATTCAAGGAACGGTCTTCTGGCACGATTTAGGGTTGTCAGGATGCATCAGAAACGTTGATTCGCTGTGTTGAAGACCCAAGGATGGTGTTCTGGCGCGATTGAGGATTCTGAAAAGCCTGTCTTCACATGAAACGCTTCCCGCAATGAGGATTACTAGGTGAAGGGCCTGATGACGACGGAACTTGGAGGGAGGGTTTACTGCAACATCGGTGACACGTCTTGGGTATATCAGAATGAGGGGGCCGAGCGGTCCTTCATTGTCAGTGGGTGCGTGGCTGAAGTGAGAATCCGTGGTGAGGATTCTGCTTGTTGTATTGAATTCTCATTTCTGAAAAATGATTATTGTTGATCCCCCCCCACCGGTGCATACTGTTTTTCTCAGTCAAAGTGTGCCCCTCGACGCTCGCACCCTGTTTTTTGACAGGGAAGGTCTTGATGCTCAAACTGGACCCCTGGCCCCCGGGTTACAGCAACAACGGCTCCCGCCTGAGAGTTCCTTACAATTCAGCCACGACCCCCGCTCCCGCCCGAGACTTCCTCGCATTTTATTCAGGAATCGCGCTCTCGCTTGGGACGTCCTTACATTTTATTCAGGAATCGCTCTCCCGGCGCTCTGGAGTCGCGCTCTCGCTGGAGACTTGCTTGCAACTTACTGAAGAATGGCCTTGCGTTGGGATTTCCTGCAATTTGCCCAAGCGCCGCGCTCCCGACACCCAGGCACCCAGGAGTCGCGCCCGTTGTGGCCCCATGTGCGTGCCCTTCGTGGCCCCGCTGTCGCCATTTGTGTCCCCCTCACTGTCCTACGTGGCCCAGTTGCTACCCTCAGTGGCCCCATAGTTGCCTTCTGTGGCCCCGCATTATCTGCACTTCGTGGCCCCCGCTCGTTCGCGCTCTTCGTGGCCCCATACGCATTCCCTTCGTGTCCCCGCTGTCGCCCTTCGTGGTCTACTTCGTGCCCTTCGTGGCCCTGCTGTCGTTCTCTCTCACTCTCGCTTTCGCTCGCTGTCGTTGTCGTCGTCGTCGCCGTCGTCTTCGACGTCGTCGTCGTCGTCGTTGTCGTCGTCGTCGTTGTCGTCGTGGTCGGTCCCCTGTCCGTCCCTCTTGGGGTCGGGTCGACGGTCCGCGGCCGCCCCGCCGATGAGCGCTGCCGCTGGCCAGGCCGACGGTCCGCGGCCGCCCCGCCGCTTGCCGGGGCCCAGCCTGCAGGGAAGAAAGGTATACCCCCCAAAAGGGGTTCAATCGAAGACGAAGAGGGCGGGTATCGAGGGTTTGGGAAACACGCGTTATTGGACTCTCGAGCATATAAGGGCGAACGGTCTTAAACTTATTATTATTGTTATTGTTGTTGTTGTTGTTGCTGTTGAACCCTCATTTTTTAAATAATTACTGTTGATCCCCCCACCGGTGCATACTGTTTTTCTCAATCAAAGTGTGCCCTCGACGCTCGCACTTGGTTTTTTATCAGAAAAAATCATGAAGCTCAAATTGGGCCCCTGGCCCCCGGGTTACAGCAACAACGGCTCCCGCTTGAGACTTCCTCACAATTTAGCCAGGGCCCCCGCTCCCGCCCGAGACTTCCTCGCATTTTATTCAGGAATCGCGCTCTCGCTTGGGACGTCCTTGCAATTTATGCAGGAATCGCTCTCCCGGCGCTCTGGAATCGCGCTCTCGCTGGAGACTCGCTTGCAAACTACTGAAGAATAGCGCCCTTGCGTTTGGATTTCCTGCAATTTACTCAAGCGCCGCGCTCCCAACACCCAGGCACCCAGGAGTCGCGCTCACGCTTAGGAGCCCCCCACAAATTACCCAGGAATCAGGATCTCGCTGCCCTTCGTGGCCCCGTTGCAGCCCTTCGTGGCCCCCTCGCTGCCCTTCGTTGCCCCGTTGCAGCCCCTCGTGGCCTCCTCGCTGCCCTCCGTGGCCCCGTTGCAGCCCTTAGTGGCCCCCTCGCTTTGTTTCGTGGCCCCGTTGCAGCCCTTCGTGGCCCCCTCGCTGCCCTTTGTAACCCCGTTGCAGCCCTCCGTGGCCCCGTTGCAGCCCTTCGTGGCCCTCTCGCTGCCCTTCGTGGCCCTGTTGCATCCCTTCGTGGCCCCGTCGCTGCCCTTCGTGGCCCCATATATGTACTAGAACCATCGCGCGCGCTTCGCGCGCGCTCAAGTTCTAGCTCGGCTTGATCGGCTAACTCATGTAATATTATGTTGGTCACTTCTTGCGTCCAAGGACTCCCTTGGAGGCCCTGCGCAAGCGTCGGAATCGTATAGAAGGGGGAGCGCGGAAGGGATTCAACGACTTGGGGCCCTCAAAGGCTTCCTGAGTTTTTTTTGGAAGGTGAGGGGGATCGTAATTTTGGTCTGTTGTGCAAGAGTAGACCGGGGGCCAAGCTTGGAAAACAAAGCAAACATGTGGGATTCCAATGTTTTTCCAGTTCCTCGGCCCTGTTCGGCGGTGTTTTTTGTTTGTGCCTCGCGGATTTTGTTAGCCGGGCCCCTCAGGGGTGTGGGATCTTCCACACCCCCTGGGGCTTCTGGAGGCCTCCTGGAGGCCTGGAGAGCCGTCGGAAGGGTGTCTCGGGCTGCGCGGGAGCGTGTTGTGCCGTTCTTTACGTTATGGGGGCTCCTTGGGGTCGTCATGGGCTGTCCTTCGGCGTCTTGGGGTCTCCCCCTGGGAAGCCGGGAGGCGCGGTACCGGCCAGATGTCAGGGGATGTGTGGGACCCCCGAGTAGGAGTCCCACTTTTCTAAAGAAGGGAATTCTGGGAATTCCCTTCTTTAGAAAAGTGGCTGTCTTCTTCTGGGACCCCTCTCGGGCGCTTCTTGGGCTTCTCTTGTGCCGTCTTGGGGGCCGATTGGGCCGTCCTGCGTTCCGCCTGGGCCGTTTTGGAGATTTCTTAAGGGCCTCCTAGGCCGTTTTGGGGGGCCGCTTGGGCCGTCTTGGACGCGGTGACAGCCCAAGAGGCGAGCATGCGACAAATATACGTTTTCCTATAGGAATGGACGGATTTTAGTTTCTTGGGGCTCTCTTGGGGTGCCTCTTGGAGCATCTTGGGGTGCTTTGGGGGGCCTGCTTGGGGCCTCTTGGGGGCGTATCGGCGCCTCCTGGGATCTCTTGGGGCCGAAAGCTCGGAATTCGAGAGTGGCTCTCTTTCTCTGGGACTCCTCTCGGGCGCGTGTTGGGGCTCTCTTGGGCCGTCTTGGGGGCCGATTGGGCCTTCCTGGGCTTCTCGTGGCCCGTCTTGGAGCTGTTTTGGGGGCCTCCTAGACCGTTTTGGGGGGCCGCTTGGGCCGTCTTGGACGCGATGACAGCCCAACAGGCGAACATACGAAACATATACGTTTCCCCACAGGAATGGGACGATTTTTGCTTCTTGGAGCTCTCTTGGGGTGCCTCTTGGAGCGTCTTGGGGTGGTTTTGGGAGCCTTCCGGGCGCTTCTTAGGGGCTTCTGGCTTTCCTCCTCTGGGGCCCTCTCGGGCCCGTCTTGGGGACTCTCATGTGCCGTCTTGGGCCCTTCGTGGGCCGTCCTGGAGCTCTCTGGGGCTGTATTGGGGCCCTCTGGGGCGCGTCCTCGGCCGGACCGACAGCGAAAACAAGCAATATGTTAAAAATCTACGTTTTACGAAGGGAATGCAACTATTTTGGCCCCTTGGGGCTCTCCTTGGGGCCCTATTGGGGGTCGCTTGGGGTGTCTTGGGGGCTTCTGAAGCCGCCTTGGAGGCCATGTTGGGCGTCTGGAAGTGACCTTCAGGCGTCCCGGGTCTGTTCTGGAGCCTCTTGGGGCCTTCTTGGTGCCTTCTGGCGGTCTTCTGTGAGGCCCCGGGGCTCCCCGAGGGCCCCGGAACCCACATTTGTGGTAACGGCGCCGGCCCCGGGCGCCAGGACCCGGTGCGCCGTTATATGTATATGCCTTTCGTGGCCCCCGCTCGTTCGCGCCCGTGGCGGCCCCATATGCATGCCCTTCGTGGCCCCGCTGTCGCCCTTCGTGGCCCCCTCGCTGCCCTTCGTGGCCCCGTTGCTGCCCTCAGTGGCCCCGTCCTTGCCCTCCGCGGCCCAGTATACGTATGCTCTTCGTGGCCCCCGCTCGTTCGCGCTCTTCGTGGCCCCAAACGCATTCCCTTCGTGTCCCCGCTGTCGCCCTTCGTGGCCTACTTCGTGCCCTTGTGGCACTGCTGTCGTTCTCTCTCGCTCTCGTTTTCGCTCGTCGTCGTCGTCGCCGTCGTCGTCGTCGTCGTCGTCGCCGTCGTCGTCGACGTCGTCGTCGTCGTCGTCGTCGTCGTCGTCGTCGTCGTCGACGTGGTCGGTCCCCTGTCCGTCCTTTTTGGGGTCGGGTCGACGGTCCGCGGGTGCCCCGCCGATCAGCGCTGCCGCTGGCCAGGCCGACGGTCCGCGGCCGCCCCGCCGCTTGCCGGGGCCCGGCCTGCAGGGAAGAAAGGTCTACCCCACAAAAGAGGTTCGATCGAAGACGAAGAGGGCGGGTATCGAGGGTTTGGGAAATACGCGTTATCGGACACTCGAGCATATAAGGGCGAACAATATTGAAATGATTGTTGCTGTTGTTGTTGTTGTTGTGCTTTTTCTTCTTGTTGTTGTTGTTGCTGTTGTTGTTGTTGTTGTTGTTGTTGTTGTTGTTGTTGTTGTTGTTGTTGTTGTTGTTGTTGTTGTTGTTTGTTGTCGTCCCCCCCGCGACCCATCCGCGACTCACCTGCGACCCACCCCGCGACCCACCCCGCGACCAATCCGCGACCCACCCACGACCCACCCTGCGACCCATCCGCGACCCACCCGCGACCCAACCGCGACCCACCCCGCGACCCACCCGCGACCTACCCCGCGACCCACCCCGCGACCCACCCCGCGACCAATCCGCGACCCACCCACGACCCACCCTGCGACCCATCCGCGACCCACCCGCGACCCACCCGCGACCCACCCCGCGACCCACCCGCGATCTACCCCGCGACCCATCCGCGACCCACCAACGACCCACTTGCGACCCACCCGCGACCCACTTGCGACCCACCCGCGACCCACCCCGCGACCCACCCGCCCGCGACCGATCCACACCGGTTCGAAGAAAAGATCGGCGCCTGCGGCGGGCTCGTTTTATTTAATTTGTGAAACTTTGGCGCCTGCGGCGGGCTTCTCCAGAGTCTCGCATACTGCCGACGTCCCCACCGCCCCCTCACTTTTATCCGCATGCGCGGGATGCTGCGCACTGGTCCTCCTCCTCCTCCTCCTCCTCCTCCTTCTCCTCCTCCTCCCTCCCTCTTTTCTCCTCCTCCTTATCCTCCCCCTCCCTCCCTTCCTCCCCCTCCCTCCTCCTTCCCCCCTCCTTCGCCAGAGCAAGGCCGCGAGCGCTGGCGAGCCGAGTCGCGGGCGCCGTGGCCGCGGGCGGCGGCGGCGCGGCCTCGAGCGCCGGGGCTGCCAGGGGGGGCGGGGCTGAGGCGCGCCAGGGGTGGCATCATCATCATCATCATCATCATCATCATCATCATCATCATCATCATCATCATCATCATCACCATCGTCATCATCAGCATCAGCATCAGCATCATCATCATCAATTTCATCATCATCATCATCATCATGGCCACCATTACCATCATCATCACCATGATTATGATCATGATCAGCATCACCATCACCATCATCAACACCATCATCAGCAGCATCATCACCATCACCGTCATCATCATCAGCATCATCATCATCAGCAGCATCGCCAATATCATCATCACCATCATCGTCATCATCATCATCGCCATCACTATCATCATCATCACCATCACCATCATCATCATCAGCATTGCCACCATCATCGTCATCATCATCATCAACACCATTACCATCATGTTCACCATCATCACACCCATCATCAACACCAACAACAACATACTCATCACCATCACCATCATCATCATCATCGTCATCATCATCATCATTATCAGCATACTGTAATCGCCATCGTCATCATCAACATCATCATTACCATTACCATTACCATCACCAGCATCATCATCATCACCATCATCATCCATACCATCATCATCATCATCACCATCATCGTCACCGCCATCATCATCATCATCATCGCCATCGTCACCATCATCTGAATCAACATCAACAACATCATCTGCATCATCATCATCATCATCGGCATCTGCATCCGCATCATCACCATCATTACCAGCTTAACCACCAACATCAACATCAACATCAACATCATCATCATCACCATCATCACGGACATCATCATCATCATTATCATTACCATCATCATCAATCTCATTATCCTTATCATTTCCCGCGTCATTATCGTCATCATCATGTCACCATCATCATGACACCCATCACCAGCATCATCATCATCGCCATCCCTATTATCATCATGCTCATGGCTCGCCTCTTCCTCCTCGCTCCTCCTCATCGCTCTTCCTCGCTCCTCCTCCTCCTCCTCATCATCATCGTCATCATAATCATGATGCTCACCAGCAGCATCATCACCAGCATCATCGTCATCAGCGGCATACTCATCTTCGTCATCATAGCACTCCTGATCATCAAGAACATCATCATCATCACCACCATAAACATCATCATCTACATCATCATCATCACCATCATCAAACTCGTCATCGTCGTCATCATCATACTCGTCATTTCATCATCACTATCATCATCGTCACCATGGCCATCACCGTCACCATCCTCGCCAACATCAACAATAGCATCAACATCAACATCATCGTCGTCATCACCATCATCAACCTCATCACCGTGATCACCATCATCCCCATCATCCCCATCACAATCATTGTCATCATCATGCTCGTCATCATCAACATCATCATCACCATCGTCACCATCGTCATCACCATCATCATCACCACCGTCATCATCAGCATCGCCATCACCATGTTCGTCATCATCACCATCACCGGCGTCATCCTCATCCTCATCGTCATCATAATTATCATCCTCCTTACCCTGTATCATCACATCGATCGTCATCATTGCCATCATCATCATCAACATCAGCATCGTCGTTATCACCATCATCGTCATCACCATCACCATCATCGTCGGCAGCATAACAATCGTCGTCATCACCGACGTCGTCATCACCATCATCACCATCATCACCATCACCATCATCATCATCATCATCATCATCATCATCATCGCCATCGTCATCATCGTCATCACCATCACCATCACGATCACCATCATCATCAGCATCATCATCACCATAGTCCTTGTCGTCGTCATCATCATCACCACCACCATCATCATCATCATCATCATCATCATCATCATCATCATCATCGTCGTCGTCGTCGTCATCATCATCATCATCACCATCATCCTTATGTTGTGAAATTACCCTGCGACATACCCAATCCTGTGTAAACATGTGGCGACTATACCCAGGAGCGGTCAATACGACCGAACATGTTGAATAACCCGTAGTGCGCAGTTCGCATGCGCAATGATACAAGTACGACGACACTCCACTGCACCTCTCAGCAGCCCATGAAAGTGGCGACAATCGCGCAACTCACAACCCATCAAAGTAGCCACGAGGTCTCGGCTACGTATGCGTGGCCCTCCGCTCCGCTGGACCTCCCAGGAGCCCACGAAAGTAGCGACTGTTGCGCAGTTCGCAGCCACCCAAGGAGCCGCGAGGTCTCGGTTGGGTGCGCGTGGCCCTCCACTCCGCTGGACCTGCCAGGAGCCCACGAAAATGGCGATTTTTGCATCAGCCACCCAGGGAGCCGCGAGGTCTCGACTACGTGCGCGTGGCCCTCCACTCCGTTGTACCTCCCAGGAGCCCACGAAAATGACGATTTTTGCACTAGCCACCCAGGGAGCCGCGAGGTCTCGACTACGTGCGCGTGGCCCTCCACTCCGTTGTACCTCCCAGGAGCCCACGAAAGTAGCGACTGTTGCGTAATTCGCAGCCAGCCTAAGGAGCCGCGAGGTCTCGGTTGGGTGCGCGTGGCCCTCCTTTCCGCTGGACCTCCCAGGAACCCACGAAAATGGCGATTGTTGCGTAATTCGCAGCCAGCCTAAGGAGCTGCGAGGTCTCGGCTACGTGCGCGTG
Source organism: Prorocentrum cordatum (assembly GCA_963575745.1). NCBI lineage: Eukaryota > Dinophyceae > Prorocentrales > Prorocentraceae > Prorocentrum > Prorocentrum cordatum. The sequence continues at coordinate 740,207 of CAUYUJ010020215.1, forward strand.
GCCCTCCGCTCCGCTGGACCTCCCAGGAGCCCACGAAAGTAGCGACTGTTGCGCAGTTCGCAGCCTCCCAGGGAGCAGGCCTGGCTGCTGCAAATAATCAGACTTTTATGGGCGCTTCGCAGCCCGCTGAGAGGGGGCGGTGGAGGTATTGGGGAGGGGGCGGAGGAATAGCCGAGGAGGAGGAGGAGGAGGAGGAGGAAGAGGAGGAGGAGGAGGAGGAGGAGGAGGAGGAGGAGGAGGAGGAGGAGAAGGACCGAACAGGCAGCGTCACCTGGATCGAACAGGCCACTGGCGTGCCACATATTTGCCCGTTGAGCGCATTTCTTTTCTGCGGCGCTCTCGCGGAGGTGCTGGAGGAGACTCAGGCGGAGCTGCGCTGGCTTGGCCTGGACACGACGATCGTCGCTTACGCCGACGTCATCTACGTAGTGGGTCCCGCGACGCAGCTGGCTGCCTCGCAAGACGCCCTTGCGCCACGGCTTGCTTCGGTCGGTCTCCACATCGCCCCCGAGAATACCGAGGTCTGGTTGAAGTCGGAGACGTCCGCCCATAGTTTGCCACAGACCTTGCAGGCGGCAACCGTGCAGGATCTGCCCGTGCTTGGAAGCACGTTGTGCCAGCACGACCGCGAGGACGCCTTGGCCTCTGGTTTCGGGCCCTCAGAGCAGGGTCTCCACCAGGCTGCTACCCTGGTCCGCGACACCGCGGCCAGCCTCAAGTAGGTGTGTGAGAAAGGTCTCTGCTGCCAGGATGTGGGTGCCGTTTTGCGGTACGTCACTGTCGGGGCGCCGGTACACCTCATGCGCGCGCGCCTATGGAGTGCTGGCGCCTTGGCTCGCCACGACCAGGCGGTGGCGGAGGCATGGGAGGGTCTCATCGACGCGAATCTGACGCCGCAGCAGCGCCAGCTGTGCAGCTTGCCCCTTCGAAGCGGTGGAGCGGCTTTTGGCCTGGCTACCCCGCGCGCCGCGGCAGCCTTCTTCGCCGGGTGGCGACACCAGCTGTGGAGGCAAGGCGGCGGAGCTCCCCTTTACGCTGGTGCTGGTCTCGAGGCTGCCTCACCGGCTTCGGCGGCGGACTCGCGGAGGGCGCGCGCGGAGCTCATGCCGCTGTCGCCCCCTTCTGCGGCACGAGGACCAGAAGCTGGACTTCACGCATGGACCGCCGAAGCACCTGCAGCGGTTGGCGGTGCGCACGAGGGGGTGGAGGCAGGGGGAGGGCTTCTTGGAAAGAGGCTGCTTCTTAGAAGGCGCCGGCCTTACATCTGTAGATAAGGCCCGGGCCTTCTAAGAAACAGGGGTGCTCCTAAGAAGCCCTCCCCCCTCACCCCACCCCCAACTGCGCGTGGCTGACATGAACCGTCGAAGCACCTGCAGCGGTAGCTGACGGACGCCGTGATGTTCGTGGCGCGGCCGGACCTTCTCGACCAGCTCCCAGAAGAGGTGCACAGAGGCCGGCTGCTCCAGGGCGGCGGCCCGGGAGCGGGCAGCCTCCTCTGCGTGCCCCAGAGTCATGTTGCTCCCATCGTACTCGAGGACCACATCCCAGAAATAGTTTCGAGCACCCACAGAAATATCGAAGCAGTGTCGAGCGAGTATCGCCTCCAGGGCCCGACACGTGAAAACCCTCCAGTTTCGGTACTTTCTTTGTGCTCGAAATTCGCTTTGGTGGTCGAGGCTAACGTAGGTTGGAAAATCATAACCCCAGAAGGAGGAGGCAAGTTCGAGGAGGAGGGAGGAGGGAGGAGGGAGGAGGGAGGAGGGAGGAGGGAGGAGGAGGAGGAGGAGGAGGAGGAGGAGGAGGAGGAGGAGGAGGAGGCTAAAGTAGGTTGGAAAATCACAACCCCAGAAGGGTGTGTGCGCCATGGCCGACGGCCGCCGGGGCGTGGCGCACGGCTCTGCGCAGGCGCCTTCTTCGCAGCACAGGCCAGATCGGTTCTCCTGTGACAGCGGGACGCGCTGTCAGCACACCCAGCGCCAGTGCATGCGGGGCGCTGCTGGGAGGGACGGTTGGTCTCGTGCACGCGGCATGCTGCAAGGTGGGCGGCGGCGTTGTGGGACGCCACAGCGAGGTGCGGGACAGCCTCCTGCGCTCTGCCGCGAAGTACGTCGACGCCAGGGCGCTCAAGGAGCAGCGTCTGGAAAGCATGCGGGCGGCAATGCTGGAGGACGCCGATGCCGGCGACTTGCCGGGCGATGTGCTCGACGTGGTCTTCAATCACGGCGACAGGCGAGTGGCTCTGCACACCGCCATGGTGGGCGCCCACCTGGGCCCTGCCAGGGTGCGCACTGCCGCTGGCCGCGACGGAGCCGCGGCGGCCCAGGAGGAGCGCGAGGAGCGCCGCCGGTACGCTGGTCTTGACGTGATGCCGTGTGTGTCTGAGCTCAGCGGCCGGGCAGGCGAGAGCGCCCTAGCCGCCATCCGCATGCTTGCAGTCATGGCGGGCGGCGACGCCGAAGCACCCGTTCTGGCCGCTGCCCTCTGGCAGGAAATCGGCGTCGCGCTGCAATCCGCTGTGGCGTGGCGCGTAGCCAGCGCCTTCACGCGGCCAGACTCCATGGCCTTGGCTGGCAGCAGGTAGAGAGGGCGCCGAGGGCGACGAGGAATCGGACGCAGCACAGGAGGAGGAGAAGGATGATGAGGCACGCCACCAGGCGGGGAGCGCCAAGGATGAGGAGGAGGAGGAGGAGGAGGAGGAGGAGGAGGAGGACCAGTGAAAACCCAGAGGTCATCAAAGATGTTGTAATAAGCCCTCCCTCCAAGCTCCCTCTTCATAGGCCCCCCACAACGGTTCATTTCCACTGAGGGAACTGCCTCGTTGGAAGACAACGTTTGGAGACCCTGGCGCATGCAAAAACATTGTTCTCGTCATTCCCACGCCACGGATGAACTTGACTGTTGCGTCTTGACGATCCTGAATCGTGCCAGAACGCCATTCCTGGGACTTTACCACCACGACGCAATGTCACTGTTGCACCCTCATAATCCCGAATCCTTCCAAAACGCCATGTATGGGAATTTGTGAAGCTCTTGCAGGAAAAAAGAACGTGCGCGGCGCTAAAGCGAGAGCCACATTTTGAAATGGAGCTGCCATCAATGCAAACTTTGAAACATGAATGTGCGCGGCGCTAAGGCGAGAGCCACATTTTGAAATGGAGCTGCCCTCAATGCAAACTTTGAAAAATGAATGTGCGCGGCGCTAAAGCGATAACCACATTTTGACATCTATTCGCCCTCAATCCGTGAAGCTCTTGCAATTTCTTAACACGAGCGTGCGCGGCGCTAAGGCGAGAGCTACATTTTGAAAACGACCCGCCCTCCATCGGTGAAACAGCGTTGTTTTTTCACGCTTCATGGTCATACATGGTGAGATAATCTCAAGCAACACGCCCGGCCCGCCCTAAAAACTGGCCTCGGGGTGCGACAGGGAGAAGTCATGATGATGATCAGGAGGAGGAGAGGTCAAGGATGAGGAGGAGGAGGAGGTGGAGGAGGAGGGCTGGAGGCCGAGGCCAGAGGAGGCTGATGATGATGATGAGGAGGAGGAGGAGGAGAGGAGGAGGAGGAAGAGGAGGAGGCGGAGGAGGAGGAGGAGGAGGAGGAGGAGGATGATAATGACGATGAGGAGGAGGAGGAGGTGGAGGAGGAGGAGGAGGCAGAGGGCAGAGGACGAGGCGGCGGCCAGCCCCAGGTTTGGGAGCGACGACGCAGAGGAGGAGGAGGAGGAGGAGGTGGAGGAGGAGGATGAAGAGGAGGAGGAGGAGGAGGAAGAGGAGGAGGTGGAGGAGGAAAATGAGGAGGTGGACGAGGTGGAGGAGGTGGAGGAGGAGGAGGGGAGGAGGAGGAGGTGGAGTGGAGAAGGAGGAGGAGGAGGCGGAGGAGGAGGAGGTGGATGAGGAGGCGGATGAAGAGGATGATGAGGAGGAAGAGGAGGAGGCGGCGGAAGAGGAGGAGGAGGAGAAGGAGGAGGAGGAGGAGGAGGAGGAGGAGAAGGAAGAAGAGGAGGCGAGGAAGGCTGTAGAGGGCGAAGAAAGATAGCCGTGTACAGGAGGAGGTCGATGGGGCAAGCGGTGGCTGGTCTGAGGGCGGGGGTCGCTGCAGCCGCAGAGATCCGAGATAGAGGAGGCGGCGGGCGAGGTGCAGAAGAGGAGGACGTGGAGGAGGAGGTGGAGGAGGAAGCGGAGGTGGAGGAGGAGGCGTGGAGGGCTCCAGAGGATGAAGACAGAGAGCCGCGAGCAGGAGGAGGCCGAAGGGCCTGATGACAGGCGCCAGCTCCAGCTCGGACGGGCCAGAGGAGAAGGATGATGATGATGATGATGATGATGATGATGATGATGATGAGGAGGAGGAGGAGGAGGAGGAGGAGGAGGAGGAGGAGGAGGAGGAGAAGGAGCGGTGGCGGAGGGACGCAGAGGAGGCTGAGCGGCGCGGGGCGCGCGGGGGCCGCGCTCGGCCACGCGCGGTCCGCTCGCTTCGGGGCCCTCCTCGGACCCGAGGGCCCCGGGGCACAAGAGGAGGAAAAGGAGGAGGAGGAGGAGGATGATGATGATGATGATGATGATGAGGAGGAGGAGGAGGAAGAGGAAGCAGAGGAGGAGGAGGCGGAGGAGGAGGAGGAGGAAGAACAGGAGGAGGAGGATACCGATGATGATGCTGTTGCTGCTTTTGATGATGAGGATGCTGATGATGATGATGATGATGATGATGATGATGATGATGATGATGATGATGATGATGATGATGCTGATGATGATGAGGATGAGAGGAGGTGGAGGAAGAGGAGAGGAGGAGGAGGAGGAGGAGGAGAGCACGAGGAGGAGGAGGAGGAGGAGGAGGAGGAGGAGGAGGAGGAGGAGAAGCACGAGGAGGAGGAGAAGAGAAGCAGGCGAAAACCGAGCAGGAGGACGAGGGGAGGAGGGGGAGAAGGAGGAAGACGACTCCGCCTACCGCCCTTTCGCCCCCCCCCCCCCACTCCCACGGCACGAGGAGCCGCTGGGCTCGCCTCGGGGACCTCCATGGCGTCCAAGACGCCGAAGCTCTCCTCGTCCTCGTCCTCCTCGTGCGGCACGTCCTTCTCCTCCTCCGCTCGCTTTTTCTTCTTCTTCTTCTTCTTCTTTGTCTTTTCGTCCTTCTCTTCCTTCCTGCTGCTCCGCCTCCGTTCTCCTCTTCCTCCTCCTGCTCTTTCTCCTCCTCCTCCTCCTCCTCCTCCTCCTCCTCTTTCTCGATACCCCCTTCCTCTTACTCCTCCTCCGTTCTCCTCGTCCGTCTGTTTGCTTCTCCCCCTCCTCCTCGGGCGCGCTAACATGGAGTAGAGATCCGTGGATCTGGCGCGTGGGCCCCATGTCTACGGATCGGGGAGGGCACCCCCGAACCACGAGGCGAACGTCGCCCGACTTTGCGACGACGCGCGCCGCTTACACACGGAAACGAGGCTCGTCGCCGATCCACTCGCTAAAAATCCATGTGCACGCTTCCTCGAACTCCTCCTTCTTCCTCCTTCCATTCCCCTCCCAATCCCTACTGCTCCTCCTCCTTCGTGGCTGCCTCTTCGTCTTCCGCCTCCTCCTCCTCCTCCTCCTCCTCCTCCTCCTCCTGCTCCTCCTCCCTACGTTATGCGGCGCCGCCGCTGGCGATCCACCCACCACCCTCATCGGACAAGAAGCTCCGAACAAACACCCAGAGTGAAGCCCGCAGGCTCAACGTAGGCGCGCGCGCTCACGGAGAATCAGAAGAGAAGAGGGGAGAGGACGAGAGAGCGAGAGAGAGAAACACATACATATATATATATATATATATATATATAGACATAGATACTAGAATTGCTGAGTATCGTTTAACCGATCCCCATCCCCAGCGGCGTGGCCTGGGCCCCACTGGCAGATTTACCCCCCTAGATGCGGATATAGGCCGTCCCCTGCGGGTTTCGAGGGGTGTATCCCCAACTGGGGTGGTAATTTGGTGGGGGTCTCGAGGGGGATGGAGATGGGGATTGGTTAAACGATACCGAGTTGCAGGGAGCGCCCCCAGAGGATCGAGGAGGTAGCCCATGGCGCAGCAGAGAGCAGCGAAGTCCGCGAGCGGATCGGACGACCAGTACCCCCTCGGGCCACTAAGGCGCTCGAGGACGGCCAGGTCGAGGAGCCCGAGCATGCGCCCAGCAGGGGCGGGAAGACGACAACCGACGGCCAGGAAGCCCACGAACGACAGAGTCAGAGTCGAGAGAGGATCCATGGCACTGTTCGGAGGGAGACGGGCCTCTCGTCAGGCAGCGATGAGAGCCGACAGCGAGGCAGCGGGCATGAGGGCTCCCAGCACAGAAAGCACGGAGGTGACGGGCCCGTACGCAGCGACGGAGATCTGAGCCACAGTCACAGTGATGCAGCGCCTTGCGGGGACAGGCAGGCGCCATCCACCATGTATGTAGGCTCTGGCCTAGCGAGCACGCGCCGCCAACCCTGATCGATTCGAGATCGTGCGGCCAGTCACGGCCGAGGGTCGCTTTTAGTGCGGCCGTTCCCTACCATTGCGTTGATCTGACCTCTCCCTCCCCTCCTCCCTCCTCCTCGTGCGGGAATGGGGGTAGGCGGCAACCGGCATCGTTGGGGCATGGGGATAATTGTCGGATTGGTCCACTTTCCTTGGAGCTTTTTCGTTCGGCGGCTTCTGGCTCAAAAGTGGCTCAGACTAGCGCGTCCCGCCCAGTTGCAGGCAATGCCAAACCATTCGCCCACAGGTCCTGAAATACGACAGACTGCTGCCTCTCGACCCTGGCGAGCAAAAGAAATAGTCACAACCGCACGGAAAGCATGTTCCGAAATGGCTGAAAAGGCCTGATCACAGGATCAGACGGCGGGGTCGTATAACCACCAGTGCCTTGAATAAGCGCAACGTCGGCGGGTTGCAACATCTAGTGTCCTCACCAAGTGAAGCAGACACGAAAACGAAGTATCTGAATTCCATCGTCGCGGTCTCTGGCAACCGAAGATCGACCGTGGGGCGAGTTGTATCATGTAATGCCGTGGACAAATGTAGCACACACAAAAACTCAATGTTATAAATCCACGGTTGCAGCCTCTGGCGGCCGAAGAATGACCGTGGGGCGTCGCACTCGACACTCGCCGTCTATTGGTCCGCAGGTCATCGAAGACAACCTTGCAGGACAAGAGGCACGCTGTAGGTCTAATTTTCTTGGAGCTTGACGCTCGCATTCCGATTGATGTGCCTACCGTGGAAGACGATCCTTGTGACCAAATCGTCTGCAACCTGGGGCAAAAAGGGAGGAATCTGAACACGCCTTCAGAACGATGGGCGAACCGTCAGCCTTGACACGAAGGAGGACCGGGCGAACCTCCACGCCCACGCACAGCTGGGCCTCGACATGTGCCCTGTTTTGCTGCGCAGCGGCGCTCGCAGCTATCTGCCGCCGCTGCCGCTGCGAGCTGGCTGCGGCTGCCGAGGTCTGCGTCCCGCGCGGCCGCCTCGCCACCCGGCGAGCGCGCAGCCTGCCTCTGCAAATTATATGCTGATGCCGCTGCCGCTGCCGCTGCTGCTGCTGCTGCTGCTGGAGTCCGCGTCCCACGCAGCCGCTGTGTAGCCCAGCGAACGCGCAGCCTGCCTCTGCGGGGCGGAGAGCCGCGCCCAGGAGCGGGTGCTCGCGGGCGGCGGCGGGCCGTCGTGGTCCCAGCTGCTGAAATTGAAGCCCAGACTGAGGGCCGCTTCTCGCTCGGCGGCCGTCAGTTGCGACCAGGACACCTTGTAGGCGGGCGGCCGCAGCGGTGCGGCCCAGGTAGGCGCGGTCGCCCTGGCCCTTCGGGCGGCCGCATCGGCGCCGGCCGCCGCGGGCGGGCCGCCGGGGTCGGGGGCCGCGGCGCCCAGCGCGGCGCAGACCTTCCCCGCCGTCTCCACGCCGGACATGTAGGCGCCGTGGACCGTCGAGGGGTACAGGCTGTGGGCCGCCTCCCCGCAGAAGAACACCGCGTCGCCCACGGCGCGAGCGAGCTCCTCCCTGTCGCAGGGCCCCGCTCCGACAGGCAGATACGAGTAGGAGCCGAGCGAGAAGGGGTCGCTGCCCCAACGGGTGACGTGCCTCGCCGTGATTGCGGGTATGGGCCTGCCCGGCCGTCCCCAGCCGCCGGGCAGCGCCCGCGCTACGTGGGACACGACGTGAAGGAGAAAGTCCGCCACGATGGCGTCATCGCTCTCCTTCTCCATCTCCCACGAATACGGTGGCGCCACAAGCGCCATCAGCACCGGGAGGCCGTCCATGGCCTCTGCGCAGTTCACCACCAGCCAGTGGGAATGGCCGGCGCCACCCCGAGCCCCGCCCGCGGCGCCGGGCCGCTCCGGCGCCGCGGGCGGCAGGTACGAGAACGTCACCTGGTCGGCGGGCCACCACGCCTGCTCGAACTGCAGGAAGACCTTGTTCAGCAGCCCCATGTCCAGCCGCTCGATCGCGGCAAGCTTCGGCGGCGGCAGGGGCGGCCGGAAGGCGATGGTGCCAGCCTTGAGCACGCCCAGGGGGACGGACACCACAACGGCCCTCGCCGTCACCTCCACGGTAGCCGGAGGGTGGCTGGCACGGTAGCGCACGCGGACGCGCCCCTCGGGCGTGGGGGCGTAGTCGACCTCCTCGACGGCGGCGTCGAGCCGGACGCCCTCGCCGCCCAGCTCCTCGGCGAGTGCTCGCAGAACCTGCCCAAGGCAGCCGTGCACCAGGTAGTGGGCCTCCCCCCCCTGATGGGCCGATTTTGCACCACCACTACCACAGGTGAGAGAGGGAGGAGGAGGGGGAGGAGGAGGAGGAGGGGAAGAAGAAGGAGGAGGAGGAGGCGAGGAGGAGGAGGAGGAGGGAGGAGGAGGGGAGGAGGAAGAGGAGGAGGAGGAGGGGGAGGAGAAGGAGGAGGAGGAGGAGGAGGAGGAGGAGAGGAGGAGGAGGAGGAGGAGGAGGGGAGGAGGAGGAGGAGGAGGAGGACGAGGAGGAGACGAGGAGGAGGAGGAGGAGGAGGAGGAGGAGGGGAGGAGAGGAGGAGGAGGAGGAGGAGGAGGACCTCCCCATCCTCCCTTCTCCCCGCCCTGCCCATGGTAGCGGTTGTGGACATTTGGCCCATGACCCCCATCTCGAAGTCGGCGTCCCAGTTGACGCAGGAGAGGTCGTCGAGCCCCGCGGCGTAGTCCGCCGCGATCTCGAGCTGGAGCCAGGCCCGCAGCAGGCGCCCCTCGGCCGCGCCCGTGCCGGCCCTGGCCAGCTGCTGCTCCACCGCGGCGGCGAGGCTGCAGTCCGCACGGGGCTCGCCGCCGGCCGCGAGCCGGGCGCTCCACAGCGGCGCCCGCGCGGTGGCCAGCGCCCGCTGCAGCAGCCTACCCGCGTCCCGCTCGGCGAGGTCCACGCGGGCGACGATCGAAAACGGGTCTTACGCGAGGTGCCGTAGCGAGCTTGCGTGGCGGCTTACGCAGGCCGCCGGCGCGGCGCGCCACATTGGAGACGAGGGCGCTTACGCGCGACCTTATCAGCGGGCAGCTTACACGCCAATGTTGGTGCAGACAAACCCGTTTTCTTGGCGTCGCTCATGTCCTCCTCGGCCACCAGGCCGTTCTCGTCGAAGACCAGGTTCTTATCCGAGTCCCAGTCCGTTTTCAGCAGCCGCAGGCCTTGGTGGAGCGCCAGCAGCTTCAGGGGGTGCGCCGGGTCGTCGCCATTGTGGACCCAGGAGGCGCCGGCGTCGACGGTTGCGGCGGCCGCGCTGCCGACGGTGGTGGTCAGCGGCGTGCTGTGCACGCGGCCTCCAATCCGCCCGCGCCCCTCCAGCACTAGCACGGACAGCCCCGCCCGGCGCAGCTCCGCCGCCGCCGCGAGCCCAGCGGCGCCCGCGCCGACCACCACGGCGTCCCACTCCGGCGGCGCCGTCACGACGGCGGCGGTGCCGGCGCCGGCATCGCTGGCGTGCCCGGCGCCAGGCGTCCGGGGGGGTGCCATGGAGCCTAATTTTTGAGCCAAAATGGCTACGGCCAGATGGGGGTGATTGTTTGGGCCCCTGTGTGGATCAGTCTTCAGCAGCCCGGTCTCGCCCAGAGGTCCCCCATCGAAGCGGCCTCGGCCTCTGCCGTGCAGAATGCTGAGAGGGCTGCTCGGTCCGAGGCCAGCCCTGAGCTCGAAGACCTCCAGCGAACTGCACGCCAGGAGGTGAGAGCACAGAAGATCACTGTGTAAACACGCTCCTTCCCACCAGGCTCACCCTTAAAACGTGTTGGTGGTTGGTTCGTCTAAGCGTGAACGAGTCACTTATGGAAACCCGCGACCCTGTCTGGGCAAAAAACCTGACCCCTGCGGTAGGCGATGCATGGTCATCAGCTGGGGATACTGAGGCTGACCGACATGCTACAGCGGCCTCGCACACTGGCTGGGGATGCGTCCCTGACTGTGGCGTGCTTCAATGCAACCTCGATGGTTGAGAACCCACGGAGGCTTAAACGTCAACATAGCGCCAAGTCGCCAGAAAGCATATGTGCGAACAGGGTGTCCACACTGTCGGCATCCGAAGAGGCCAGGACCCCTGCGGGGTCCCGCGATGCCGAAGAGTACCACATCTTGGCCTCTGGGAGGGGTGGTACGAATTTCGGAGTCGAGGCATGTTCTTGACCACCATCCCGTACATGAACCACAAGGGTAAGAGTAGGTACTTTCAGAGAAGCCACTTCCTAATTGTGCACGCCGATGCTCGCAGAATCGTAGTGCTAGTCCGTGCGCCAGGCCTTCATTTCAACTTCATGGTCCTGCACGCCCCATATCAAGACGCCCAGAGAGGGCTGATTGACGCAGACGCTGTTCAGAGACACGTCAGATTCCATTGGATCGGGGCGGGGCTGTGTGTGTGTGTGTGTGCGTGCGCGCGCGCGTGCGTGCATAAAAGCGTGCGTGCGTGCGTGCGTCCATCCGTGCGTGCGTGCGTGCGTGTGTGTGTGTGTGTGTGTGTGTGTGTGTGTGTGTGTGTGTGTGCGTGTGCGTGTGTGTGTGTGTGTGCGTGTGTGTGCTGTGCTTTGTTGTTATGTGTTGTGTTGTGATGTGTTGTGGTGTGTTGTGTTGTGTTGTGTTGTTTTGCGTTGCTGCATTGCGTTGCGTTGCATTGTGTTGTGTTGTGTTATGGTTTGGTGTGTTGTGTTGTGTTGTGTGGTGATGTGTTGTGGTGTGTTGTGCTGTGGTGTGGTGTGGTGCGGTGTTGTGTGGTGTGGTGTGGTGCGGTGTTGTGTGGCGTAGTGTAGTGTGGTGTGGTGTGGTGTGGTGGTGTGTTGTGGTGTGTTATGTTGTGTTGCGTTGTGTTGTGTTGTGTTGTGCTGTGCTGTGCTGTGTTGTGTTGTGCTGTGCTGTGCTGTGTTGTCTTGTATTGTTGCGTTGCATTGCGTTGTGCTGTGTTGTGTTGTGATGTGTTGTGGTGTGTTGTGCTGTGGTGTGGTGCGGTGTTGTGTGGTGTGGTGTGGTGCGGTGTTGTGTGGCGTAGTGTAGTGTGGTGTGGTGTGGTGTGGTGTGGTGGTGTGGTGTGGTGTGTTATGTTGTGTTGTGTTGTGTTGTGTTGTGTTGTGCTGTGCTGTGCTGTGCTGTGCTGTGTTGTCTTGTAGTGTTGCGTTGCATTGCGTTGTGCTGTGTTGTGTTGTGGTGTGCTGTGGTGCGTTGTGTTGTGTTGTGTTGTGGTGTGTTGTGCTTTGTTGCGTTGTGTTGTGTTGTGGTGCGGTGTGATGTGTTGTGTGTTGCGTGTGTGTGTGGTGTGTGTGTGTGTTGCGCGTTATTTGTTTTGTTCTGTGTTGTGTGCTGTGGTTGTGTGTGTGAGTGTGCGAGGTCTCCCTCGTCGTGCCATCAACGTTCGCTGAGAGCCCGTGGGCCCGTCATGACCCATAGGAGGGCTTTACCCTTGTCAAGAATGAGGTCCCCCACCGCCTTCCCTCTGCCAACATTAGACCCAAACATGCTTCCAATGGTCACCTTTGAACAAGAGATGATCAAGGTGATGACGCATGCAAATGTTTCCACGGACGTCAACGACAAGTGTCCGTGTTTCCTTGACATGCCGTGGGAAATCCGCGACAACGCCAGCAATAGAAGGGAAGGAAAGCAAGGAGAAGACAGGGGCGGCGCTATCAGCCAAGGCTTCCCTGAGAATATGCAAGCAAATACTAGCAAAGAAAAGAAGCCAACCTTAGCATGTGAATTTCCCGGCCAATGTATAGAAAAGGCGATCTAGCCAGACCATCCCGACAGGGTAAGCAAGCGAGGAGCACGAGGCCGAGGTTCAACCGTCAACACACCAGTGACGCCCACAGGGCTGCCATCGTCAAGCCGTTTCTTTGCTCTCTCCCCGTGCTTTCGCGATCACTTGATGCGAACCAGCATGACAGCCAAGTTCAGGATCAAATAAATTGAGCCGCTTCAGTGGCGTTCCCAGTGCAGCGGACCTTCCCGAGGGAGCCTTACACAGAACCACCCAAGCCCTACACGATAGGCTGGCGGAGGAAAAAACATAGGCGTGTTTCGGACCCCCCCTGACAGCCACGCTCGGGCCCTCTACAAGTGGGCTCGACTTTTCTTTTAATTCCCAAGTTCCCCTCCCACTTTCAAGTGTCAAGGTGAAGAGGCTCTTGAGGTTTAGCAAGAGTTCGAATGGCAAGAGTTCGAAGAAGCAAAAAGAAGGCCCTCAAGAAGCCCCCGAGAGGCCGCCCGTGACATCCCAACGAACACCCTGGAGGCCTATGGCTTACAACCCAGGCACGGTGGCGGGATGAGCCGAAGGCCATTAGATGCCTGTATATCTATAGCTGCACCGATACATACATATACAGAGAGAGAGAGAGAGAGCGATATACGTCCGCATATAACGACATGCTATATGCATAACCGTACACACCACATCAATACCCAACTGCAAAATCCTTGGTCCTCGAACCACCTCCTCCGCCTCTTCCTCCTCCTCCTCCTCGGTTCCCGATCCTCGGGAGGATGTGTCAACCCTGCTGCGGTCGCCGAGCGCCATGGGGATCCCAAACAACCCGCCGCCAGAATACCTGTTTAGGGGCGGACAACCGAATTAAACCGATGATCGACCCGGAAGCAGAGGCACCAATGGTATTTTCATCATGGGAAGCGACTGCAGCGATACCTGAGGGGCCGTCCAACCAACTGCGCTGGCTATGGGCCCGGCAGGCACAGACGCCAAGGGCACATGTGGACCACAACCCTCATCCTCATCATGGGCGGCGACTGCAGCGATCATCATGGGCGGCGACTGCAGCGATTACTGAGGGGCTGGCCGACCAGATAAACGGACGATGGGCCAAGAAGGCACGGACGCCAAGGGCGTCTGTGGGCCCTCCCACTCGTCCACTCATCCACATCATGGGTGGCGGCTGCATCGTGGACGGGAAGCATATCCATATCCACGGCCTTGTGGACGCGGGCCCGTGGATGCTGGGCGTGTGTTTGCGGACCCCCCGCGCGGAGCGTGGTCCATGTGACCGCGTATACACGGGATCGCACCCTGGAATCCATACCGCGAGGGCGTGGGTATGAATACGTTCGCCACATAGGGGATCGCTCTTCGGAGACCCCAGCAGGCGGCGGTATTCGCTGCCGAGGTGACTGTTCTTCAGAGACCTGGGCAGGCGGCGGGTATAGATACAATCCCCCCCGCTCCTTGGTCGGATTCGATATATACATAAACGTGTGACACTATATATACACACGAATACCGATGCAACTCCACACACACATATATACACATATGTATAGATATGCATATATATATATGTATATGTATGTATTGACATGCGTACATACAACAGTGCAGACGTACGTACTTACAAGCATGCATGCATGCGCACAGGCGTGTATTACATGTCTAGCTATGCATACATGTGCAGGTATGTGTGGATACATGTATGTACGTATGTACATGCATACATTTACACATCCATACACACATACACACCGACATACCTGCATACCTACATGCCTACATACATCTAGATGCATGCATACATAAATCATCCAACCGTAATACCTATATACATGCATGCATTCAGGAACCGTTACACATGTTCATACATGCATTACCTTTTCCATACGGGCAGACATAACGACAGACAGGCATACATATACATTCATGCATACACACAAACACACCTATACACACATATATATATATATACACACTTATATATACACATGCATATGTATACATACATAAACACATGCGTACACGCATGCATACCGAACGACATATGCATACCAACACATATAAATACATGCAAACATACATTCATACATACATACAAGCGGTCATGCATACATGTACACATACCTCCATACGTATATACACATACACAGACATGCACGTACACATTCATACATGCATACAGGCATACATGCCTATGCATATATACATACATCCAGGATCAATTCATAACTACATGCATGCAGGCGTACATATATATAGAGAGAGAGAGAGAGAGAGAGAGAGAGAGAGAGAGAGAGAGAGAAAGAGAGAACGAGAGAGAGAGAGAGACAACAAGAGAGACCACACACATACATATACAGAACATGACCGAGAGACGGAAACGGTGCCCCCCTCCCCCCAAGCGTCTGCACCAGCGCCAGGTCGTCCGTCTCCCCTTCACCTCCCCTCCTCCTCCTCCCGCTCCTCCCGCTACTCCTCCGCCTCCTCCTCCTCCTCGTCCTCGTCCTCCTCCTTCTCCTCCTCCTCCCCCACCTCCCCATCCTCTTTAATCGCCCCCCCATCCCCCCAGACTGTCGCTTCCATTTGAAAAGGTGAGTACCAGCCCGGCAGCAGTGGGCTCGACTCGCGCCTTCGAGGAGGGCCGAACCGAACCGAGCCCCCCTCCTCCACTTTCCCCCCTCCTCCTTCTCCTCCCCCTCCTCCTCCTCCTCCTCCTCGTCCGTCGTCCTCCTCCTCGTCCTCCTCCTCCTCCTCCTCCAACCTTCCCCTCCTCCTCCTCCTCCTCCTCCTCCTCCTCCTCCTTCGTCTCCTCCTCCTCCTCCTCCTCCTCCTCCTAAACCTGTTCCTCCTGCTCCCTCCTCCTTCTCCTCCTCCTCCTCCTCCTCCTTCTCCTCCCTCCTCTTCCTCCTCCTCCTCTTCCTCCTCCTCGGCAACTTTTGGGGCGCGTCCTGCGCGGGCTGGACCAGCTTGCAGGCGGTCACCATCACCTCTAGCCACGGGGCGGCGCGGTCGGTCACAGCGGCCGCCGCAGCCGCCGTCGCCTTTGCCGCCGCTGTTGCTCCCGCCGCATTCCGCGGTCGACGTTGTGTGATGTTCTCGATGCACAGCCACCCGACGACAGCCGAGCATCTGATCAAGACAACTACCAATTAAGACATCTGGACCAGCTTTGCGAACATTTTAAGGCAAGCGTGGGTCGACTCCTGGTGTAAACGCTGGAGGGGGCGAACGTGCTCAAGAAACCGGGCCAGCTGTCCTGCAAGCTGGTCGAGAAACGCTGGCCCAGCTTCTCGGGGGGAGGCTTCTTAATCAGATGCTCGACTGTAGAGGAACAGCAAGTGGCAGAAACATACTTTCTCGGAGGTCTGCGCGGATTCCTTGGATCGGCGGTGAGCACCCCTCCCTGGCGCGGGCAGCGCGCCAGGGGCGGCGCTGGAGGCGCTGCCAAAGGAGGCTACCGAAGGCGATTCTTTGCA
This sequence comes from Prorocentrum cordatum, assembly GCA_963575745.1. Lineage (NCBI taxonomy): Eukaryota > Dinophyceae > Prorocentrales > Prorocentraceae > Prorocentrum > Prorocentrum cordatum. The sequence continues at coordinate 755,901 of CAUYUJ010020215.1, forward strand.
TTCAGTGAGCCCATTGCCACCGTCCCGCTGCACGCGCTCCGCCTCACATGACTAATGAGGCACCTGGCAGAGGAGTGCTGCGGCAGGAGCGCGAGTCGTCCCTTGCACCAAACACTTGGTCCCAACCATCCTGTGGTGTTGGGTCCTCGTGTTGAAGAAACAGATGCCCAGCGTTCCTTCTCCTCTTCGCCCCTCCTCCCCATCCTCCCACCCAGTTCGGCACACCTCTCATACGTTTCGTGGTCCCATAGGGAGCTCCACCGAAGGCCCCAGTGGCTGTGACCACATGCGTCCGCGACACCCAGTACAGCGCTTCGTGGCCCCATAAAGAGCTCCACCAAAAGCCCCAGTGGCTGTGACCACATGCGTCCGCGCGACCGAATACAGCGTTTCGTGGCCCCACAGGGACCTCCACCGAAGGCCCCAGTGGCTGTGACCACATGCGTCCGCGCTGCTCAGTAGAGCGTTTCGTGGCCCCATAGGGACTCCACCGAAGGCCACAAAGGGGTGTGACCACACGCGTCCGCGCCACCTGAGCAAACCGATCAGCCCCCAGCGCATGCCAATCGCGAGTTACATCTTGCGGACCCAACGCACGCCATCCGTGAGGTGCTGCTGACAAAACCAGGCCTCGAGGAGCGCGGGCACAGAAACAGGGTGCCAGCCGCAGCCCGAGTCTTCCCCCAGACTGGGGCCCCAGTGCCCCGCCGGCCTCCCCACCCTACGATCGCCCAGACAGCTCTGCAGCTGAAGCTGGCGGAGGGCAGGCCGTTGGAGGCGGAACGCCGGCGGGCTTCCGCCCCGCACTCAGACCCCCATTCTCGGGGATGCACAAGGGCCCTCCCCCCTGGTGGTCGTGGGGGACAACATAGTGTATTCACCAGGGGGCGACGCGAGCGACACGCGTGCCGCCTGCGGGTACGCGATGCCCGATGAGCAGGGATATCGTCTCTTCCCAGACGCAGCCATTGGGATAGCACTGGGGCCGGTCGAGCAGGTGCACTCAGGCACCAACCTCACCGTCCGCATAGGCGGGTCCTGGCTAACAGTGTGGGATGGGGCGAGTGAGCTCCACCTCGCCTGGCCGTCCAAAAACGGCAAGCCCTTCGGGGGCGCCAAGGACGACGCAAGCAATCCCGCCCTGGAGGCCGCGCAAGCAGCCGACAGCACAGCCAGGCCCCCCAGTCACAGACGTGCCGTACGAGGTTGAGGCGCCATGGAGACCCAACCAATCGGGACGAGGGGATGCTGGTTGGGCCAGCAGCTGGTCGCACTGGAATTAAGGCCGGGACCGCTAGTGGGACCGAGCGACCTCGGCCGAGAGGGGCGCCGCCAGGAACGCCTGCAGCTGTAGGGGATGGACCGAGCGCCTGGACCGGCTGTATCGAATCTCCACGGCTCAAATTCAGTGGGGCCCCCCCATGGCGTCGAAAGAAAACAGGACCGAGACGTGGGCGGAGGTGGTCAACCGCCTGAATGGAGCGTGTGGCGCGCTTTTCGTGGAGGGATGAAACCAGGCTTGCGGTCGGCGGGACGGGAAACGCCATGGCAAAGGCACCTACAACCCCAACGGCTACGACGGTGCCTGCCAAGCCTTCCTGGAAAAGCTAACCACCGTGGGCCACGACATTCGGCGCCTCTGCAACAACCGACGCCTGGACGTGGATTGGGACACTGTCTGGCGACAACAGCAGAGTAGGCGGGGGCAGACGGCCGGCAAAGGGCAGGGCGGCAGGAGGCACAGCGAGCCAACTTGGCCTGCGGGAAACCAATCCCGGTTGCGAGGTTTGTGAAGCTCGGAGGCCCGGACGGACAGAACGCCGCCCCGAGGGGCACGCCAGAGCCCGCAGCACCGTGCGCGTGCAGGCGTCCAACCCGGGCGCTCTGCACGCATTCTCCACCAGCAAGCGCACCAATTAGGTGTTTCCGTTTACCTGGTTGTGCCGGATGCGCGGGGGCGTTCCAACCCAGACTCCCGCAGTGGAGAAGCGTGTGCTCTGGCTGGTGGTGGTTCGTCCACGAGTCCGCGAACCAGAGTGGAGCACTCGCCTACCCGGTCGTGCTGACGACTGCGGGGAGCCTTCCAACCCAGGAGGCCACCGCTCCCCTGTTTCCCACTGGCACGCGCACCACTTAGGTGCTCCGTTCTACCTGGCTCTGCCCGTGGTGGCGCCTGCGCGTTTCCAACCCAGGAGGGCACCGCCCCCTACCTTGCCCACTCGCGCGCGCACCAGTTAGGTGCTCCCCGCCGCGCCTCCACAGCGCACTCGCTACCTTGGCTCCCGCGGTGCTGCTCCCTGCAGTTCGTGCGGCCAGCAGGGGCCCCGCACCTGTCTGCAACGCCTGCTGTCCACTTGGGGGTCGCCGCCGTTGCGGTTCACCTCCCGCTTTGCCGCCCCGGCTGCTACCAGCGCTGGCCCCCCTCCTTGTCCCCTGGTCACCAACCGCCGTCCAAGGCCGTGATGCCGCGCACCGGCCTTGGGCGGTCCGCCCTCTCCCGCGCAAGGCCCCCGCCCCAAGGGCGGGCGCCGGCGCTGCAGCTCCTGCGCTACCGGCGGATTTGCCCCAGTCGCAATCTCGCTGCCCCGCCTTGGGGGCCATTGCGGCCCGCCCCCATCTTGCCCACGCCGCCACCCTGGACGGCTGGCTGGGCCCCCCCCTCACTCTGAGGGGTCCCGCCCGTGCGCCACTTGCACTGGGCGTCGCGTGTAGCTTCCTGCTGTGATGCCGTGCGCCGGCTGTGGAGTGGCGCTCCCGCTTCTCTCCCGCCCCTGCGCTCCCGCCACGCCCCGCGCCTGGAGCCCGTCGGCCGCCCCCCCTCGGGGCCGCCGCACCCTCCACCGTCTTGGGCCCCTGCAGCTGCTGCAGCGATGGTCGACCTCTGGCCGCCGGCACCAGGCCGCTGCCTCCCGCCCCTCTCCCGCTGGCCGCCTGGTTTATAACCGCCGCCGCCTCCACTGTCCCTCTTGCTGGCTCACGCCCGCACTGTGGCTGCTGGCCTCCCGCCCTGGGTGTGCCGCGAAGCCGACCCGCAGCCGCTGCCAGCTTGGACCCTTCGCCTGCCCGCGCCCACGCCCCCACCGCAGCCTCGCTGCGAGAGTGCGCCCCCGCGCCCCCTCCCCTCTCGCGGCCGCCTCCTCCTCCTTTCCTCCCCACTTGCAGGTGGGCTGATTCGGGACTCCGCGCCCCGGTGTCGCTCGGACGCGCGTGCGGATTGCCCCTGCCGCGCTGCGACGTAAAACCGTTTTCGTTGAGCAGTACATGCGTGTATTCCCACGTGCCTTTCATGGTTCAGCATCTTGTTTCTGACGCCTGGTGAGGGGGCCAGGTCACCGAAATCGGTGGCCCATTGTGGGCTCCCCATCGTAGCCCCCCTTGCGTGAACTGTGTGAAGTTGTTCAGGGTCTTCTGCCGCAAGGGTGCCATGTATGTCTATGCAATTCTCTTCTTTAGAGGAACCAGCGGCGTAGAGATTAACTTTCGTAGGCCCGCGCGGATTTCTTGGATCTGCGATGGACCCCCCTCCCTGGCGCGCGGAGCGCGCCAGGGGCGGCGCCAGATGCGCCAGGGAGGGGAGCCTGGCGCCGATCCAAGAAATCCGCGCGGACTCCCACAGTTTCTGTCTGTGCAGTATTATATCCCAGATATGATTTCGAACACCCAGAAAATCATCGAATGTCTGCCCGACGCCCTAGCGAAATATCGAACAAGCATGGCCTCCCAAGGCCCGACGCATGAACATCCACCAATGTTTGCACTTTCCTGGTGCTCGAAATTCTTTCTGGTGGTCAAGGCCACCGTAGGTCGGAACATCATAACCAGAGAACGTGCTTCAAGAACGTGAGACCCTCCGCCAGCCCAAACTGAAAAACATTCCAGGGTACCCGTCCCCAGGATGCACCAGAGTATCCAACAAGCTCGAAGAGAACGAGGGTACCCTCCCCGAACCGATCTCGATCTTATACGCCGGTCCGACCGCATTTCCCTCCTCGATTCTGCGACTCCCTCCGCGCATCCAGAGCCTTGTCCACGTCCATCCCACTATCCAGCTTCACGGTGATCGTGCCGATGGCGCTTGGCCCCTCGGGTGTTGGGGCCGAAGGGGGCAGCAAGGCACGACGACAGAGGGAGGACGGGGCAAGGAGGAGAGGGAGGAGGGCGGCGGACGGAAGGAGGGCGGAGGGAGCAAGAGGGGGCGGGGGGTGGCGGACGCGGGAGTGGGAGGAAGAGGAGGGAGAAGGAGGAGGAGAAGGAAGAGGAGGAGGA
>CAUYUJ010020216.1:0-30000 GCA_963575745.1 Prorocentrum cordatum
AATCAGGTTGCGGCCATGATGAACGTCGATCTCGTGGAGGAGCGGGCGATGCTGGAGCAGCAGCCCGCAATAGAGGGTCCGCTCCGGCAGCGCCCGTTCGCGCCGCTGGCAGATCCAGAGCCCGATCCCCATGAGCAGCGGGCACAGTACCCGGCGGTATTTGGAGAGCCTCTCACGGGTGCGCACGTGTCGCTGCAGCCGCAGTACCGCCGCAAGCCTGCGTACCGCGTGGTGCGCGCGGACGGCGCCGCGGCCATGCACTTTGCTGAGTGCCCGGGGGATGAGGCGCGGACCTGGGCGCGCTGCTTCGCGCGGGACGCGCGCAAGTGTATCATCCGTGCCACCTGCACAGGTGCGGTCCCACGTGCTGGAAGCACAAGACGAACGACGATGTGCCTCAGCACTGCAAGGTGTGCCGGCTCGGCTTCTACCACGAGAACGAGACTGCGGTCTACAGCCACCCGTCCAGGAAGCGTCCTGCCGCCGCCTTCGTCTGGCGGCGCCTGCGCAAGGGGAAGGATTTGGTGCTTCCGGAAGATGCGAAGGTTCAGTACGCGCGCGGTCCGTTGGAGGAGGGGAAGTGGAACCCTCCTGGCGAGCGCCTGGATCTGGACGACGTTCCGGCTGAAGGCTACGGCCCGTGGCCGCACCGCTGCAACCGGTACGGCAGAGCTGGTCGCGTCGACGTGGTGCGGTACCACCCGTACCACGGGAGCACGAACCCTGTGGGCCAGGTGTGTCTGCGGAGCAACCTGGACGTCCAGTGCCTGGACCGCGTGGTGCTCGACCTGCCGGGCGACGACAGCGTCGGGGGCGCGCCCGCCAGCGACCCTGTTGTGCCGCCGCCTCCGGAGCCCGGGGCGTTCGCCGAGCCTGTCGGCGAGGCATCGGACGCGCTGGCTGGCGCCGGGACTGGCGGCACCGGTTGCGACGAGGGCACCGGGCAGCGCGGAGGTTCCACGGGTTCCGGGGCGTCGGCCGCAGCGCAGGGCGGGGGCGGGGCGGCCGAGGGGGCGGCGCGCGCGGCTGCGGCGGGGGGCGGGCGCGTGCCCGTGGGGCGCCGCCTCGGCCTGCCCAGGGGAGGAGGTTTGCTCGGCGGGGCGCCGACCACGATGGACGAACCGAACGCGGGGGATATCTGGGGCTTCAGAGAAGAGGATGACGAGCCGTGGGATTTGGCCGATGCGTATGGCTTGGATCCGCCGCCTCCGCCGACGCCGGACTTCGAGGACATCGCTGGGTTCAGCGCGGCTTCGTGTTACGACGGCAGCCGGCCCGGGTTCGTGTTCAAGAAGGGGGAGCAGGGCCTGGCTACTACAGCGACCGGCGCGCGGAGCGCGAGCTGCCAGAATCAGCCGTCGAGACAGAGCCGAGGTCGCGGGCGCCAGGCCGCGCCGCGTCGCGCGCGGCGGCGTCTGGCAGCCCTGCATCGAGCGCGCCCGCGACGCCCGCCGCCGCCGCAGCTGCTGGCGCGAGCGGCAGCGGTCCGCCCGGCAGCCTGCGGGAGCACGTGTTGCACTCGCTGGAGGCCGTGTTCATGGACGCCATCAATATGGCGCACTACCAGACGGACTACACGTCCAAGGCGGGGCCGATCGCGGGAGACCTCGGAGTGCTGCACGCGCAGAGCACCGGGTTGGAGTGGCTCCGACTCCAGCAGAAGGCGGAGCGGGAGGCGGATGAGGCGGCGGAGGCGGAGGGCGAGGAGGACGTCGACGGGGCCCGGGCCGCAGCTGCCGCTCGTCGCAGCGGCTGGGGCGGAGTGCTCGACTCTGCCAGGCGAACTGTCATCAAGCTCACGACCAGCTCGCACCGGGCGCTCCTGAAGAAGTTGCCCGAGATGATGTTTCAGATGCAGTATGGCCACGAGTGCTACTGCTCCCATGACACCTGGACTCTGTATTGCAAGGGGATCGTGGCGCTGGCGTTCCAGGCAAGCTCCGCCGTTCAACAGAAAAAGGGCGACTTCTGGACCGACCCGCGCGCAGACCACATCGAGGTGGACCAGCCGGCCGCGGGAGAAGTGGACGGAGAGGGGGGCGGCGGTGTCATGGATGCGCTGGACGAGGCGCGCGCAACGCTGCACGCCCGTGTCGTCGACGGCGTTGTCGGGGAGGGCGCGGCTGCCGGTGCTGCTGGGGGGGGCAGCCCGAGCAGGAGCAGCAGCAGGGTGTCGAATACAGCGCGCGGCTGGACCACGACATGAAGATGGACTGGCTGCATCGCGGCGACAGGGAGCCCCTGAAGTCCATGGGCATGTAACATTACGCCATGTACGTGTACACCGCGCAGGCCAACCCGCTCCACTTCGACCCGCAGGACTTCGAGACGTACGCGTTCGCGGACACGCACCCGGCCGCCGCCTCCCGAGTGCAGAAGCTCCGCGTCGGCGCGCCGTTCAGGGTGCCCAAGTTCTTCGGCTTCACGATGCCTTCGAAGGAGAAAGAGGCAGAGGTCAACGCGCTGTTCAAGTCTGTGATCTTCCGTCCTTTGCAGCCGGCTGAGAAGGGGGCTGCGGCCTGGGCGCCCTACAGGGCCGGCGTCGACGCGTCCGGGAAGCATCGGCCTGCCTGGGAGGAGTGGTGGGCGAAGCTGGTGGCGTTGTCCAGGCAGTACGAGGAGTGCGAGCGGCGAGCAGGAAAGTGGTTCACGATCGAGGACATCGATCTGAACCGGGGCCCGGACGAGCGTCCAGGCTACTTTGCACAGCGCCCCAGAGCCGCCGAGTTCATGGCACGCTGGACCGTCCAGGTCGCGACGAACCTCGACGTGGAGGCGGAGGCGAAAGGGCGGCCGCGAACCAAGATCCGTCCGGAGGCCAAGGATTTCGAGCAGCCTGCTGAGCTGGAGGCCGGGGGGAATCGGCCTGCCGGGGAGGCGGACGAGGAGGAGGGGGCGGGCGCCGGCGGCGGAGCGTTGGATGGTTTTGCCCAGGAGGTGGACGAGGGCGAGGCGGACGAAGCGTGGGCGGCGCACCGACAGATGCCCGCGCACGCCGTGCCGGGTAGTCAGGTGCCCGCGGTGGCTCAGTTGGAGCTTATTCGTGGGTCGTCGCAAAGCTTGGTCTATAAGAATATCTTCCTTGACGGCTATGCGAAAGACCATAAGCCGCCGCCTGCTGCCGCGAGTACTGGAAGGCAGACCGGCTTCGTCGGTCTCGAGTTGGACGACTCTCAGTTCGAGGAGGGCAAAGCACAGCAGAAGGAGGCGTTCCGATACAGGAAAAAGGGATCAGAGGGCTTGCCTGGGGATGGCGACTTGCGGGGCGGCCTCGCGGGTTCGGCGCCTGCCGTGCTGGTGCCTGGTCGGCCGCCGCCGCCCGCGGTTGCCGGCGACGCGAAGCGGCCGCGGCGGGCGCGCGACATCGCGGAGAGGCTGTTTAACGAGTGGGCGACTAGGGCGGACAACCCCGTGACGTTCAATAAAGATCAGAAGGCGGTGGTCGCCTTGGTCGTGGGCCAGGTGGAGGCCATCGTGGCATACGAGGAAGATCTGCGCAGCGGAAAAAGCCCCAAGCCGGTGGAGCAGATGGCTCTCCTGCTGCACGGGGAGGGCGGGACGGGGAAGACGGAGGTGGTGAAACTGCTGCGACGTCTGCTCAACGAGGTGTTCGGCGCGGGATCGGAGATCGCCGTGGCCTCGTCGAACAGCGCTGCGCGCGTCATCGGGGGGAAGACGATCCACAGCGGCTTCGGGCTGAGCGGCCAGCAGGCCATGACCATCGCTAGGCTCTCGGGGCAGAAAGTCGATGACATCGTGGACCGCATGAACGACCTCAAGGCCGTCATCGTGGAGGAGGTGTCCATGGTGCCGCCCCAGCTTCTCTGCGCTGCATCGTTTCGCATGTGCAAAGCCCGTAAGGCTAAGTATAATTGCGATGTGAACCTGTACATGGCGCGGGGGCACATGTTCGGGAAGGTTCCAATTGTCATGTTCCTGGGGGATTTTTTATCAGCTGGGGCCGGTGAGCGGCAAGGGCAGAAGGTCTTCCTTGCTGCAGCGTGAGTCGCCCGAGGCGCCGATTCACGTCCGCAATGGGCAGTCCATGTTCCTGGACGGTGTCACCCACGCTATGTTTCTGTACGAGACGCACCGCTTCAAGGACCTTTTCGTTACTCCGCACGCGCCCTGCCCTTTCATGCCCGGGTTCTTGAAGACCATGAGGCAGGGCAAGAAGTTTACGGCCGAGCAGAAAAGGGTGGTGCAAGGGTGGGTGGTCCGACCCGGAAAGAACGACAGGCGGCTGCAGGACCCCCATGTCAAGGACGGGTTCGAGATGGGCATCGCCTGGGAGGCCGTGCACAGGCAGATGCAGTATCGGGCCGTGCGAGAGGCCAGGGATACAGGGCAGATGCTGCTGTACGTGCAGGCCGTGGACCTGCCTCCAAAGCCATTCTGTGAGGAGCATCACAAGGCCATGCTGCAGGTGCCGAACGTGAACAACACTGGTCACCTCATCGGCATGTGCCCGCTGTACATTGGCATGCGTGTGCGGCTGAACGTGAAGTTGTCGGCGAAGCACCAGATCGTCCAGGACGCCGTGGGGGTAGTCAAGGACGTGAGGTTCCACCCGCAGGAGTTCGAGACGCCGGACGCGGATTGGCGCGAAAAGAAGCTTCACGACGCCCACCGGCTCGGTTATTAACGATGCAAGCGTTTGCCGCGCGGTGTCCTCGTCGAGTTTGATGGCCTCAAGAAGGACTTTGGGTTCGGGCAAGGGGTCGTGCAGATCGCGCCGCACAGGGCGTCCTGGGAGTGGAACCATCACTACGACGACGATGGCGAGCGAAAGCTTCGGAAGGTGAAGGTTACGAGGTACCAGATCCCGTTGCTGCCAGAGAAAGTTCGCACCGTGCAGACTGCGCAGGGCCTGTGTATGGATGCGGCCACCATGGTGCTCCAGAAGCCCATGAACATGGGCGCCGATGACTGGTGGCTGCACCTGTACGTCATGCTCAGTCGCGTTCGCGTGGCCCACCGCGTGCTCGTCTACAACCTGCCGCCCTGGGACATCCTGCAGCGGGGCCCGCCGCAGTACGTCCGCGAAGGGGTCCAACGCTTTGAGAAAAAGATGGGGGAGAGTTTCGAAATCGCGAAGCAATGGGCGAAGGATTACGGCTGGGACGTGGGGGATGGGCCCGCCGCACGGGGCGCCCAGGAGTCGAGCTCGGCGCCCGCGCCGCCGCCGGTGCCGCCGCCGTCGCCGCTGGGCCCGTCTCGTGACGCGGGGAGCTCGGCGGGCGTCGGTGAGGGGGCGGGCGACAACGACGACGACGACGGATCAGCTCCTTCGGACGGGGAGGCGGCCCCTGCGGCGTCTGTGCATACGCCTCTGCCCTCGCACGCGCTGCGCCCGGGCCAGGCTCTGACGGTGCCGCCGGCATACATTGCGCCGGACGCTGGGCCTGCGGGGCGGGCGGGGCAGGGGCCGCGGCCGCGGCGGCGACGCGACGGGGACCGGAGATGCGGCGGCGGCATCGTCGACGGGGAGCGCTGTTTCGCGGGGGCGCGGGCGCGCGGGTGGCGGCCGCGGTGCTGGTAGGGGCGCCGAAGTGCCGAGGGATCTTTGGGGGGACATGTTTCGCACGGCGGCGACTGTTGGCGATGGTGCAGAGCCGCCAGAGCTGCTCCCGCTGGACCGGGATCTGTGCATGGCAGCCTACGGCGTGTCCCAGGAGGATGTCACCAGGGAGCTGCAGTGGCACTGCGGCCACGGCTCTGGCGTGGGCATCGCAAAACTCGGCAATACTTGCTTCGTGAGCGCAGTCGCGCAGGTGCTGCTGCGCCTGGCTCCCTTCCGTCGGCTTCTCCACGAGCACGGCCAGAATTGCCCTTTGTACACAGAAACTTGCCCGGTGTGTGCGCTCGGAGCTCAGGCCGCGGCTCTCTCTGTCCAGGGCGTGGGGGTCGACGCCGTCGCGCCGCTCGCTACTGCCGCGCGCGCGGGGCTTTTCGGTCAGCGAGAATTCACAGAATTCGATCAGCAAGGGAGACCGAAGCAATGCGACGTGTCAGAGTTCTTCCTGGCCGCCCTTCGTGCTGTCACCGAGGCTGGATATCAGGTACCGACACCGCATCACGGTGCGCGCACTGCGCTCCAGCAGCACGTTTGCGGCATTGCGTTGCGGCAGCGGAGGCGATTCGACGTGTGCCGGGCAAGTTCGGACACGGGGGTGATTGATTCGCGCTTGAAGCTGGTCCCTTCCGAATTGCTCGGCCCCGACCACCGGGGGGCCTGCGATCTGGAGGATTTGATCCGATTGGAATTGAGGCATATTGGCGGGCCAGGTCAAGGATGTCCGGCGCACGCACACCTCAGTCGTGCGCAGAGGGAGGCGGCCGGGGTCTGTCAAGGCATCAGGGTGTATACGGGCAATCGCTGGAGCGATCGCCGCCGGTGCTCTTCGTGACCGTGGAGCGGGTGGTCACGCGCGCTGATCGGAGCGAGTGGTACGACAGACGCCCTGTGCGCTTTCCTCAGATTCTGCGGCCTGTGGATGCCGAGTGCGAGTACGATTTCTCTGGGGTCGGTGTGCATCAGGGCGAAAGCGCGAAGAGCGGCCATTATTATGCGTGTGCAGCCGTGGGTGTGAACGAATACGCCAAATTCGACGACGAAGCTGTTCAGCCCTGGACTTGGGCGCAGATTGCCAGAGACCACCAGGTGCACGTTGGCGCTTATGTGTTTGCGTATGTGCGCAGGGCGGGTCCGCGGGGCGGAGGCGGCGGGCGCGCGGCGGCGGGGTCTCCGGGGGGCGCCAGCGGCAGCGGTGGTGCGGGACCCTCAGGGGCGCCGCCGGCTCCGCCGACTGCGCCTCTCGGGCATGCAGGCGGGCGCGCGGCGGGGTCTGCGGGGAGCGGCGATGGCGGCGGCGGCGCTGCTTCCAGCGCCCCTGCCGCGCCGTCTGCGCCGCCGAGTGCGCCCGCCGGGCAGCAGGCGTCGGGGGTCGAGCCACCGGGCAAGCGGCGTCGGGCGGGTGGCGGGGATCCTGGCGCTGGCGACGGGGACCCCGGCGCTTCGGGGCAGCCGCAGCAGCCATTGCGCAGGGGCAAGAAGCGCGGGCTGTCCCCGCCGGCTCTGGGCAGCACGGGCGACGAGGACGACGACGCTGGCAGGGCCGCTTGCGTTCCGTCCGCGGACCCGGCTCCTGCTGGAGTCCAGCCAGGCGCGGGGGCGTCGCTCGCGGGGGACGAATGGCGTCGCTTTACGCCAGAAAACATTGACACCGCGAAGTGCAAGGCTCGTACCTGGGCGGACGGAGCTGGCGGGCAATGCCGGAGCGCGCCAAAGCAGGGATGCGGGGATCTGTGCGGGCAGCATTTCAAGCAGCAGCACAAGGATGGTTGGCATGGGCGTGTGGACGGGCCCATCCCGGAGGGAAAGTTGAAGGAGTTCAAGGAGAAGAACGCAGGCAAGGCCCCGCGTGCGGCGCCCGCGGCTGAGGCTGGCGCGACTGGCGAGGGCGCGGGGCGGGCCGCGGTCGTCACGCGCGCAGGTGCTGGGTCTGCCAGCGGAAGCGGGCGGGGGGGGGCGGCGCGTGCAGAGGCGGCTCCGGGGGGAGGGCATGCAGGCAAGGCCCCGCGCGCGGCGCCCGCGGCCGAGGCTGGCGCGAGTGGCGCGCCCGCGGGGGGCCCGCGGAGGGGCGATCCGCCAAGGTGCCCGCCAGCGATGGCGTCGCCGCGAGGGCGCCGACAGGGGGCGGCGACGGTGCCGGAGGGGCTGGCGCGCCCAGTGCGGCTTCGGCCCTGTCGTCGGGCGAAGAGCGCGGGGAGCGTGGCAGCCGCGCGAGCACGCGGGATATCGCTGCCGCGGCTGCGGAGGATCGCGCGCGGCAGGAGGATCCTGATGAGAGGCGGCAGCGCCTGGCCATCGCCGAGCACAACCAGCGGCAGGACTTGATCGGCGAAGTCGTTGGAGCTTTCGTGGCGCGTCGGGAGGGCGTGCCCGTCGGATTTGGCAGGTGGACTGAGGAGAGGCTGCGACAGACGTTGCGCCGCCTGCGCGGGGGCGGAGATGACGAGCCAACGATCGTGGCGGTGTCGGACGCGGCTCTCTGAGAGCTGCGCCTCGTGTGCAGCGGCGCTTGCCGGCCCTGGGTGTGCCGTTGACAGAGCTCTGCCGTTCAAGCGCACCGGGCGCTTGGGCTGCCACTGGAGGTTGGCACGGGCGCCCTGTAGGCGCGTCCGTCTTGCATGTGTGTTCTTGTGTGCCTGTGTGCATGAGGATGTTTTGTCAGTGCGTGAGTGTGTGCGCGCTGGCGTGTGTTTGTGTTTGCCTGTGTGTCTGCTGGCGTGTGTGTGTGTGTAAGTTTGTGTGCTGGTGTCTCTGTGTCTGTGTGTTTGTGGCACTGTTTGTGTGTCTGTCTGTGTGTCTGTCTGTGTGTCCGTGGGTATGTGTGTGTGTGTGTGTGTGTTTGTCTGTGTGTCTGTATGCATCTCTGTTTGTATCTCTTTTTGTGCGCGTGTCTGTTCGTGTGTGTGTGTGTGTGTGTGTAAGAGTGGGCGCGTGTGGATGTGAGTGTGCTCGAGCGTGTGTGTGTGTATCTGTGTGTGTGTCAGTGTGTTTGTGCGTGTCTGGTGTGTTTGCGTGTTTGTGTGTGTGTGTCCGCGGTGTGTGTGTGTGATATGTGTTGTGTGTTTGTGTTTGCGCGTTTGCGCGTGGGTGTCGACCTTTGCGTGTGGATGTGTGTGTGCGTGTGTGTGGAGCATGCTTGCGTACGTGTGCGACACTGCGCGCTCCCTGAGGAAAAGTGCGCGTGCGTGCGTGTGTGTGTGTGTGTGGGCGCATGGCGCTGGCACCCCCGCCCCTTCCTGCCCCCCCCTCTCCCCCTCCACCCCTCTCCCCGGCGCTCCGCGAGGGCGGAGTGGCTGGAGTGGAGGGAGGGCCGGCCCCCAAATGGGGCGGTGCCTCCCCCCTCCGGAGCGCCGGCGGGGAGGGCGGGGGCGCGTGGGGGGGGCTTGGGGGCGCGGTGGAAGAGTGCGCTGACCAGTCGGGGAATGAGTCTGTCACCACGTTGTCGTCTGTGCGTGGTTATCCGTGGGTGTTCGCCATTGCGTCTGTGTGTGCGCTTGTGCGCGTGTGTGTATGCGTGCGTGTGTGGGGGTGGGTGGGTGGGTGGGTGGGGGGGGGGCGCGTGTGTCTCGTATGTGTGTGTGTGTGCCCCTGCGCGTGTCTGGGTGCACATGCGCGTGTGTGTGTGAGTGTGTGTGCGTTTGCGTGTGGACGTGTGTGCGCTCGTGTGTGTATGTGTATGTGTGCGTGTGTGTGGAGCATGCTGGCGTACGTGCGTGCTCTTGTGTATGTATGGATTTGAGTTTGTCCGTGTGTGTACGCGTGTGCGTGCTTATGCGCGTGTGCTTGCGTGTGTGATTGGTTCTTTGCTATCCTGCGTCTGTGTTCGTCTGCGCAAGTGCCGCCGTCCGCGCGCCCCCTCCTCCCCCCTCGCCCCCCTCGGGCGCTCCGCGAGGGCGGAGTGGTTGGAGTGGAGGAAGGGCGGGCCACAGAATGGGGCGGTGCCTCCCCCCTCTGGAGCGCCGGCGGGGAGGGCGGGGGCGCTCCGTGCCCCCCGTGTGTGTATGTACTCTTGTGATCCGCGTGCGTGTGCGTGTCCGTGTGTGTGTGTGTGTGTGATATGTTGTGTGTTTGTGTGTGCGCGTTTGCGCGTGTGTGTAGACCTTTGCGAGTGGATGTGTGTCTGTGTGCGTGTGTGTGTGTATTTGTGCGTGTGTGTGTGGAGCATGCTGGCGTATGTGTGTTCGTGTGTATGTATGTGTGTTTGTGTGTTCGCGTTTGCGCGTGTGTGTGGACGTTCGCGTGTGGATGTGTGTGTGCGTGTGTGTGTATGTGTGTGTATGTGCGCATGTGTGTGGAACATGCTGGCGTACGTGTGTACTCTTGTGTATTAGTCTGTGTGTCTCCGTGTGTGCGAGCCTATGTGCGTGTGCTTGCTTGTGTGACTGCCTGTTTGCTATCCTGCGTCTGTGTTCGTCTGCGCATGTGCGTGTGCGCGTGCGCGCGCGGTGTGGTGCCGCCGTCCGCGCGCCCCCCCTCCCCCGTCCCCCCTCCCCCCCCCGGCGCTCCGCGAGGGCGGAGTGGTTGGAGCGGAGGGAGGGCCGGCCCCAAAATGGGGCGGTGCCTCCCCCCTCCGCAGCGCCGGCGGGGAGGGCGGGGGCGCGTGGGGGCGGCAGGGGAGCGCGGGGGGGGGGCGCTGAGGTGGCTGCGGTGCGTGCGTCATCGTGTGGTCGTCAGTGCGTGGGTTTCCCTGGATGCTTGCGTGTGCGTCTGTGTGCGTGGGTTGTACGTGCGTGTGTGTGTGTGTGTGCGTGTGTGCGTGTGAGTGTTTGTGTGTGCCCCCGTGTGTGTATGTGCATGTGTGATTGGTGTGCGTGTGCGCTTCCCTCTGTGTGTGTGTGTGAGATGTGCTGTGTGTTTGTGTGTGCGCGTTCGCGCGCGTGTGTGTCGACGTTTGCGTGTTGATGTGTTGCGTGTGCGTGTGTGTGTGTGTATGGGTGCGTGTGTGTGTGGGGCATGCTGGCGTATGTGTGCGTTCTTGTGTATGTATATGTGTTTGTATGTGTGTGTTCGTGTGTGCGTGCTTATGTGCGTATGCCCGTTTATGTAAGAGCCTCTTTGCTATCCGGGTTTTGGACGCTACCAAGTAAACATCGAAGAGCTTCCCTTAGCAAGTTATTGCTGGAAGCAAAGAGTAATTCCGCAGCGCTGGAGGGCTAGTTGGCAAGGAAAATCTCGACGGATCTTTTGCTGACTTTTGGTCGGTTGAACATTTTGTTCTCGAAATTTAACAATTCATTAGAGCTCTAGTATTTTTTCCCGTGATATTCGATCTTATTCCCGCTCGCCATCTTGCTCTCACCTCGACGAACTTTGAAGGCCAAAAAGCTGGGGGGCGGGAACGGGCGCCCTTTCGAGTCATTCTGATACCGCTGTCTGTTTTCTCAGATAAACCCGAGCTTCAGGACAACTACAGAGCTGGTCAGCACAGCTAATGCATTCAGAATGATCAGGCGCGTTCGCCTGTTGAATCTAGAGGTCTGAACTCGGTCTGCTAGCCGAGCTAGGGTCGCAAACCTATTCGTATTATTCGAGTCATTGTAGCAGATGCCCTCGGTTTTTCGTACTTAACTCGATCTGTAGGGCAGCCACAGAGCTGATAATCACAGAAATCGATTGAGAATTATCAGGCGCGTTCGTCTGTTGAATCAATAGCTCTGAACTCGGCCTGCTCCCCGAGCTAGGTTCGCGAACCTATTGGTATTGTTCGAGTCATCTTGAGAAGTGCTCTCGGTTTTCTGTACTTGAATCGTTCTGGGGGAGGGCTACAGTGCTGCTGGTCACAGGAATCGATTTCGAGACACCAGTCGCGTCCGTTCGTCGAACCGAGAGCTCGGAACTCGGTCTGCTGCTCGAACGAGATCCGCGAAACTGTTGTATTATTCGAGTCATCCTAAAAGCTACTCTCGGTTTTCTGCACTTAACTCTGGCTGTATGGGGGCTGCAGAGCTGGTAATCACAGGAATCGATCCGCAGACATCAGACGCGTCCGCCTGTCGCATTCAGAGGTCTGAACTCGGTTTCATACTCGAGCTCGATTGGAAAACTGTTCGTTTGTTTTGTTAGAGTCATCTTGAGAGGTCTATAATCGCTTGGGCTGGAAAACTAGTCGTTCTCTGAAATTCTTTTCCACATTATATATTGTCAGGAAGCTCTACGAGTCCCCCGGCGGTAAGAAAGGTTGACGGTTAACCGCCGGCGCCCAGGTGGAATTCCGGCGCGGGGTGGAGCTAGTTGGCCGGGGTGGAAGGAGGAATTCCGGCGCGGGGTGGAGCTAGTTGGCCGACCCGGCCAGAACGGAGAAAGTGGTAACTTTTGGGTGGTTTTGCGAATATTTGAAAGATATTTGACCATTTATTTTGAGAAAGCAGATTTTTCGCACCTGTAGACGACCATGAGGGCCTCTGCGTCTTAATATGAGCTCTGTAGATGCGCTTTTACTATCAAAACACTTGGCGAAACCAACTTCATGTCGACATGGAAAAAATCACGTTTTCTTATTTTCGAGAAATGCTTCCAGAAGCCCTCTCTTTTGATGCTGAGCACTCTCACGCGTGCCAGGAGCTCTACGAGGTTCCCGGCGGTGTCCAGGTTGACGGTTTACCGCCGGCGCCAGTTATAGCTGGAAGCTAAGAGTAATTCCGGCGCGCCCCACAGCTAGTTGGCTCGAAAAATCTCGACGGAACTTTTGACAATTTTTGCTCGGTTGAAAATTATGTTCTCGAAATTTGACCATTTGTTAGAGCTCTAGTATTTTTTCCCGTGATATTCGATCTTATTCCCGCTCGCCATCTTCATCTCAGCTCGATCGGGTAACTTTGAAGGCCAAAAAGCACGGTGGCGGGAACGGCCGTTTCGAGTCATCTTGATACGCGCTGTCGGTTTTTCGAAGATAACTCGAGCTCTCGAGCTTCAGGACAGCTACAGAGCTGGTAAGCACAGCTAATCGATTCAGAATGATCAGGCGCGTTCGCCTGTTGAACCCAGAGGTCTGAACTCGGTCTGCTAGCCGAGCTAGGTCCGCAAACCTATTCGTATTATTCGAGTCAACTTGAACGCGTTGTCGGTATTTTCAACTTACTCGAGCTGTAGGGCAACTACAGTGCTGGTGGGCACACCCATCGCATGCAGAATCATCAGGCGCGCTCGCCTGTTGAATCCATAGGTCTGAACTCGGTCTGCAAGCCGAGCTAGGTCCGCAAACCTATTCGTATTATTCGAGTCAACTTGATACGCGTTGTCGGTATTTTCTACTAAACTCGAGCTGCAGGCCAGCTACAGTGCTGGTGAGCACACCTATCACACTCAGAATAATCAGGCGCGTTCGCCTGTTGAATCCAGAGCTCTGAACTCGGTCTGCTGCGCGATCCAGACTCACGAAACTGTTCGTATTCTTTCAGTCATCTTGAGAGCTACTGTCGCCGTTCTGCACCTAACTCGGGCTGCAGGTGGGCTGCAGGGCGATTAATCACATGAATCGATTCGGAGACATCAAACGCGCCTGTCTGTCGCATTCAGAGGTCCGAACTCGGTCTGATACTTGAGTTGGGCTGAAAAATTATTCGTTCTCTGCAATTTTTTTTGACATTATGTGTTGTCAGGAAGCTCTACGAGTCCCCCGGCGGTAACAAAGGTTGACGGTTTACCGCCGGCGCCCAGTTGTGGAAACTTCCGCGGATTTTCCGTGCGGGTTTGCCGCTCCGGCGTTTTATGCGGTGGCGGCGGCGGCACCTATGGGCCCGGAGGCGTCAAAAATCGTTCCCGGGCGAAAAATCGTTCCGGAGGCCGCGAAAACGGCCCGCGGACGACGGCGAGGAGGAAGAGGAAGACGTGAGAAAATGGGCGACAGAGGCGTCCAAAACGGCCCCCGGGAGGCGTCCAAATGGTTCTCCGGAAGCGTCGAAAACGGATTGGGGGAGATAATTTCCATGAGCGTGTTCTCGCCGGGGAAATTTCTGCGTTCGCTGCTAGCGACGACGAAGGCGACGACGATGTCTGCCGCTTCCCTGTGCGGGTTCCGCTGTAGCCATGGCTTTGGCCGAGATGGAGGAGGAGGAAGGGGAGGAGGTGGAGGAGGAGGAGAAGGAGGAGAAGGAGGAGGAGGAGAAGGAGGAGGAGGAGAAGGAGGAGGACGAGGGAGAGGGGGAGGGGGAGGGGGAGAAGGACGAGGAGGAGGAGGAGGAGCAGGAGGAGAAGGAGAAGGACCGGGACCGGGACTGGGACCGGGACGCGGTCGGAGACGGGACCTCGGCGGCGGGCGGTTTCGGTTCTCGGAGGCGGTGCGCGGAGCTCCCGGCGCCGGCCCGGGAGTCGCGCGCATGGGATGACCGGGTGGAGGAGTGTTTGCACGCAGAGCGCGGCGTGATCCATGGGAGCTCCCGGACGCGCCCGAGCTGGCCGATCGTGCAGCCGCTGTCGTCACCGCCAGATGGTTCTGCTGCGCGCTCTACGGGCTCTCGGCGCGGACGTGCGGCGGCTGCACGCCGGTTCTCGCCGGGCGTCGGGATTGGCGGAGCGAAGTGCCGGGCTGCGCGGGAGTCCAAGGTCTTCGTCGGGGACATGGCCGTGCGCGCTGATCGCTCTCGGAGCGTGTCCGGCGGAGCTCAGCGGGGCGACGCAAGACGGCGCCGTGCCCATGTCCGCGGGTGCATTCGGTGCCGCGCGCCCGCTGCGCCCACGGCCGCGCGGCGGACGCGGGCGGGGGAACCGCCGCGCGCGCGCCAGTTCTCCCGTCGAGTGGCGTGGGAAGTGCCTGCAGAGCGCAGTGGCTGAGCTCGTGGGGGGCGACGCCGCGGGGCATTTCGGCCGCGCGTGCCAACACCACGAGGGTTCGGGCGCTTGTGGGTCGCTGGTGGAGCGCTGGAATCTTGAGGTCGTGGTCCAGCACTTGCGCTCCCGCTTTCTGCACGTGCGCGTGTTCTCTGCGGAATCTTTGGAAGCGTTCGGAGCGCAGGAGGGAGGGCGCGTGGTCACTGGGGCACGCGACGGGTTTCTGCGCTGGTGCTCTGCTGTGGCTTGACGGCGGCCATGTGTGCGCGGTGGAGGAGTCCGCGGGTTCTGGTGACGTGGAGTGGGGGGAAGCCGAGAGCGCGCCGTGGTGTCGCGTCGTCGCTCACGGGCGTTCTAGCTCGGCGTCGCGGTCGCTGCGCGCGGGTGCGGGGCGTGGCGCGCTGCGGGGCGGAGCGCCGAAGCGCCGTGCGGAGCAGGGTGCCGCAGGGGCGCCGGGGGCGCGCGGGAGCGCGCGTGACGGAGTGGACGCGGGGGTGTTGGCGCGGATGACCCGGAATCAGTTGCATGAGCTGGCAACGCGATTGCGGGCGGAGGGCGACGAAGACGCGCCTTCCTCTCGGCAATGGGATGTTCATCAGCAGAAGCGGGTGCGATTGGAGGCCGATGCGCACAGGGCCGCGCTCGCGGCGCACCTGGGCATCGACATGAGCGGTGTGCAGAATGCTGGCGCGGAGGCGCGATCGCGGGACCATTCCGAGGAGATGCTGGCCGAGTTGGCGAGGCACGTGGCTGAGCACGATTGCGTTCCGTCGCAGAAGGAGTCCGCGCTGGGGACATGGGTCCAAAACGTCAGCAAAGGCCAGAACGTGCTGACCCCCGAGCGGCGCGCGCGGTTCGACGGGCTAGTGAACCGGCGGGAGGAGAGGCGCGCGCGCGCCCGCGCGATGCTGAGGAGCACGTGGAGGTGCTCGACGAACTGCCGAAGCGGGGGGCGGAGGACGAGGAGGAGGCGAAGCTTGCGCGGTGGATCAATAATGTCAGCACTGGCCACCACGAGCTGGACGTGGACAACCAGGAGAGGTTCGATAAGCTGGTGAAGAGGCACGCGTGGCAGCGGCGGACGGCGCGGGAGCGCGTGCTCGAGGTGAAGGCGTTCGTGGAGAGGCACGGGCGAGGGCCGCAGCGCTTCGGTCACGACGACGATCCGCAGGAGCATCTGCTCGCGCGTTGGGTGGAGCACGTCCGAGCGCGTGGCGTCGAGGGCCTGGATGAGGGCTGGCGCGCGCAGCTGGAGGCGGCTCTGGACGCGGATCTCATCCAGGTCCAGGCGCTGGAGGCGTGGTGCGAGGAGCACCAGGGGATGCCGGTGGAGAAGGCGGAGGATGACGAGGAGCGCAGGCTGGCAAATTTCATCGCGAACCACGAGCGGAAGGGCCGCGCGGCGTCCTTCAACGCGCCCGCGACCTTCGACGCGCTGCGGCAGAAGTACGCGCAGGCGGCCGCCGCGCGGCGCGATGCCGAGAGCAGGGAGGCGGAGGCGCGGGCGCTCGAGGCGCGGCGGCAGGAGCTGCTGCATCGCGCGGCCGAGGATGAGGCGGAGGCTTTCGGCGAGGAGGAGGAGGAGCAGGAGGAGGAGGAGGACCCGGCCGACTGCCTCGCGGAGGAGCGGCGCGCGGAGGTCACGGCGGATATGTTCGCTAGGTTCCAGAGGGCAGACAGGGCGCTGGCTCGGCGGGTGAAGACCGCGCTCGTGGGCGCCCTGCTGGAGCACGTGGACGCGCTGCAGGGCGCCCCGCTCGGGCTCGACGTCTTCGTTGCCTTGGCGAAAGACAGGCGGGTCCGCGAAGCCATGGCCGCCCCGGCGGCCGAAGAGCCGCGCCGCGAGGCGCTCGGGGAGGGGGATGAGGAGGAGGAAGAAGAGGAGCAGGAGGAAGAGGACCAGGGTGAGGAGGAGCAGGAGCAGGAGGAGCAGGAGCAGGAGCAGGGCGACGAGGAGCGGAGGGAGCAGGAGGAGGGGGACGCAGAGATGGCGGACGCGGAGGAGGAGCCGCGGGGCATGGCGGACGAGGAGGAGCTCCCCACGGTCATCGACGAGGAGCACGAGGATTTCGTGCGGTACGTGCTGGCGACCTGCATGCTGTCGTATGTGCCCGTCGCGCCCAGGTTCTTCGCGGGGGAGGCCCCGGACGCGGAGCTGCAGCGGCAGGTGGCGGAGCTGGAGCGGCTGCGGGACGTCGCCCTGGGCTCGACGCGGCCACGGCGCAGGACAACGTGGCGCGGTCGCAGGCGATCCGGCGCCTGCGCAAGGCCGACCCCGAGCTGCTGCGCCGCACGCCCGTGCCCAATTCGGACGTGCGGGAGCCCTGGGAGCAGTGGCAGCGCTTGCTCCAACGGCTCGAGCAGGAGGGCGTGGAGCGCGAGGTCTGGGTCTGCTGCCGTCGCGAGCCGCTGCGCTGGCGCGCGCCGCTCCGCGACGACGGCAAGCCGGGGCCTGTCCGCGCGCCGCTGCTGCCGTCGCTGGACGCCGCCGAGGGCGAGGTCTGGAGGCCGGGGGAGGTGCGCGAGGCGACGCGCCAGGCGCGGTACGCAGAGCAGGCGCGGCTGGACGGCGCTCCTGGCGCCCCGGTGCACGGCAGCGTGCTCTTGCGCCTGCCCTCCGATTTCCTCTGCTACAAGTGCCAGCAGGATTTCGAGAGCGCGCGGGAGCTGACCGACGGAGAGGTCGATGGTTGGTGTAAGAGGTTGCATTTCGCGCCGAAGAAGCTGCCTAGCCAGGCGGTGATGAAGCGCGAGGCGGTGGAGGCGGAGCGCGCCCGCGCCAGGAAGCGCGCGCAGGCGGCCCAGTGCGCGGCGAGGGGGGAGAACGGATTCGCTGAGTTCCGTGGTCTGCTGCTGGAGGACGAGTGCTTCCACCAGGACAACTGCGAAGCGAGCGTGCAGCTGGACCAGCGACACGCTCTGGAGCCGTGGTACCAGCGCGCGGGGCCCGACGGGAGCAGGCTGGCGCCCTGGCCGCGCGTCTTCGGTATCCCGAAAGCGTGGGCCGGCCCTGGCCGTGCGTTCTTCTCCGAGGCCGTGGAGTCGGGTTTCGACGCCGACACGTTCCCCCAGGGGCGGCGCGGCTACTACACGGGCGAGCCAGGCGACGTGCCCGCGGAGCTCTGGCTGTTGCGGGCCTGGTGCCGCGCGCGCGGCGGCGTCGCTCGCATGGGCGACGCCCTGGCCGCGCGCTTGCAGCAGCTCGAGGGCGACCGCGACATAATGTACAGGGTGGAGGCCGCCGAGGGCGCGCGGCGGTCCCCGAGTGGCGACCTGAAGCCGCCCGTGTACTTGGCGGACCTGAAGCCGCAGGCGATCCCCGAGTGGCCCGTCTGGCAGCAGCTCCTCAAGCTGAAGCCTCAGGCGGCGCGGCAGGTGGCGGCTTTCGTGCGCCGGGAGCGGGCGGGCGTGGGCTTGACGTGGAACCTCGCCGCGGGGCACTGGGACCTGGACCAGCAGCGCCTGCTCGCTGCGCTCGAGAGGGATCCCGCGTTGCTCGCCGCGGTGGAGAAGGACGCGGCGCTTCCAGACACGGACAGGCGCGCTCTGATTGCCCTCGACGATTTCCGTGCCCGTCACGGCGGTGTCTGGCCGGACGCGTTCGCCGATCGGCGCGGGGAGCCCGATTTCAAGGAAGCGAAGCTCGCGCGGGGTGTTGCAAGTGCGGCGCAGAAGTATTCGCAGGAATTCGTACGCATCTGGTTGGACCGGACATGCAGCGAATGGCTGCGGCTGGCGGGGTGCGGGGATGAGGTGGTGGGAGGAGGGGCCGGCGGCGACGACTCTTCCGGGGGCGGCGGCGGCGGCGGCGGCGGGTCTTCTTCGGGCAGCGGTGCGAACGGTGGACCAGCGTCGGGGTCGGGCTCTGGTGCGCAGGGGCCGGGCGACGGTGGCGCGGCCTGCGACGGCGACGGGCGCGCGGGCGGGGGCGCTGGTCGGCTGCTCGGCGGCGGGCCCAAGAGGCCAGCTCCCGAGGGCCCAGGGCCGCGGACTCGCGGCGCGGCGAGAAGGGACCAGGAGCGGTTGCAGCAGGAGCGGCTGCGGAAGGAAGAGGAGGAGCGTCTCGCAGGGAAGACAGTGAAGGCAGGGGACGTGGAGGTGAACGTGGCTCTGGATGACCCCCACGTGAGCGAGGAGGGCACCCTGCCGGCCTGGCTCCTGGACCCCGCGCCGTGCGTCGCTGGCAGGTGCGTCGCGCGCGTCTGGCACGCGTACCAGGGCGTGCACGTGCTCGGGCAGTGCCGGCATTCTTGCAAAGGCGAAGGGCAGTTCTGTGGGAGCCACGGCAGACCCGAGCAGCGACCTTTTGGGGAGTGGGACCCGGACCAGCGCCACAGCTCCCTGACGCGCGAGTGCCCGGAACGGTATGGCTTGGCCGTGAAGGAGGCGCGGAAGCGCGAGACGGATGCCGGCGGCGCCCCGCCCGCGCCGACCCCGGCCATCGCTGCCGCTCGCAAGGCGCGCGTGCCCAGGCTCCAGCCCGAGTATGTGGCCCTCCCGTGTGGCGAGCGCCACCCTCTGCGGGCATTTAAAGAGGCCCCGGAGGCTCTCCCGCCGTTCCCGTGCCGCCTCTGCGACAAGAACTTCGGCGCGCATGCCGGCTTCATGACGCACGTGCGCGAAAAGCACCACGGGTGGCCGGAGTATAGGAAGCGCCTGTTCTACCTGGCCGAGCAGTGGCCCCAGCAGGCTGATGACGTGCGGCCCGTGAGGCCCCAGGAGTGGCGGCAGTGCGTGGAGGCCTTCTCTGAGCACCTCGTCACGGGGTCTCACGAGTGGCCAGCCTGCGCAGCGCCCGCCGACGCGGGGGAGGCCGCCGCCGCCGCTGCCGCGCCGGACGCGCCGCGCGCCTGGTGGAAGCCGCCAGGCGCGGACGGGGCCGTGCCGCCCGCGGGCGTGGACATGCCGCCCGTGGACTTGGACGCGCTGGGCGCTGCGCCAGCGGCGTCGGACGTCGAGGGGCCCGAGCCCGGGCAGAGTCGCCGCGCCGTGCGCTCGAGGGTCGCCTGCTGCGTCTGCGCTCGTCTCCACTGGGCGGACGAGCTGCAGCGCGTGCACTTCTGGCAGCAGCCGGACGGCGCCGGGGAGCGTTCGCTGCTCTGCGACCAGGTGCCGAAGCCGCCCGCGCGCGCCGAGCTCGAGGCGGCGAGGGGAGAGGCATCCGAGGCCGCGGGCGCGCAGGCGCAGGCCATGCGCCTGACGCAGCGGCAGCGCGCCCACGCGCTGCTGGACCCGGCACGGTACCACGCTCGGTGGCGCTTCGTGCGCGAGGGCCCCAACGGCGTCGAGCGCCCGGGCGGCATCCCCCTCGAGGAGCTGGAGGCGTCCGCAGTGCGCGACCCTGGCCCAGACGGGAAGCTGTGGCTCTTGCACAAGAAGTGCTTCAATATTGACAGGCGCCAGTCAGACGGGGTGCTCGTGGCCGACGCGAAGCAGAAGGTGCCCATCTGCGCAGGGTGTCACGGCGCGCTCTCCAAGAGGTTGCCCACGATGCCGCCCTGCGCGCTGGCCAACGATCTCTGGATCGGTCGGCTGCCACCGCCGCTGCGGAATCTCACGCTGGGCGCGAAGCTTCTGCTGCCCATCGCGCGGGGCATCGTGCGGCGGTTCAACTGCAAGGCCGACTCTGGTGAGTGGGCTCCGATCGACCAGAAGATCAAGGCGTACGTGGGGAACTTCGTGGCGTTCCCGCAGGCGGACGGCGGCCGGCAGGTGCTGTCGCTGCCGCCGCGGGAGAGCGACCTCGTCGAGTTCGTGCAGATTGTCTTCGCGGGGTCCGACCCCGCCACCCTGCAGAAGGCGCTATTGGAGGAGCTCGGCGTGCCCCTCGCCGATTTCAAGCGCGCTTACGAGTACCTCCGCGACACGAACGAGCAGTGCGCCGCGGTGCGGTGGGACGAAGAGGCCGCGCAAAATTTTGCGGACCCCGAGGGCGACGGCGATGGCGACGGCTCCTCGCTCCTGGGCCTGCCTCGCTGTCTCGCGGCGTGCGTGGCCGTGGGGGGTAAGGGCGGCGACGCTCGCCAGGAGGGCCCGGCCGATGCCGTGCAGCCCGGCGCGGGCTCGGCCCCGCCGAAGCGGACGAGTGCAGGCGCTGCGAGCGCGGAGGGCGAAGCGAACGCGGCGGCTGACGGCGGGGGCGAGGCAGGGGGCGGGGGCGGGGATCCCACCGGTGAGGACGCGGCTGGCGCTGGCGGGGAGGACTCAGAGGGCGACGAGGGCGAGGCTGGTGAGGGAGAGGGCGGCGAGGGTGTCGAGGAGGGCGAGTACTGCGCCGCCGTCGCGGACGCCGACATGCTGGCCGATCTGGACAAGCAGTGGCAGAACGTGCACCTCAGCCTCCAGAAGGCGGAGGTGATTGCGCGCGAGAAGAGCGAGGTGGAGGCACGGACGCGGCAGTTCCCCGGCATGGAGAATTTCCAGGACCGAGATCTCGACCAGCGCTTGGCGGAGGCCGCGGAAGAGGCCCACAGGGCTGCGAAGGCGCTCACCAAGTGCAAGAAGGAGGCACTCACGAAGAAGCTGGAGCAGACGGAGCAGAAGATTCAGGCCACGCGGTCTCCTCCGGGAGTTGCCGGGATGCGCGCGGCCGGTGGCGGCGGCGGCGGCGGCGGCGGCGCGCCGGCCGGGGGCGCTGAGGGCGGGCCGGCGAGGCGCGCGGTGCGGGTCGTCGTGCCCGCTGGAACCGAGCCTGTCAGCATGTTCTCCCCCGGTTTCTGGAGTGCTTTCGACCCCGTCGCGTTTCCCTACGGCGACGGCGTCTTCGGACTCGAGAGGGAGGCGAAGTTGACGTACGACGAGTGGTGCAGGTGCCTCATGGCTCGCGAGGAGCTCGAGTACGAGGTATCCGACGACGTCCCTGCGCCCGACGCTGCGCGGGCGCCCGCGCCCGACGCTGCGCGGGCGCCCGCCGCGTCTGAGTCGCCCGTGCCGCGCTGGCGTCGCCACGCTGACCTGCTCACGGCCCAGTATTGCCTCTGGCGCAGAAAGGCTATCATTCAGTCGGCTAGGTTATTCGTGCGCAAGCAGCGTCTGGGGGAAAGCATCGCGGACCTCGCCGCACTGACGCCGGAGGATCTGGCGCAGGTCGTGGCCGTGCTCGGAAGGGGGGCGGGCATCAAGCAGGCCCTGAGCCTCGAGGGCGTGCCCCGGAACGTCAAGAGCGCGCTGCGCAGCATGCTGCTCAGCAACCGTGATGTCGTCGGGTCCGACGCGCACCGGACCACGCTGCGGCACATCAGTACCAGCTACACCCGGCTCTTCGGGCCGCCCCTGGTGTTCACGACGCCGAACATCGCGGACACTCGGAATCTGATGGTGTCCCTGATGTACGAGGGCGCCTCCGTACAGCGATGGCGGCTGCTGGAGGAGACTGCTCCCGTGATGCCCTCAACGCGGGACATGCTGCGGCGGGTGGCCGCTGACCCGGTGTCGCAGGCCATGGTCACGAACCTCATGCTGGAACTGTTCCTGGAGCATGTCGTCGGCGTCACGCCGCAGCGCGGGGCCACGGGCGTTTCCGACGGCGTGGCCGCCACGGGGGCGTGTGGAGCGTTCGGGCTCGTCCGCGCGTTCTTCGGGCCCGTGGAGTCGCAGGGGCGCGGCGGCATCCATCCGCACATCCACCTGTGGCGCCTGCACCCGATGACCGGCGCGTTCCTCGCGAAGCTGCGCGCGGGGGACGTCGAAGGCCTCGAGGAGCGTCTGAGGAGGTGGAGGGAGGCCGTGCTCGCCAGGGTCGGCAGCGTGCAGTTCGACGCGGCGGAGGAGGTGGGCCGGCAGCTGGGCTTGGACGGGCCGGACCGTCTGCCGCCGCTT
Source organism: Prorocentrum cordatum (assembly GCA_963575745.1). Lineage (NCBI taxonomy): Eukaryota > Dinophyceae > Prorocentrales > Prorocentraceae > Prorocentrum > Prorocentrum cordatum. The sequence goes on from CAUYUJ010020216.1 coordinate 22,160, forward strand.
CCGCTCGGCCCGCGGGATCGACGTCTCGCGTTCGCGGACGGGAAGCGAGAGGAGAGCGACCTCCAATTGAAGTACGATACCATCGCTGGCGCCTCGCGTCGTCAGCTCGGGAAGTTGTGCAAGAGGGCGTACGAAGAGGGCCGCCGCTCCGTCCGTGCTGACAACCAACTGTCCACAGAAGAGCTGCGGAATCAGGTTGCGGCCATGATGAACGTCGATCTCGTGGAGGAGCGGGCGATGCTGGAGCAGCAGCCCGCAATAGAGGGTCCGCTCCGGCAGCGCCCGTTCGCGCCGCTGGCAGATCCAGAGCCCGATCCCCATGAGCAGCGGGCACAGTACCCGGCGGTATTTGGAGAGCCTCTCACGGGTGCGCACGTGACGCTGCAGCCGCAGTACCGCCGCAAGCCTGCGTACCGCGTGGTGCGCGCGGACGGCGCCGCGGCCATGCACTTTGCTGAGTGCCCGGGGGATGAGGCGCGGACCTGGGCGCGCTGCTTCGCGCGGGACGCGCGCAAGTGTATCATCCGTGGCCACCTGCACAGGTGCGGTCCCACGTGCTGGAAGCACAAGACGAACGACGATGTGCCTCAGCACTGCAAGGTGTGCCGGCTCGGCTTCTACCACGAGTACGAGACTGCGGTCTACAGCCACCCGTCCAGGAAGCGTCCTGCCGCCTCCTTCGTCTGGCGGCGCCTGCGCAAGGGGAAGGATTTGGTGCTTCCGGAGGATGCGAAGGTTCAGTACGCGTGCGGTCCGTTGGAGGAGGGGGAGTGGAACCCTCCTGGCGAGCGCCTGGATCTGGACGACGTTCCGGCTGAAGGCTACGGCCCGTGGCCGCACCGCTGCAACCGGTACGGCAGAGCTGGTCGCGTCGACGTGGTGCGGTACCACCCGTACCACGGGAGCACGAACCCTGTGGGCCAGGTGTGTCTGCGGAGCAACCTGGACGTCCAGTGCCTGGACCGCGTGGTGCTCGACCTGCCGGGCGACGACAGCGTCGGGGGCGCGCCCGCCAGCGACCCTGTTGTGCCGCCGCCTCCGGAGCCCGGTGCGTTCGCCGAGCCTGTCGGCGAGGCATCGGACGCGCTGGCTGGCGCCGGGACTGGCGGCACCGGTTGCGACGAGGGCACCGGGCAGAGCGGAGGTTCCACGGGTTCCGGGGCGTCGGCCGCAGCGCAGGGCGGGGGCGGGGCGGCCGAGGGGGCGGCGCGCGCGGCTGCGGCGGGGGGCGGGCGCGTGCCCGTGGGGCGCCGCCTCGGCCTGCCCAGGGGAGGAGGTTTGCTCGGCGGGGCGCCGACCACGATGGACGATCCCAACGCGGGGGATATCTGGGGCTTCAGAGAAGAGGATGACGAGCCGTGGGATTTGGCCGATGCGTATGGCTTGGATCCACCGCCTCCGCCGACGCCGGAATTCGAGGACATCGCGGGGTTCAGCGCGGCTTCGTGTTACGACGGCAGCCGGCCCGGGTTCGTGTTCAAGAAGGGGGAGCAGGGCCTGGGCTACTACAGCGACCGGCGCGCGGAGCGCGAGCTGCCAGAATCAGCCGTCGAGACAGAGCCGAGGTCGCGGGCGCCAGGCCGCGCCGCGTCGCGCGCGGCGGCGTCTGGCAGCCCTGCATCGAGCGCGCCCGCGTCGCCCGCCGCCGCCGCAGCTGCTGGCGCGAGCGGCAGCGGTCCGCCCGGCAGCCTGCGGGAGCACGTGTTGCACTCGCTGGAGGCCGTGTTCATGGACGCCATCAATATGGCGCACTACCAGACGGACTACACGACCAAGGCGGGGCCGATCGCGGGAGACCTCGGAGTGCTGCACGCGCAGAGCACCGGGTTGGAGTGGCTCCGACTCCAGCAGAAGGCGGAGCGGGAGGCGGATGAGGCGGCGGAGGCGGAGGGCGAGGAGGACGTCGACGGGGCCCGGGCCGCTGCTGCCGCTCGTCGCAGCGGCTGGGGCGGAGTGCTCGACTCTGCCAGGCGAACTGTCATCAAGCTCACGACCAGCTCGCACCGGGCGCTCCTGAAGAAGCTGCCCGAGATGATGTTTCAGATGCAGTATGGCCACGAGTGCTATTGCTCCCATGACACCTGGACTCTGTATTGCAAGGGGATCGTGGCGCTGGCGTTCCAGGCAAGCTCCGCCGTTCATCAGAAAATGGACGACTTCTGGACCGACCCGCGTGCAGACCACATCGAGGTGGACCAGCCGGCCGCGGGAGAAGAGGACGGCGAGGGGGGCGGCGGTGTCATGGATGCGCTGGGCGAGGCGCGCGCAACGCTGCACGCCCGTGTCGTCGACGGCGTTGTCGGGGAGGGCGCGGCTGCCGGTGCTGCTGGGGGGGGGCAGCCCGAGCAGGAGCAGCAGCAGGGTGTCGAATACAGCGCGCGGCTGGACCACGACATGAAGATGGACTGGCTGCATCGCGGCGACAGGGAGCCCCTGAAGTCCATGGGCATGTACCATTACGCCATGTACGTGTACACCGCGCAGGCCAACCCGCTCCACTTCGACCCGCAGGACTTCGAGACGTACGCGTTCGCGGACACGCACCCGGCCGCCGCCTCCCGAGTGCAGAAGCTCCGCGTCGGCGCGCCGTTCAGGGTGCCCAAGTTCTTCGGCTTCACGATGCCTTCGAAGGAGAAAGAGGCAGAGGTCAACGCGCTGTTCAAGTCTGTGATCTTCCGTCCTTTGCAGCCGGCTGAGAAGGGGGCTGCGGCCTGGGCGCCCTACAGGGCCGGCGTCGACGCGTCCGGGAAGCATCGGCCTGCCTGGGAGGAGTGGTGGGCGAAGCAGGTGGCGTTGTCCAGGCAGTACGAGGAGTGCGAGCGGCGAGCAGGAAAGTGGTTCACGATCGAGGACATCGATCTGAACCGGGGCCCGGACGAGCGTCCAGGCTACTTTGCACAGCGCCCCAGCGCCGCCGAGTTCATGGCACGCTGGACCGTCCAGGTCGCGACGAACCTCGACGTGGAGGCGGAGGCGAAAGGGCGGCCGCGAACCAAGATCCGTCCGGAGGCCAAGGATTTCGAGCAGCCTGCTGAGCTGGAGGCCGTGGGGAATCGGCCTGCCGGGGAGGCGGACGAGGAGGAGGGGGCGGGCGCCGGCGGCGGAGCGTTGGATGGTTTTGCCCAGGAGGTGGACGAGGGCGAGGCGGACGAAGCGTGGGCGGCGCACCGACAGATGCCCGCGCACGCCGTGCCGGATAGTCAGGTGCCCGCGGTGGCTCAGTTGGAGCTTATTCGTGGGTCGTCGCAAAGCTTGGTCTATAAGAATATCTTCCTTGACGGCTATGCGAAAGACCATAAGCCGCCGCCTGCTGCCGCGAGTACTGGAAGGCAGACCGGCTTCGTCGGTCTCGAGTTGGACGACTCTCAGTTCGAGGAGGGCAAAGCACAGCAGAAGGAGGCGTTCCGATACAGGAAAAAGGGATCAGAGGGCTTGCCTGGGGATGGCGACGGGCGGGGCGGCCTCGCGGGTTCGGCGCCTGCCGTGCTGGTGCCTGGTCGGCCGCCGCCGCCCGCGGTTGCCGGCGACGCGAAGCGGCCGCGGCGGGCGCGCGACATCGCGGAGAGGCTGTTTAACGAGTGGGCGACTAGGGCGGACAACCCCGTGACGTTCAATAAAGAACAGAAGGCGGTGGTCGCCTTGGTCGTGGGCCAGGTGGAGGCCATCGTGGCATGCGAGGAAGATCTGCGCAGCGGAAAAGCCCCAAGCCGGTGGAGCAGATGGCTCTCCTGCTGCACGGGGAGGGCGGGACGGGGAAGACGGAGGTGGTGAAACTGCTGCGACGTCTGCTCAGCGAGGTGTTCGGCGCGGGATCGGAGATCGCCGTGGCCTCGTCGAACAGCGCTGCGCGCGTCATCGTGGGGGAGACGATCCACAGCGGCTTCGGGCTGAGCGGCCAGCAGGCCATGACCATCGCTAGGCTCTCGGGGCAGAAAGTCGATGACATCGTGGACCGCATGAACGACCTCAAGGCCGTCATCGTGGAGGAGGTGTCCATGGTGCCGCCCCAGCTTCTCGGCGCTGCATCGTTTCGCATGTGCAAAGCCCGTAAGGCTAAGTATAATTGCGATGTGAACCTGTACATGGCGCGGGGGCACATGTTCGGGAAGGTTCCGATTGTCATGTTCCTGGGGGATTTTTATCAGCTGGGGCCGGTGAGCGGCAAGGGCAGAAGGTCTTCCTTGCTGCAGCGTGAGTCGCCCGAGGCGCCGATTCACGTCCGCAATGGGCAGTCCATGTTCCTGGACGGTGTCACCCACGCTATGTTTCTGTACGAGACGCACCGCTTCAAGGACCTTCTCGTTACTCCGCACGCGCCCTGCCCTTTCATGCCCGGGTTCTTGAAGACCATGAGGCAGGGCAAGAAGTTTACGGCCGAGCAGAAAAGGGTGGTGCAAGGGTGGGTGGTCCGACCCGGTAAGAACGACAGGCGGCTGCAGGACCCCCATGTCAAGGACGGGTTCGAGATGGGCATCGCCTGGGAGGCCGTGCACAGGCAGATGCAGTATCGGGCCGTGCGAGAGGCCAGGGATAAAGGGCAGATGCTGCTGTACGTGCAGGCCGTGGACCTGCCTCCAAAGCCATTCTGTGAGGAGCATCACAAGGCCATGCTGCAGGTGCCGAACGTGAACAACACTGGTCACCTCATCGGCATGTGCCCGCTGTACATCGGCATGCGTGTGCGGCTGAACGTGAAGTTGTCGGCGAAGCACCAGATCGTCCAGGACGCCGTGGGGGTAGTCAAGGACGTGAGGTTCCACCCGCAGGAGTTCGAGACGCCGGACGCGGATTGGCGCGAAAAGAAGCTTCACGACGCCCACCGGCTCGGTTATTATCGATGCAAGCGTTTGCCGCGCGGTGTCCTCGTCGAGTTTGATGGCCTCGAGAAGGACTTTGGGTTCGGGCAAGGGGTCGTGCAGATCGCGCCGCACAGGGCGTCCTGGGAGTGGAACCATCACTACGACGACGATGGCGAGCGAAAGCTTCGGAAGGTGAAGGTTACGAGGTACCAGATCCCGTTGCTGCCAGAGAAAGTTCGCACCGTGCAGACTGCGCAGGGCCTGGGTATGGATGCGGCCACCATGGTGCTCCAGAAGCCCATGAACATGGGCGCCGATGACTGGTGGCTGCACCTGTACGTCATGCTCAGTCGCGTTCGCGTGGCCCACCGCGTGCTCGTCTACAACCTGCCGCCCTGGGACATCCTGCAGCGGGGCCCGCCGCAGTACGTCCGCGAAGGGGTCCAACGCTTTGAGAAAAAGATGAAGGAGAGTTTCGAAATCGCGAAGCAATGGCGCAGGATTACGGCTGGGACGTGGGGGATGGGCCCGCCGCACGGGGCGCCCAGGAGTCGAGCTCGGCGCCCGCGCCGCCGCCGGTGCCGCCGCCGTCGCCGCTGGGCCCGTCTCGTGCCGCGGGGAGCTCGGCGGGCGTCGGTGAGGGGGCGGGCGACGACGACGACGACGACGGATCAGCTCCTTCGGACGGGGAGGCGGCCCCTGCGGCGTCTGTGCATACGCCTCTGCCCTCGCACGCGCTGCGCCCGGGCCAGGCTCTGACGGTGCCACCGGCATACATCGCGCCGGACGCAGGGCCTGCGGGGCGGGGCAGGGGCCGCGGCCGCGGCGGCGACGCGACGGGGACCAGAGATGCGGCGGCGGCATCGTCGACGGGGAGCGCTGTTTCGCGGGGGCGTGGCGCGCCGGTGGCGGCCGCGGTGCTGGTAGGGGCACCGTAGTGCCGAGGGATCTTTGGGGGGACATGTTTCGCACGGCGGCGACTGTTGGCGATGGTGCAGAGCCGCCAGAGCTGCTCCCGCTGGACCGGGATCTGTGCATGGCAGCCTACGGCGTGTCCCAGGAGGATGTCACCAGGGAGCTGCAGTGGCACTGCGGCCACGGCTCTGGCGTGGGCATCGCAAACCTCGGCAATACTTGCTTCGTGAGCGCAGTCGCGCAGGTGCTGCTGCGCCTGGCTCCCTTCCGTCGGCTTCTCCACGAGCACGGCCAGAATTGCCCTTTGAACACAGAAACTTGCCCGGTGTGTGCGCTCGGAGCTCAGGCTGCGGCTCTCTCTGTCCAGGGCGTGGGGGTCGACGCCGTCGCGCCGCTCGCTACTGCCGCGCGCGCGGGGCTTTTCGGTCAGCGAGAATTCACAGAATTCGATCAGCAAGGGAGACCGAAGCAATGCGACGCGTCAGAGTTCTTCCTGGCCGCCCTTCGTGCTGTCACCGAGGCTGGATATCAGTACCGACACCGCATCACGGTGCGCGCACTGCGCTCCAGCAGCACGTTTGCGGCATTGCTTTGCGGCAGCGGAGGCGATGCGACGTGTGCCGGGCAAGTTCGGACACGGGGGTGATTGATTCGCGCTTGAAGCTGGTCCCTTCCGAATTGCTCGGCCCCGACCACCGGGGGCCCTGCGATCTGGAGGATTTGATCCGACTGGAATTGAGGCATATTGGCGGGCCAGGTCAAGGATGTCCGGCGCACGCACACCTCAGTCGTGCGCAGAGGGAGGCGGCCGGGGTCTGTCAAGGCATCAGGGTGTATACGGGCAATCGCTGGGAGCGATCGCCGCCGGTGCTCTTCGTGACCGTGGAGCGGGTGGTCACGCGCGCTGATCGGAGCGAGTGGTACGACAGACGCCCTGTGCGCTTTCCTCAGATTCTGCGGCCTGTGGATGCCGAGTGCGAGTACGATTTCTCTGGGGTCGTTGTGCATCAGGGCGAAAGCGCGAAGAGCGGCCATTATTATGCGTGTGCAGCCGTGGGCGTGAACGACTACGCCAAATTCGACGACGAAGCTGTTCAGCCCAGGACTTGGGTGCAGATTGCCAGAGACCACCAGGTGCACGTTGGCGCCTATGTGTTTGCGTATGTGCGCAGGGCGGGTCCGCGGGACGGAGGCGGCGGGCGCGCGGCGGCGGGGTCTGCGGGGGGCGCCAGCGGCAGCGGTGGTGCGGGACCCTCTGGTGCGCCGCCGGCTCCGCCGACTGCGCCTCTCGGGCATGCAGGCGGGCGCGCGGCCGGGTCTGCGGGGAGCGGCGATGGCGGCGGCGGCGCTGCTTCCAGCGCCTCTGCCGCGCCGTCTGCGCCGCCGAGTGCGCCCGCCGGGCAGCCGGCGTCGGGGGGCGAGCCACCGGGCAAGCGGCGTCGGGCGGGTGGCGGGGATCCTGGCGCTGGCGACGGGGACCCCGGCGCTTCGGGGCAGCCGCAGCAGCCATTGCGCAGGGGCAAGAAGCGCGGGCTGTCCCCGCCGGCTCTGGGCAGCACGGGCGACGAGGACGACGACGCTGGCAGGGCCTCGGGCGTTCCGTCCGCGGACCCGGCTCCTGCTGGAGTCCAGCCAGGCGCGGGGGCGTCGCTCGCGGGGGACGAATGGCGTCGCTTTACGCCAGAAAACATTGACACCGCTAAGTGCATGGCTCGTACCTGGGCGGACGGAGCTGGCGGGCAATGCCGGAGCGCGCCAAAGCAGGGATGCGGAGATCTGTGCGGGCAGCATTTCAAGCAGCAGCACAAGGATGGTTGGCATGGGCGTGTGGACGGGCCCATCCCGGAGGGAAAGTTGAAGGTGTTCAAGGAGAAGAACGCAGGCAAGGCCCCGCGTGCGGCGCCCGCGGCTGAGGCTGGCGCGGTGCCCGGCGGCGATGGCGTCGCCGCGAGGGCGCCGACAGGGGGCGGCGAGGGTGCTGGAGGGGCTAGCACGGTCAATGCGGCTTCGGAGCCATCGTCGGGCGGCGAGCGCGGGGGGCGTGGCGGGCGCGCGACCACGAGGGAAATCGCCGCCGCTGCCGCGGAGGAGCGCGCGCGGCGGGAGGATCCTGAAGAACGGCGGATG
>CAUYUJ010020216.1:32500-95000 GCA_963575745.1 Prorocentrum cordatum
GAGTTTGCGCGTGCGTCTGTGTGCGTGGGGTGTGCGTGCGTGTGTGTGTGCGTGCGTGCGTGTGGGTGTTCGTGTGTGCCCCCGTGTGTGTATGTGCTTGTGTGATCCGTGTGCGTTTGCGCGTCTGTGTGTGTATGTGAGATGTACTGTGTGCTTGTGTGTGCGCGTCTGCGCGTGTGTCGACCTTCGCGTGTGGATGTGTTGTGTGTGCGTGTGTGTGTATGTGTGCGTGTGTGTGCTGAGCATGCTGGCGTATGTGTGTGTTCTTGTGTATGTATGTGGGTTTGTATGTGTGTGTTCGCGTGTGCGTGCTTATGTGCGTGTGCTCGTTTGTGTGAGTGCCTCTTTGCTATCCGGGTTTTGGACGCTACCAAATGGACGCTTACAAGTCTCGACGGACCTTTTGATGACTTTTGGTCGGTTAAAAATTCCGTTCTCGAAATTTGACCATTCGTTAGAGCTCTAGTATTTTTTCCCATGATATTCGATCTTATTCCCGCTCGCCATCTTGATCTCAGCTCGATCGGGTAACTTTGAAGGCCAAAAAGCAGGCAGGCGGCAACGGCCGTTTCGAGTCATCTTGATACGCGCTGTCGGTTTTCTCAAGATAACTCGAGCTTCAGGGCAGCTACAGAGCTGGTCAGCACAGCTAATGCATTCAGAATGATCAGGCGCATTCGCCTGTTGAATCCAGAGGTCTGAACTCGGTCTGCTAGCCGCGCTACAGTCGCAAACCTATTCGTATTATTCGAATTATTGTAGCAGACGCTCTCGTTTTTTCCTACGTAACTCGATCTGTAGGGCCGCCACAGAGCTGATAATCACAGGAATTGATTGAGAATTATCAGGCGCGTTCGTCTGTTCAATCAAGAGCTCCGAACTCGGCCTGCTACCCGAGCTAGGTTCGCGAACCTATTGGTATTGTTCGAGTCATCTTGAGGAGTGCTCTCGGCTTTCTAGACTTGAATCGTGCTGGGGAAGGGCTACAGTGCTGCTGGTCACAGGAATCGATTTCGAGACATGAGCCGCGTCTGTTCGTGAACCGAGAGCTCGGAACTCGGTCTGCTGCTCGAACGAGATCCGCGAAACTGTTGTATTATTCGAGTCATTCTGAGAGGTACTCTCGGTTTTCTGCACTTAACTTAGGCTGTATGGGGGGCTGCAGAGCTGGTAATCACAGGAATCGATTCGCAGACATCAGACGCGTCCGCCTGTCGCATTCAGAGGTCCCAACTCGGTTTCATACTCGAGCTCGATTGGAGAACTGGTCGTTTGTTTTGTTAGAGTCATCTTGAGAGGTCTATAATCGCTTGGGCTGAAAAACTAGTCGTTCTCTGAAATTCTTTCCCACATTATATATTGTCAGGAAGCTCTACGAGTCCCCCGGCGGTAAGAAAGGTTGCTTTAACCTTATGGAGGCCCAGAAGGGCCCTTGGGCTTTAACTTCATTATTGCTGCCATGTGGGGTGACGTTATTCATAATTGGGACGTTCAGGGCCAGGGGTATGCGGTAGATTTCGGTACGGAGCATCGGTCGGTGGTGAATCATTTTATCTGGGCAGATAACGTGTACCTCGTCAGCCGTAGCCGTGAGGAGCTTACTCGAATGGTAAGAGACTTGACACTTCCACTTTACAGCTTCTCGATGCGATGGAAACCCACATCGCTGAAGTACATGGTGTGCGGAGCTCCCGCTGTCTTGGATGAGGACGGGAATATTCCACGTTCGATGGATCTGAAAATCCCGATTTTCTCTGATGCATGTGGTGGGAGGAATGCAGTGCAGCAGATTGATGAGTTATGTTACCGTCGGGTCGTTTCTATGGACGTACTGGGCACGCAGCTGCATAGTGAATATAACTGTTCTGTACATCGTGATGTATCTTTTCGCCTGGACTGTGCTCGCCGTGCATTTTACTCCCAGGCAGGGTATTTCAGGTCGCATTGTATCCCCCTCAAGGATAAGCTTCGGAGATACCAGGATAGAGTCCAGAGCCTGGCTCTGTACGGTATGGAGACCACCACTGCAGATTCTCATACTCTTTCGTTTCTCCATTCCTTCGAAGGGAAGTGCCTGAAGATGATGATCTCGTCTCGGAAAGGGCCGACGGAAACGGAGCAAGCTTATCAGGAAAGGAGGTATCATGTTGCACGGGATCGTTTCTTGAAGGCTGGGTACTCCTCTCTTGTCCAGCGTTATCTGATGTTGCACTGGAATTTCGCAAAAGACATTGCAAGTTTCGCAAATGGCATGATTGTTGAGAAAGTGATCGACTTGAAGGCGGCGGAGAGGACATGGCGCGATTCCCGTATGGCGTGTTTGTGTTTTGGACCGTACACTGATCGCAATCGCACACTTATGAGTGAGACGATGAGACACTTTGGCAACTGGTCGGAGGCTTCTTCCTACAAACGTCGCTGTCGAGGGACGGAGAGCATTGGCCAGAGATCATGGCAATATACATTAGCTGAGTTTTTCGGAGATGATTGGTGGATTCAGTTCACAGGTTCCCAGCTTGGATTTATGCAATATGTCACGCACCTTTGTACTCAGAGCATGCTTCGATGTTTCCAGGAGGTGTCGACGTGTGGACCTGTGAGTTCGCCCGCCTATTTGGCGCCCTCAGAGCATGGTGAAGTTCAGGTGAGCACGGATGATAGTCCGATGGCTGCTGAGAAACTTGCAAAGCGCATCGCCCTTCATAATATGAAAGCAACTCGTTGGAACCTGGAGGCCCCTGGAATCCCTCTGGAGGTGGTGGGTGACTCGCTCCTCGTGGTTAGCTGGGCTACGGGACGGTGGCGTGCAGATAATAGATCATATGCTGATAGAATATCAAAAATAATCAATACGCTTGATGGGCTTTGTAGCAGCTATAATATACGACCTCCAGCGGCGGGGATGGATCTAGTTCGTCATGATTTTCGGGAGTGGAATACTCGAGCCGACGTCCTTACACACCAGGCCCGAGAGGGCCAGATATTTAGTTCAGAATGTAGTCCGTATACACATGATTATGAGACAGAATTTTACGTTGCTGCTGCTATTCGGGCTGGTTTCGATGGCGGCGTGTCGTCTGAGGGATGTGGGTGCGGTTGCTGGATAGACATAGGCCTCAAACCACGGTATTGGGATCGACGGGACCCCGCTCAGCTGATATGGAAGTCAGTTTTTGAGAGGGCTTGGCTTATTTGTCCAACTACAACTGTTACTGATACAGAACTCAGTGCTTTGGAGTGCATCGTGACTGCGCTCCCACAGGCAGCTCTATGGTTACCACAGACTTGATAGTTGCAGTTTTCTCAATTCGTTGTTTCTTTCTCTTACTATGATATACTCAGCTTCGCTGAGAGTTCTCATTTCTCTTGCATGTTTAGTTGACTGCATTTTGATTCATTTCTGTGTGCGTTTGCTCGTTTGCTCATATTTGTGATTGATGATTCATCGCAGCTTCGCTGCTCTGGGTTGTCTTGACTTTATGTTCGAATAAGAGCTTTCGCTTCCTGAAGACACCTGACCTCGTGCTTGCTCGTGGCCCTAGGGCCAGTAGGAGCCTCGCAAAGCCGCAAAAAAAGGAAGGTTGACGGTTTACCGCCGGCGCCCAGTGCTCGCAGGCTCCTAGGCAGAGGCGTCGTGGTAGGTTTCACAGAGCCCCGCGGGTTGTAAAAGACGCCCCCGCAGGTTTCTCCTGCAAGGTTTCCAGCGCTCCACGCAACGTTCCGGGCGGTCTGGCAGAGCTCGCCGTGCGCCGCTTTCGAGCGCTCTGCGCTCCGCGCCTTGCCTCGCTCCAGGTTTTGGACGCTTACAAGTTGGACGCTAACAAGTGGCCAGCCGGCCCGGGCGGACAATGTGGTGACCTGGGGTTGGTTTTTGGAAGATGGCGAGAGAATTTGAAATTCGTTCCGTTAAGTTCCATTTAAATAACTCGTAGAGCTTCCCTCAGCAAGTTATTGCTGGAAGCTTGAGAGTAATTCCGGAGCGCTGGAGAGCTAGTTGGCAAGGAAAATCTCGACGGACCTTTTGATGACTTTTGGTCGGTTGAAAATTTTGTTCTCGAAATTCAACCATTCGTTAGAGCTTTAGTATTTTTTCCCGTGGTATTCGATCTTATTCGCGCTCGGCATCTTCATCTCAGCTCGATCGGATATCTTTTACTGCCAAAAAGCGTCACGGCGGGATCGGCTGTTTCGAGTCATCTTGATACGCGTTGTCGGTATTTTGTTCTTAACTCGAGCTGTAGGGCAGCTACAGAGCTGGTAAGCACACATATCGCATTCTGAATTATCAGGCGCGTTCGCCTGTCGAATCCAGAAGTCTGAACTCGGTCTGCTAGCCGAGCTAGGTCCGCAACCTATTCGTATTATTCGGGTCGTCTTGACAGACGCTCTCGGTTTTATGTTCTTAACTCGAGCTATAGGGCAGCTACAGAGCTGTTAGCACAGCTATCGCATTCAGAATTATCAGGCGCTTTTGCCTGTCGAATCCAGAAGTCTGAACTCGGTCTGCTAGCCGAGCTAGGTGCGCAAACCTATTCGTACTATTCGAGTCGTCTTGGCAGCCGCTCTCGGTTTTCTGTACTTAACTCGAGATGTAGGGCAGCTATAGGGCTCATTGTCACATACATCGATGGGGAATCATGATTCGCGTTCGTCTATTGAAGCGCGAGCTCTGAACTCGGCCTGCTGCCCAAGCTGTTCGCGAAACTATTCGCATTGTCCGAATCATCTTGAGAAGTGCTCTCATTTTTCTGCAAGCGGGGCCACAATGCTGCGGGTCACAGCTATTGATTTGCACACATCAGGCGCGTCTGTTCGTCGATTCCAGAGCTCGAAACTCGGTCTGCTGCCCGAGCTAGGTTCGCGAAGCTATTCTATTATTCGAGTCGATACTGTCGGTTTTCTGCACTTAACTCGGGCTCTAGGGGAGCTGCAGGGCTGGGAATGACATGAGTGGATTCGCAGACATCAGACGCGCCCGCCTGTCGCATTCAGAGGTCTGAACTCGGTTCGATACTCGAACTGGGTTGCGAAACTGTTTGTTTTATTGGTTAGAGTCATCTTGAGAGGTCTGAAATCGCTTTAGCTGAAAAAATAGTCGTTCTTTGGATTTTTTTCACACTATATACTGTCAGGAAGCTCTACGAGTCCCCCGGCGGTAAGAAAGGTTGACGGTTTACCGCCGGCGCCCAGTTCTATGTAGTGAATCATGGCGCTTTCGATCATGTAATTCTCAGGGCCCTAGCTGCATTATTTCGATTAAAAGACAAAGGGGAACCACTATTGTGTACAACCGAAAACACGATGTCTTTTATGTTTGAAGCTAGTATACAGAAGCTCTTTTCTGCTGTTATCTCGACCTGTTCTCTACAGAGCTCTACGAGGGTCCCGGCGGCAACCTGGTTGACGGTTTACCGCCAGTTCACAGTCGATGAGCTTGAGGAATTCCGCAGGCCGTAGCTAGTTGGCCAACCCGGCCCGGGCGGACAATGTGGTAACCAATGCAGAACCGTTTTTCTGCTGTTATCTCGGAACCGATCTGTCTATGCAGAGCTCTACGAAAGTCCCGGCGGTAACCTGGTTGACGGTTCACCGCCGGTTTCCAGTTCCGGGGCGCTCAAGAGCTAGTTGGCAAGAAAAATCTCGAAGGATCTTTAGTGACTTGTGGTCGGTTGAAATTTTATTCTCGAAATTGAACCATTTGTTTGAGCTTTGTTTTTTCTTATGATATTCGATCTTATTCCCGCTCGCCATCTTCATCTCAGCTCGATCGGGTACCTTTTACTGCCAAAAAGCAGGCAGGCGGGATCGGCCGTTTCCAGTCATCTTGATTCGTGCTGTCGGTATTTTGTACTTAACTCGAGTTGTAGGGCACATATAGAGCTGGTAAGCACGTCTATCGCATTCAGAATCATCGGGCGCGTTCGCCTATTGAACCCAGAGGTCTGGATTCGGTCTGCTAGCCGAGCTAGGTCCGCAAAGCTATTTCTAGAGTCATCTTGACAGACGCTCTCGGTTCTCTGTACTTAATTCGAGCTGTAGGCAGCTAGAGAGCTCATACTCACAGAGATCGATTTGAAATTAGCAGGCGCGTTAGTCTGTTGAATCACGAGCTCTGAACTCGGTCCGCTCGCCAAGCTAGGTTCGCGAAACTTTTCGTATTATTCGAGTCATCTTGAGAAGTGCTATCGGTCTTCTGCACTCAACTGTGCTGGATGCGGGTTACAGTGCTGGTCACCGGAATCGATTTGGAGACATCAGGCACATTCGTCTGTCGAACCCAGAGCACTCAGTCCGTGGCTCGAACTCAGTTCACGAAACTGTTGTATTATTCGAGTCATCCTGAGAGCTGCTGTCGTCGTTCTGCACTCAACTCGGGCTGTAGGGGGGCTTCAGGGCTGGTAATCAGATGCGTCGATTCGCAGACATCAGACGCGTCCGCCTCTCGCATTCAAAGGTCTGAACTCGGTTTGATACTCGAACTCGCTTACGTTTTTTGTTAGAGTTATCTTGAGTTATTCTTTCCCACAATATACATTGTCAGGAAGCTCTACGAGTCTTCCGGCGGTAAGGAAGGTTGACGGTCCCGACGCAGAATGTGCGAACTTTAGGTCGGTTGGACAAACTTTCTGAGAGATTTGAACATTCATTTCGAGAACAGGTATTTTTTGCACCTGTAGTGCGCTATTTCGCGTTCGCCAATGAATTCTCATGCCCGTAGAGGCAGAATTGATATCAAAACACTTGGCGGAACCCTCTTTCGATAAAAAAATAAAACGTGATTTTCGAGTTTTGGGGATCCCCCTCAGAGTCTTCATGCATGGAGCGCCGTGCGAGAAAATATCTCCACGAGGACCCCGGCGGTAATGACGGTTTACCGCCGGTTCCAGTGGTTGTCCAAAACCCCGATAGCCGAGTGAGAGACGCGCGCGCACGAATCTCGTCGCGCCAGCGGTCTGGGCCGTGCGGCGCCGCGCGTACCTCTGTGCTCGCCTGCTCCACATGACTCGTAGAGCTCCCCTAAGCTAGTTGCTGGAAGCTTAAGAGTAATTCCGGCGCGCTGGAGAGCTAGTTGGCTAGAAAAATCTCGACGGAACTTTTGCTGACTTCTGGTCGGTTGAAAATTTTGTTCTCGAAATTCAACAATTCGTTTGAGCTCTAGTATTTTTTCCCGTGATATTCGATCTTATTCCCGCTCGCCATCTTGATCTCAGCTTGATCGGGTGAATATTACTATCGAAAAGCACTGTGGCGGGATCGGCCGTTTTGAGTCACCTTGATACGCGCTGACGGTTTTCTGAACATAACTCGAGCTTTAGGACAGCTACAGAGCTGGTAAGCACAGCTAATCGATGTAGAATGATTAGGCGCGTTCGCCTGTTGAAGCCAGAAGTCTGAAGTCGGTCTGTTAGCCGAGCTAGATTCGCAAACCTATTCGTATCATTCGAGACATCTTGACATAAACTCTCGGTTTTATGTACTTAACTCGAGCTGTAGGACAGCTACAGAGCTGATATTTACAGAACCCGATCAAGAATCATCAGTTGCGTTTGTCTGTCGAATCCCGAGCTCTGAACTCAGTCTGCTGCCCGATCTGGAATCGCAAAACTATTCGTATTGGTCGAGTCATCTTGAGAAGTGCTCTCGGTTTTCTTCACTCAACTCGCGCTGAGCGGGGCTACAGTGCTGGTAGTCAGAGGAATCGATTTCAAGACATCAGGCGCATCCGTCTGTCGAATCCAGAGCTCTGAACTCGGTCCGCTGCCCGATCTGGAATCGCAAAACTATTCGTATTGGTCGAGTCATCTTGAGAAGTGCTCTCGGTTTTCTTCACTCAACTCGCGCTGAGGGGGGCTACAGTGCTGGTTGTCACAGGAATCGATTTCAAGACATCAGGTGCGTTCGCCTGTCGAATATAGAGCGCGGAACTCGATCTGCTGCCCGAATTAGGTCTGCGAAACTACTGTATTGTTCGAGTCATCCTGAGAGGTGCTGTCGGTTTTCTGCACTTCACTCGGGCTGTAGGGGGGCTGCAGGGCTGGTAATGACAGGAGTCGATTCGCAGACACCAGACGCGTTCGTCTGTCGCATTCAGAAGTCAAAACATATTCACTATGAGTCGGAATGTTGGTAGGTGCTGTCGGTTTTCTCAACTTAAGTCGAGCTAGGAAGCTCTACGAGTGTCCCGGCGGTAACCAAGGTTGACGGTTTACCGCCGGCGCCCAGTGCTGCGTGCGCATGGCCGGATGCACGTCGTGGACTGCGCGGAGGTGCCAGCTTCTGAAGCTGCTTGCAAACGTGCGTGGTGGCGGTGGAAAGCTCGCCTGAAGCGCTCCTGAAAGCCGGCACAGCAAACTTGCGTGGTGGCGGTGGACAGCTCGCCTGAAGCGCTCCTGAAGGGCAGAAAGCGACGCTTCCACGCGTGCCTGCACGCGCGGGCGCTCGCTGCCCGGGAAGCTTCGCGAGGCCTCTGGGGCACGTTCGCGAGGGCTCTGGGGCGCGTTCTACGGGAACGTATTGGAACAGACGCCCCGGGACACGCTGCAGAACCCGAACCCTCACGGAAGGGCACGTGGAGCGGTGGGCGGAAGAGTGCGGCGGTGTATGACCGGCCGGCTTCTTCTCTAACAACCCTACGTAGCCCACGAGGCTATCCGGGAAGAAAAGTACCTCGTAGAGCTTGTTGTCATCGATGGAGCTTCCAGCAAGCGTTTACGCGTGCCTGCGCGCGTGCAGGCACGCGCGGAAGCGATCCTGGCATCGCTTCGGAAGCGCTGCCGGAGAGCCCCCCAGATCCCCAGAAAAGTCTCACGAGAGCTTCTGTGGGCTTGTCAGGAAAGCTTTCTGGTGTGTGTTCTCTTGCTCTCCGGGTTTTCGACGCTACCAAATGCATATTTCAAAGATATTTCACAATTCATGTTGAGAAAGCAGATTCTTACTTCGAGCATTGACATATAAACTTTGTTTCCTGAGCAGCTCAGGGTACCTTTTACTGCCAGAAAGCACTCCGGCGGGATCGGCCGTTTCGAGTCATCTTAATACGCGCTGTCGGTTTTCTCAAGATAACTCGAGCTGCAGGACAGCTACGGAGCTGGTGAGCACAGGTAATCGATTCAGAATGATCAGGCGCGTTTGCCTGTTGAATCCAGAGGTCTAAACTCGGTCTGCTAGCCGAGCTAGGTCCGCAAACCTATTCGTATTATTCGAGTCATCGTAGCAGACACTCTCGGTTTTCTGCACTTATTAACTCGAGGTGTAGAGCAGTTACAGAGCTCATAGTTACAGAAATCGATTGGAGATCATCAGGCGCGTTCGTGTGTTCAATCGAGAGTCTGAACTCGGTTTGCTGCCCGATCTAGAATCGCGAAACCATTCGTATTGTTCGAGTCATCTTGAGAAGTGCTCTTCGTTTTCTGCACTCAACCCGTGCTGGGGAACTACAGTGCTGCTGGTCACAGAAATCGATTTGAAGATATGAGGCGCGTCTGGCTGTCGAATCCAGAGCGGAACTGGGTCTGCTGCCTAAACTGGTCCGCGAAACTATTGTATTTTTCGAGTCATCCTGAGAGCTGCTGTCGGTTTCTGCACTTAACTCGGGCTGTAGGGGGGCTGCAGGGCTGGTAATCACAGGAGTCGATTCACAGACATCAGACGCGTCCGCCTGTCGCATTCAGAGGTCTGAACTCGGTTTGACACTCGGGCTGGGTTCTAATCTGCTTGTTTTTTTGCCAGAGTCATCTTGAGAGGTCTGGCTCGGGCTGGAATTCTCTGGATTTTTTTCGACATTATATATTGTCAGGAAGCTCTACGAGTCCCCCGGCGGTAACAAAGGTTGGCTCCAGTACGGGGTGCTCGTGCCTATGCCGTGTGAGGTCACTTCGCTTCTCTTTCAGGGGCTTAAGCTGCCGGATGTGGGAATCGATACCCATATCAGGACAGGCGGGAACGACAGCCCCTCCTTGTGGAACCTGATCGTTGTTGCGATGTGGGCTCCTTTATTTAAGCTTTGGGATGAGCAGGGGATTGGGTTTCATTGTCTGGATCCAAATTCGGTGGGAGAAGTTTCAGCCTCGGTTCCTGTACACCACTTGCTATATGCTGACAATATCTATATCTTGGGATCTTCGGAGGAGGAGTTTAGGCGACAGGTAGGAGAAATGACAGAGACTCTGCGGGGATGGGGATTCGAATGGAAGATCGAGTCGCTCGAGGTCGCGTTTATCGGTTTCTCGGAGAAGCCAAAACAGCCTGTCCTGGTTCGGGTTCGGGATCAGATGGTGCCGTTCAAAGTAGTTGACGAGATGAATGTCCTGGGGAACAGCATATACTGTAGCTATAGAGAGGCACGCAAAGACCTTCAGCGACGGATCGGGTCCGCACGACGAGCCTTCCATGCGCATGCAGCTTATTTTAGATCGAAGGCAGTCCCTTTTCGGCCAAGTGTAGGAGTTATATCACTCGGGTTCAGAGCATTCTTACTTATGGAAGTCAAGGTATTAGTTGGGACAGGGACTCTTTGCATAGCCTGAATGTCTTTGAGGGAAATTGCCTTTACCAGATGACGTCACCCCAAAAGCCAGCCTCCGAAAGTTGGGTAGTTTGGAAGCCAGCTCGACTCAGAATTGCTAGACGGATGTTCTTTGAAGCCAAGTGCCAGAGCGCAGTACAGAGAGTCCTTTATTCCTTGTGGCAGCTCGGGGCGGACATAGCCTCATATTTCGGAGCCAACGCTGATAGCGGATATCAGATTCCTGAGTCGGAGCTGAGCCCAGGGATGGTCGTGGTCTCTTCAGTTACCAATGGGATGGTTGAGGTCTCTTCAGTTACCAATGGGATGGGTGTGGTCTCTTCAGTTACTAATGGGATGGGTGCGGTATCTTCAGATACGAATGGGGTGGGCGTGGTCTCTTCAGATATGCATGGGATGGTCTCTTCAGTTACCAATGGGATGGGTGAGGTCTCTTCAGTTACTAATGGGATGGGTGTGGTCTCTTCAGATACGGATGGGATGGGTGTGGTCTCTTCAGATATGCATGGGATGGTCTCTTCTGCTCTGCCCTCTGATAGGGCCTCTTCTTCTCGAGATATTGAAGATCCCTGTGAGCGGGGGGGGCCTAGGGATCCCCCCAGGCCCCCCCCGAAGCGTCGGAGGGTGGCAGTTCCTGGACCTGGACAACAGACGGTGTTTCCTCGAGCGCATCGAGACGCACGGCGGCTTCTGATGTGTTGTACCCCGAGGTGGGAGGAGAAAAGGACACTTGAGTCAGAATGTTTGCGTTCCCAGTGGAAGTGGAAGGAGGCCTCGAAACTGACACGATTAGGCAGTGCTAAGGGGCAGGCGACGGGTGAACATCCTTGGTGTTTCATGTTCCAGACGATATTTCCCTCGTTTGTGAATCTGGAGGATCGGTGGTGGAGGGCGTGCTCTTTCTCTTACTCTGACTTCGTTCAGTATTGCAGGCAGTTCCTGGAAGCTTGTACTTTGGGTTCTCTGTTTGACTTGTTTGTTGTCCGTGGAGGAACTGGAGGACGAGGAAACTACATAAAGGAGAGGGGGGAGGAGATGATGGCTCGTCCGTTGTCGGTGAAGGAGTCTGAGAAGCTGGCCCAGAGATTGGCCTCGAACAATGAACAGGAGCCGACTTGGGATCTGAGTGATGATGGGATCGGTCTGGAGCTGACGGGCGATTCGCTTCTTATCTGTAATTGGATCAACGGTCTCTGGAAGGTTGAAGGAGGAGAAGGAGGAGATGGGGCTTCTTATCGTAGGCGGGTTGCAAATATTATTTCTCTTTTGGAAGAATTGGAGGAGGAAGGAGTACGACCCCCCTCATGGGGCAATGACTTTATTCGACACATATATCGGGAGAGTAATACAGTAGCTGATGAACTTACCCATTTAGCACGGGAAGGCCAGATATTCAGAGAGCTGTTCCACCACCATATCTTCCGTCCTGATGTTCAAGACAACTTTCGAGTTATCGGCCTCCGCGGATCCTTCGATGGCGGAGTGTGTGCCCAAGGTGTGGGCGTTGGTTGGTTTCTGCAGATTGGATATATCCCTCGCTTCCATGATCCGTACCCTGACCCTGAGCATAGAGATAAGAGAGCTCGTGTAGTCTCCCTTTTCCCCCAAGCCTCCTCCCCCTGTCCAATTATATGGGAAGTAGTAGGGCGTTGTGCACAGGCACTCCCCTCCCATAGCAGTATCACTGACGCTGAGCTTTCGGGTCTCGAGGGCCTCTTGCGGGCCGCAGCCCAGGTGGCCCAAGACCTCCAGCTGCAGAGAGACTAGGTAGGCACTTAACGGGCGCTGGGGCGCTCGGTGCCTGGTCAGCCTCCCCAAAAAAAAAAACAAAGGTTGACGGTTTACCGCCGGCGCCCAGTTTTTGTAGAAAAGCTCCGAGAAGCTCTCGCTTTGATCATGAGCTTTCTCACGAATGCAAGGAGCTCTACGAGGTTCCCGGCAGTGACCAGATTGACAGTTTACCGCCGGCGCCAGTACCTCGTGGAGCTTTTCGGCATCGATGAGCTAGAGGAATTCGGGCGCGGGGTGGAGCTAGTTGGACCACCCGGCCGAGGCGGACAATGTGACAACTTGTGGGTGGTTTTGCGAATATTTGAAAGATATTTAACATTTTATTTTAGAAAGCAGATTTTTCGCACCTGTAAACGACTATGAGGGCCGCTCTGTCTTAGTATGAGCTCTGTAGGCGCACTTTTACTATCAAAACACTTGGCGGAACCATCCTCATGTCGACAGGAAAAAAATCAATTTTTCTCTTGTTGAAAAATGCTTCCAGAAGCTCTGTCTTTCGACTCCGAGCACTCTTACGCGTGAAATGAGCTCTACGAGGTTCCCGGCGGTGACCAGGTTGACGGTTCACCCCCGGCGCCAGTTTTCCGTTCTCAAAGGGTCTCTTCGCTCTTGGGGTTTTGGACGCTACCAAGTGGACGCTACCAAGTGGACGCTACGAAGTACCTCGTAGAGCTCTTCGGCATCGATGAGCTGGAGGAATTCCGGCGCGGGGTGGAGCTATTTGGCCGACTCGACCAAAAGAGACAATGTGATGACTTTGGGTCGGTTTTGTTAATATTCGAAAGATATTTGACAACTCATTTTGAGAACCGGTATTTTTCTTACGTGTAGTGGGTTATGCCGCGTCTGCCAGTAAAATTTGCAGGTCCGTAGCTGCAATATTACTACCAAAAGACTTGCAGGAACCGACGTTGGAAAAATAAAAAAAACACACGTAATTTCTCGAGTTTTTCTGTCGCGTTCCAGAAGCTTTCTTCATGTGCTCCGACGATCGCCGTGCATGAAAAGAGCTCTACGATGGGGGAGTTTGCAGCAAAGGGACGGGGTGCGGCTTTTGGCTTCAAGTGGGTTTCATCAATCATAGATATGATTGTAATAAGAGTGTCTCGTGTTCTCCTCTCCCCTCCTCCTCCCCCTACTCCGTGTCCTCTAATATGCCTCTCGTTTGGAGGGATGTGTGCGAAGCCGCGTGGTGCCTGGAAGGTGCTACGATAACCGACGCCGAACTTAGTGCTGCTGAGGCGCTTACTAGCGCTGTTGTGCATTTGGCGCAGCAGATTCTGGCCGCCAGTTGACCCAGCTGGAACATCGGTCCGAAAACCCAAAAAACCAGGTTATCAGAAAGTGCTAGATTACATCTTGGTGCCCAGCCGCTGGGAGTGCTCTGAGTGTGAAGTTTCTTGGTGTTACGCAAGAGGAGGAAGGAGGAATAGGAGTCGATTAAGTGATCATGCACTTCTAACTGGGCTGTTTGCATCGCCTGGCCGTGTGATTGTGCGACGTGACCACAGGGAGCGGGCAGAGCCGCCGGCGCCCTCTTTGGTAGGATATCGATGCGTGACATGGGGTGATGAGTTCAATGCCAGGAGGAGGGTGGATCGGAGCTTGGGAGATGTTGTGTTTCGTGGGATTCCCGCGCGTTCTCTCGAGATGGAGCCAGCCAGCTTACCTTGCACGCTCATCCAGTCTTTTGTTGCTGCTCCTGACGTGGACTTTACCACGACGCAGAGCGGCAAGCAGAGGCCACCTGTGAGGCCGATCGAGCTCACTCGTCTTTTGGAGAGATGGCGGGAACTACCGCCAGGCACGACTCCAGAGGAAAAGAAACGTCTCAGGAGTGAGCTTAATCTACATCGCCGTCGGTATCGCAGAGAGGTTGCAGCCTGGAAGTGTCCCCTCAATCGTCGAAAGATTCGTCATTATATTAAACACTTGGTGGTGGAGGGCCAGGAGACGGAGGACAGGGAGGTCTGGAGGAAGGAGCTCGACAGTTTCTGCAGAAATAAGCTTTCATCGGATCAGATGCGGGAGGAGAACGCTAGTATGATGGAGGAGATCAAGGGGAAGGCGAGGGAGGAGCTCGGTAGCAGCACGTATTCGACCATCACTATGGCATTACTCGGACGTGGGCGGGCGCGTCTCCGTACACAACGAGCCACAGGGCCAGATCGAGTACCGTGTGAGGTGTTAAAGTGTCTCCCTTGGACGGTATTGCGCAATATCCGACGCTTGTTCAACGATATACTACACATGCGCACACCGTATCCCTCCTCATGGCGTGATATCCTCATCTCCTTTATGCCCAAGCTTCCTGGCATCACGGATCTTAGGGACGGTAGGCTTCTATGTATGCAGAACGCTATTGCACGATGGTACAGCACATGTATCGTTATCTTGGTGGAACAACATGTCGAGCGAAACGGTCTCTTTCGCCCTCTCGGTCTTTACGGCTTCCAATCTAACCGCACCACGAACGAGATCACGGCGAGCTTGAAACACATCGGACAGCATGCCTCTACATGGGGGAAGGGGGAAACAGCACATCTGGCCAATGCAGATATCCTACAAGCCTTCGACCATTGCACGGTAGCCAATGTTAGACGGGGTTTACAGCACGCACATGTACCTTATCATCTTCAATATGCTTTTCTCGATCCACTATGTGACAGTGTGGGGACGGTTTGCCATGAAAGTATCGAGGTGGAGAGTGTGAGATGGGATAGATGTATTAGAACGGGCGGTGCCGAGGGACCCCTAGGGTTCAACCTTATTATTGCTGCGATGTGGCAGGAAACCTTCCGACAGTGGGATACACAGAACATAGGTTATCAAGTGTGTTTTAAAACTGGGGATTCCATGGAGTCTGGCAAATCGTCCTACACGTCGGTCGTCAATCACTTCGTATGGGCAGACAATTGCTACATCTTGGCACGAAGCAGGGAAGAATTGGCACGCATGATTCACGACCTTACGGTTAGACTCCATGATTTCGGCATGCGCTGGAAACCCTCTAGCTTGCTCTACATGGTCTTCGGTGCCGACGCCGCGAGAGATGCCGAGGGGCTGATCCTTTCTTCAGCCGACTTACTTGTACCCTTCCAGAATGATGTTATGCGGTTCAGACGTGTTACTGAGATGACGGTTCTAGGCGTCCAGTTGTTCTCTGATTATAAGTATTCCTCGCACCTCGATGTGGACTCGAGGATTGATGCGGCTCGTCGGACATTTTACTCCCAGGCAGGATATTTTCGGAACACAAGCACGTCGTTGAAGGAAAAGTTCCAACGATACCAGCAGAAGGTCCAGAGTATTGCCCTTTTCGGTGCGGGTGGCTGCACGGCCGACAAGGACAGCCTCCACGCACTGCACGCGTTTGAGGGCAGGTGTCTATGTTTCATGCTTCGATGCCGCCGAGAACCAGACGAATCCCATGCTACTTGGAACGAGAGAAGATACAGCGATGCCAGATTGAGGTTCGCAGAAGCTGGGTACCACAGTTTGGTCCAGAGATTTCTCCGAGCTCAGTGGCTGCTGGCAAAGGATGTCTCGGCGTATGCGCAGAGGTTGTATCAGGGAGAGGACATGAGGGAGGAGCATAGAGCATGGAGTGATGCACGCATGTGTTTGATTGCCTTTGGTATAAGTTATGATACGCTGCGCACACTTGAGGGAGAAGCCCTTCGGGCATTCGGAAAGTGGAGGGAATGTGGAGTTATGAAACGCTGGAGGTCAGGAGGGCAAGCGATCGGACAACGCTGTTGGCAGACACCCTTTCATGAGTTCTTCGGCCCACGGTGGTGGGAAGTATTCCAAGGCGGTCATCATGCCTTCATGCAGTTTGCAACTCATCATTGTACACCCTCTATGCTTAGACTTTTCCAGAAGAAATGCAAAGGTATCCATGATGGTAACGCCCCCGTTTTTCTGGCCGAACGTAATGAGGAGTATGTTGCTACAGAGGATGATTCTCCCGCTGCACGCCTGCGATTCAGTAAGAGATTGGCAATCCACAACATGAAGAGCACGTGTTGGGACGTGACTTCAGGAGGCGTGCCGTTGGAGATCACTGGAGATTCTCTTCTTATCATTTGCTGGCTCTGCGGCCTCTGGAAGGCAGATAATCACTTATACCAGAGACGTGTTGATAATATGATTAATGCTTTGGAAGGAATGTGTTGTATGTATGGTGTGAGACCTGCTGAAGCAGGACGCGATCTTTTCAAACATGAGTTTCGGGAATGGAATGAGAAAGCCGACCTCCTTACCCACCAGGCCCGCGAGGGCCACCAATACACGAACGAACAGTACCAGTTGCAGCCATACGAACAGTCATGCTATGAACCTTGCCTCATCAAAGCGGGCTTTGATGGTGGTGTGTGCAGCCTGGGAGCAGGAAGTGGAGCTTGGATTCAGATTGGACTGCGTTCTCGATTCTCCCATCTCTCGCCTACCTCTTCCTTCAGTGAGTCCCCACAGATTATCTTCAAAGACGTTTACGTTTGCTCCTTCGCTCTCCAAGACGGGTCCACAGTGACGGATACGGAACTCTCCGCTGCAGAGTGCGTCATCGCAGCACTCCCACGGGTTTTGCAGGCCTATTTCAGCGATAAGTTGTGTGATTGATGATTCTCTTTCGTGTGTTGCCTTCATGCGTGCACACATTGTGTTGATGTACACACA
The DNA here is from genome assembly GCA_963575745.1 of Prorocentrum cordatum. NCBI lineage: Eukaryota > Dinophyceae > Prorocentrales > Prorocentraceae > Prorocentrum > Prorocentrum cordatum. Next base: position 49,497 of record CAUYUJ010020216.1, read on the forward strand.
CCTTATAAGAGCTGCCAGAGGCTACCGCCGAAGCCGCCCCCCACGTGCTTGGCGTGGTGAGGCTTTCGCCTTAGCCGCTCGGTGGCCCGCGTTTGGCGTGCCCGCCCGCCTCGGACTGGACGGGGCCCTAGGGCCCGTGTGTCCGCGAAACGAAAAACCAGGTTATCTCTAGACTGGAGGTTATCTCTCAAAACTTGGCTCAACATATCAACACTCAGCGAACGGACATCAACAGACAGAATCTCAAAAGACGCAGGCTCTCAGGATTGAGGCTAGGATTTGGTGGTGCAATATCGGGGAGTCAGACGGCGACCTCTGTGCTTGCTTCTGAGCCTTCCGTCTCCCCGCCTTCTGTTTGCAGTATGGCCCAATCTCAGGATAATCGTGCATATGTTGATTCTCGCAGAGGCCTTCTGATGTATAATGTTGAATGGACTACGCGCAGGGATACACTGAGTGAATGTCTTCGTTTGCATGCAAATCGCACGCAGGCATCATCGGGCAAGAGAATACGCAGTGGACCTGAGAGCGTGGGTCAGAGGAGCTGGCAGTATCCATATATATATTATCATGCGGCACTATGTGGTGGCAGGTTGTGGTTCCATCATACAGGGCTTTTCTCGACATGTGGCAGAATATATTATGCACATATAACAAAACAAAGATCTTTGAGTATTTTGTTCAGAATTGGGAAGGGATCGCTATCCAGAGTACGCCGCCAGAGGGGATTGGACAGGAGGGGTTTGCACAGAGTGAAAAAGAGGCCGTGAAGACGGCCAAGCGTTTGGCTACGATCAATGAAAGACAAACCGTGTGGGATATCATGAGCCCTGGGTTTGCAGTTGAAATGAAAGGGGATAGCATGTTAGTACACGCATGGTTGACGGGACGATGGCGGTGTCACAACAAACAATATCAACGCCGCATTGATCAGTGTATTGATGTTATGGAACGAAACGCACATGAGCTGGGGATTAGATGTTCTGGGCTGGGGAGAGATCTGTACAAACATGAATATAGGGAGGATAACACACGGGCTGACGAGCTCACACACCTGGCCCGCGAGGGCCATTGCTTCTACAATGAGTATGAATACAGATTCAATTTTGAAAGCTATCTTCAACCTATCGCCTGTCGTGGTGCCTTCGACGGGGGAGTGTGCAGCAAAGGGACGGGATGCGGGTTCTGGCTTCAGATCGGGCTTTTGAATCTCGATAACGATTGTAATAAGAGTACTCCTTATTCCCCTGTTCCTTCCTCCTCTCCTTATTCTGTGCCCTCCAATACTCCCCTCGTTTGGAGGGACGTGTGCGAAGCCGCGTGGTGCCTTGAGGAAGGTGCTACGATAACCGATGCCGAACTCAGTGCTGCTGAGGCGCTCTCAAGCGCTGTTGTGCATTTGGCACGACAGATCCTCGCCGCCAGCTGACCCTGCTGGACGAACGGTGCGAAAACCAAAAAAAAACAGGTTGACGGTTTACCGCCGGTTCCCAGTTTCCCGCCCCCAAAGGGTTTCTTCGCTCTCCGGGTTTGACTCGTAGAGCTTCCCTAAGCTAGCAGCTGGAAACCTAAGAGTGACTCGTAGAGTTTCCCTAAGCTAGCAGCTGGAAGCTTAAGAGTAACTCGCGCAGCTTCCATCCGCAAGTCATGGCTGGAAGCTTAAGATTTCCGGGACGCTGGAGAGCTAGTTGGCAAGAAAATCTCGACGGACCTTTTGCTGACTTTTGGTCGGTTCAAAATTTTGTTCTTGAAATTATTAAATTCGTTTGAGCTCTAGTATTTTTCCTGTGATTTTCGATCATTTCGCTCGTCATCTTGATCTCAGCTCGATCGGGTACACTTGGTTCCGTCGAAAACCCGAAGAGCGAGAAGGTTCTTGGGGACGGAAATCTTTCCTTGGATTTCCCTGGACCCTCTTGAGGCGCTTCGAATGCACTGCCAGGCTGGCCCCCACTCGTGCCTGCACGCGTGCCGGTGCACGTGGACGCGCGCCTTCCTAGAGAGCTCCCTGGGGTTCCCCTAAAGCGCTTCGACAGCACTGCCAGGCACGCCCCCATGCGTGTTCGCACGCGTGCAGGCGCGCGTGGACGCGTGCCTTCCTGCAATGCTCTGTCAATCCCTCCTGGGGCGCCTGCAGGGCTCTGTCGACCCCTTCTGAAGCGATCCTGCATTGCTGCGGACCCGCTGCCGGGTCGGGCGAGTTGCTGCGGGGATCGTGGAGCGGCGGAGATGGGCTGCTGGCGGGCACCACCACCGTCCGGCTTCTAATCTAAAACCCTCTAGCTCTCAGAGAGCTCTCCGGGAATTTTGCTGCCAAAAAGCACACTGGGGGATCGACCGTTTCGAGTCATCTTGACACGCGCTCTCGGTATTGGACTCAACTTGAGATACAGGACAGCTACAGAGCTGGTAGCCACACCTTACCGATTCAAAATGATCAGGCGCGTTCGTATGCTGCATCCAGAGGTCTGAACTCGGTCTCCTAGCCGAGCTAGGTCCGCAAACCTATTCGTATTATTCGAGTCACCTTCACAGGAACTCTCGGGTTTCTGTACTTAACTCGAGCTGTAGGACAACTGCAGAGTTGATACTTAGAGGAACCGATTCAGAATCATCAGTCGCGTTCGTCTGTTGAATCGAGAGCTCTGAACTCGGTCTGCTGCCCGAACTGGGTCCGCGAGACTATTCGTATTGTTCGAGTCATCCTGAGAGGTGCTGTCGGTTTTCTGTATTCAACTCGGGCTGGGGCTACAGTGCTGGTTATCACAGGAATCGATTTGAAGAGATCAAGCGCGTCCGCCTGTCGAATCCAGAGCTCGGAACTCGGTCTGCTGCCCGAGCTGGGTCCGCGAAACTATTCGTATGTTCGAGTTATCCTGAGAGGTGCTGTCGGTTTTCAGCACTTGACTCGGGCTGTAGGGGGGCTGCAGGGCGGGTAATCACAGGAACCGATTCGAAGACATCAGACGCGTCCGCCTCTCGCATTCAGAGGTCTGAACTCGGTCTGATACTCGAGCTAGGTTTCCTAAACTGTTCGTATTGTTCGAGTCATCTTGAGAGATGCTGTCGATTTACGCACGTAACTCGGGCTGTAGGAGAGCTACAGAGCTCGTGCAGAAGAGAATCCAGAAGCATCCGGGGCGTTCGGGTATTGCATCGAGAGGTCTGAAATCGCTTGGGCTGAAAAAATGCTCGTTCTCTGCAATTTTATTTCGACATTAAATATTATCAGGAAGCTCTACGAGTCCCCCGGCGGTAAAGAAGGTTGACGGTTTCGCCGGCGCCCAACTGGCGGGCTAGTTGGCTCGAAAAATCTCGACGGAACTTTTGCTAACTTTTGCTCAGTTGAAAATTATGTTCTCAAAATTTGAACATTCGTTAGAGCTCTAGTATTTTATCCCCTGCTATTCGATCTTATTCCCGCTCGCCAACTTGAGCTCGATCGGGTGAATATTACTATGAAAAGCACTGTGGTGGGATCGGATCTTGATACGCGCTGACGGTTTTCTGAACATAACTCGAGCTTTAGGACAGCTACAGAGCTGGTAAGCACAGCTAATCGATGTAGAATGGTTAGGCGCGTTCGCCTGTTGAATCCAGAGGTCTGAACTCGGTCTGTTAGCCGAGCTAGGTCCGCAAACCTGTTCGTATTATTCGAGTCACCTTGACAGAAACTCTCGGGTTTCTGTTTCAACTCGAGCTGTAGGACAACTACAGAGCTGATATTTACAGAAACCGATTCAGAATCATCAGTTGCGTTTGTCTGTCGAATCCAGAGCTCTGAACTCGGTCTGCTGCCCAATCTAGAATCGCGAAACTATTCGTATTGGTCGAGTCATCTTGAGAAGTGCTCTCGGTTTTCTTCACTCAACTCGCGCTGAGGGGGCTACAGTGCTTGTTGTCACAGGAATCGATTTGAAGACATCAGGCGCGTCCGCCTGTCGAATCCAGAGCTCGGAACTCGGTCTGCTGCCCGAATTAGGTCTGCGAAACTATTGTATTGTTCGAGTCATCCTGAGAGGTGCTGTCGGTTTTTCTGCACTTAACTCGGGCTGAAGGGGGGCTGCAGGGCTGGTAATGACAGGAGTCGATTCGCAGGCATCAGACGCGTCCGCCTGTCGCATTCAGAGGTAAAAAAATGTTCACTATAAGTCGGAATGTTCGTAGGTGCTGTCGGTTTTCTCAACTTAAGTCGAGCTAGGAAGCTCTACGAGTCTCCCGGCGGTAACCAAGGTTGACGGTGTACCGCCGGCGCCCAGTAATTCGGACGCACTGGCGGGCTAGTTGGCTCGAAAAATCTCGACGGAACTTTTGGTGACTTTTGGTCGGTTGAAAATTTTGTTCTCAAAATTTGAACATTCGTTAGAGCTCTAGTATTTTTTCCCGTGATATTCGATCTTATTCCCGCTCGCCATCTTGATCTCAGCTCGATCGGGTAAATATTACTATCGAAGAGGCGGGATCGGCCGTTTTGAGTCATCTTGATACGCGCTGACGGTTTTCTGAAACATAACTCGAGCTTTAGGCCAGCTACAGAGCTGGTAAGCACAGCTAACCGATGTAGAATGATTAGGCGCGTTCGCCTGTTGAATCCAGAGGTCTGAACTCGGTCTGTTAGCCGAGCTAGGTCCGGAAACCTATTCGTATTATTCGAGTCATCTTGACAGGAACTCTCGGTTTTCTGTACTTAACTCGAGCTATAGGACAGCTACAGAGCTGATATTTACAGAAACCGATTCAGAATCATCAGTTGCGTTTGTCTGTCGAATCCAGAGCTCTGAAGTCGGTCTGCTGCCCGATCTAGAATCGCGAAACTATTCGTATTGGTCGAGTCATCTTGAGAAGTGCTCTCGGTTTTCTTCACTCAACTCGCGCTGAGGGGGGCTACAGTGCTGGTGGTCACAGGAATCGATTTGAAGACATCAGGCGCGTCCGCCTGTCGAATCCAGAGCTCGGAACTCGGTCTGCTGCCCGAATCAGGTCTGCGAAACTACTGTATTGTTCGAGTCATCCTGAGAGGTGCTGTCGTTTTTCTGCACTTAACTCGGGCTGTAGGGGGGCTGCAGGGCTGGTAATGACAGGAGTCGATTCGCAGACATCAGACGCGTCCGCCTGTCGCATTCAGAGGTCAAAAAATATTCACTATGAGTCGGAATGTTGGTAGGTGCTGTCGGTTTTCTCAACTCAAGTCGAGCTAGGAAGCTCTACGAGTCTCCCGGCTCAAGACATCTCGGCTCCAGGGCTCCAGGATCCCACTGGGGCTCAGGGGGTGTCGGCGTCGCGGGGAGACGGCGCGGCAGCCATCGCTGCCATCGACGGGTACGGCATCTTCGAGGTCAGCTAGGCTGCTTCCTTTATTTGCTGCGCTTGTTATCTTTTGTTGTACGTGTGTGAAGACGGACGGATACGACTTTTCGGTTCTCGCGAGAAGGTTTCAGCTGGAGGATATATCACCGACAGTGCCATATTTGCAGTACTCACAGGATTACGGTCAGAAGCCAGATACTGCTGTCGAGAGAGCTTCTCGTAAAAGACAACTTCAGGATATAGAGAAGACCCCAGTTGACTACCCATTGGACGGAAGATTGAATACTGCCGACTCCACTCCAGATAGTGAATCTGTTGTACCTCTCTGTGAACGGACGGTGACACGACAGTGGTTGCACTCGTGGGGATGCGGACCTCAGTGTATTGACACAATGCCTGAGCATGCAGATAACATGACGGTGGATGGCGGCGCCCCCCGTGTGAAGCGTAATCGTGAGGAGGTTCTTGCTGAAAGGAAGGCCGCCTTGGAGGGGAAGGATGGTATGCAGAGTTTACTATTGCAGATGATGCACAAGATGGATGATAACACTGAAAGGATCCAGGATGCCATAGGAGTTCAGGGGACCCAAATCGACAACGTTCAGGCCCAGGTCCAGAGGCAGGGTGTTACGATTTCTAATCTGGAGAGGAGCGTTCAGGGGCTTGAGACTAAACATAATCGACTCGAGACGATCGTCCAGGGACTCCAGGGACAGGTTCGTGCGGGTTCAGTTGCCAGTGACGCTTCGACGAGGCCTGATAATACCAGGACGGGAAGATACCAGGCTCCTGGAACCACCTACTTCTCTCCAACGTATGTCGAACTCAAGGGATGGGTCACCAACTGGAGTGACAGGGATAGGAGGTCTCAGGAGATGATCATGTGGGAGGATGTGAAGGTGCTCATAGATCACATTACAAACCATTGTCTTTCGGAGGATGATCGTGTGCACGTGTGTGTTGACGGTACGGAGCGCATTAACGCTGGCCGTTACATGTTCGGATCGGCCAAAATCAAATTCAAGCCAGGGACCGACAGGGATATTATTTGGAGGGTCAAACGGTGCATCGACCTTGTGACGGTACCCCCTGCGAAACGCCCCGCGCCTCCCCCAGGAATCCAGATCGCTGCACCACAGTGCCTCATTGAGAATATGAAGCAGGTAATCAACCCTGAGTCGATCAAAGTCAGTGTCGAGTGCCCCGAGTGGAAGAGGGACCACGTTAAGGCGGTGGGGAGACTCTGCGGCACTATTCGGAGCATGTGTACACAGATTGGTATTGAGGTTATTGCTGTGCGAGGGGAAATGGGACCGCCCAAATCGACTATATGGACAGTGCCCACGACGGCCGCTCCGAGGCCAATGCTTCTGGCCGAGTTTACCACGACGCGGGCGACATGGGAGGTATCGAGTGAGACTGTCGACAGGTTGCATCAACTCATACCTGCGTTTACTAAGACGAAGGCTGATATCGAGACGGAAGTCAACAGGAGGGTGTGACGACGACGACGCCGAACACCGTTCAAGGGGATCCGACTGGGTAGCTGGAACCTCAATCGGGCGGGGTCGGCCAATTTCAAGGGGAATGAGATTCTGAGGTGCCTTTCAATGCGAGATTGCATCTGGGGTGTTCAGGAATGCCAGAATCTTTTTGGAGGCAAATTCGATGCATATATCAGACGGTGTGGTCTATCATATCGTGTGAGTTGTGACGGTAAGTGTGGGTTATTATTTAACAAAGAGTGGAGTACATGTGTGCGTGAATCAATATGTCAATATGAACGGTTCTGTGTGGTGGTCTTTGGTAGTGGAAGTGCCCCTGTGATAGTTGCCTCTGCGTATCTTCCCGACCCCGGCGTCGAGAACGCCGTAGATGTGCAGTGCGTGGTGTTGGACACGCTCGAGTCAGTCATTCTCACTCTGCGCAGCCGCTGGAAGGGGGCGACTGTCTCTGTGCTGCTCGATGCCAACGTTGAGCTATCCCCATCAACTCAGCTGCAGTGCTCACGCACTGGGACTGTCTATGAGGCGGTGGGAAGTGCTACCAAGGAGGAGAGGAGGACTTGCGAGGAGGGAGGTGCACAGCGGGTGAGGAGGGACGTGCGACAAGAGTTGCGCGAGCGTGTTCTATGCTTTCTAGGGCGCCTGGGGATGAAGGCTGCCAATTCGTTCTTGCCACGACGACTACGCACATGGGAGAGCTACGGAGTATCTCGGTGGGGGACGTGAAAGAAGGTTCTTGATTACATTTTTGTTCCCAGGACGTGGGTGATCGATAAGATGACGGTCGAAACGATCATGAGTAATGGGGGGAGGACAAATCGTAGTCGTCTCAGCGACCATGGCCTGCTTCAGGGGACTTCTAGTGACACAGGCGCTGAGCTGGTCAAACGTAGTATCCCGACGGCAGCTCGTGAAAAGAGTTTGGTGGGTTATAAGACGGTGAATTGGGGGGACCTCAATGTGGCGCGAAAGGAAATCGATCGGGTCTTGGGAGATGCCAATACTACTTGTTCTCCAGGGGACCTTGTGTCGACCACTATTCGGGCCTGTACTGAGCAGGAGGAAATCAAATTCACGACTGCCACCACGGGGCGGGGACTACCGCCAATTAGGCCTGCAGGGCTCACGGCCTGCCAGGAGATTTTGCGACGGAAGCCTTTGCCAGCGTCAGTGGACGTGCCCAGCTTGCGCAGACGTGCCAACGGACTGCGGAGGGAGTATCGTGCGGCGTTGGCCGCGTGGACCTCTCCTGCCTCCAGGCGCAAAGAGCGTCATGGTATCAAGCACCTCATTGTGCAGGGACGGTGAGGACAGGGAGGAGTGGGTGGAGGAGATCAGAGCACATACCAGACAGAGGTATACTTCGGAGGAGGTCAGAGGACGGGATATGGCGATGTTGGAGGAGTTGAGGAGGGATGCACAACAGAACCTATGTGACGGGTACTGCATTGAGGGACTGACAATGGCGGTGGTATGCCAGGCACGGTCACGTCTTAAGTCCAGGCGTGCCACTGGCCCCGACAGGATGCCTTGTGAAATACTCAAGGCATTGCCGTGGGCGACTTTGCGTGGCGTAGCTCGGATGTTTGATGAGATATTTCGCTTGACACGGCAGTATCCGCAGGACTGGAGGCAAATTTTGATCGCCTTCATGCCCAAGCTGCCGAGCTTGACATCGCTGACAGATGCACGGTACCTCTGTCTGCAAAACAGTCTCAGCCGTTGGTATTCTGCTGGTGTGGTGATCTTGGTCGAACAATTTGTGTCTCGGGCTGGCCTCATGGGACCCCTGGGCATCTACGGCTTCCAGGAGGGACGTAAGACGGTGGAAATTGTGGGGGCCCTCAAGGCTCTGGCTCAACATGGGGACATCTGGGGAAAGGATCAGACGGTCCATATCGCTAACGCCGATATCAAACAAGCGTTCGACCACTGCAGCCTTCAAAACGCCAAGCGAGCTATGTGCCATGCCAATATTCCTGCCTATCTCCAGTATGCTTTGCTATCACCGCTGGTTTGCACTACGGGGTCGTTAGTTGTCGAGGGTATGGCCATTCACGACATCAACTGGGACGTCTGCATACGGACGGGCGGCCCTGAGGGGCCTCTTCTCTTTAATCTTATCATATGTGCCATGTGGGGACCTATATTTCGGGATTGGGACAGTAGAGGAGTGGGGTATGTGCTGGAGGGCGTCTGTGGTGAGTATGAGCGACGGACAATGGTGAACCACTTTGTGTGGGCGGACAACTGCTACCTTGTCTCTGCCTCCTCAACTGTGTTGGCTCAGATGATGCACGATCTAACACTACCACTACATGACTGGGGGATGAGATGGAAGGATAGCAGCCTGTTGTACATGACATGTGGGGAAAATGCGAAAGTGGACGGTGACGGACATATACTTACCAGCGAGGATTTGTGTATACCTGCGTGCTCGAGATATCAGGACTTTAGACTTCGACGTGTATGCAGAATGAAAGTATTGGATCATGAGATTTTCTCCACCTACTTAGTGCCCGCTCATCCTGACGTGGAATATCGCATCAAGGAGGCTCGTGCTTGTTTCATTGGACAGTCGGATTTCTTTCGTAACAGAGCGGTAGCTGTTCGTGATAAGTTTTGTCGTTATCAAGACAAGGTGCAGAGTATGGCGTTGTATTGTCTAGAGACATGTACTGCTGATACTTCCTCGCTACACATGCTCAATGCCTTCGAGGGATGGTGTTTGTGCCGTATGTTTCGACGGCCGAGGAGAGAGGAGGAGACTATGGCGGACTGGAACCGACGACGGTACCACGAGGCCAGGGACTAATTTCGATCTTATGGATTTGCGAGTTTGGTGCAGCGATTTCTTCGTATGGTGTGGAACTCCGCTAAGGATGCTGCTGATTTCATTTCTATGTTGTGTACTGCTTCTCATGAGGAAATATCTTCGACGCAACGTACGTGGAGAGATCACCACATGACTACGGTTGCGTATGGCCCACTGTGGGACAGAGTCAGGACGGATGCGTCTGAGTGCCTGCGGGGTATGTTTCACTTCCAGGAGGCTTCGCAGCTAAAAAGGAGACATGTTAGTTCAGGTCGAGCTGTTGGCCAGAGGTGCTGGCTATTTTCTTTCTGCGAATTCTACGGACTCAAATGGTGGGAGTCCTTTGTGCCGACAGATGCTGCGTATGTTCAGTTCTGCGAACACATGTGTACACGGACGATGCTGAGTTATTTTCAGAAAAGAAAAGGGTACGGTACAACAGGTGGGGCCCTGCAGGAGGTACTTACCATCACACAAAACGACCTACACACCTATGGGGCCCAAGAGGGCACTGCGGCTTTCAACGACAAACTGGCCAAACGTATTGCGTTACAAAATATGAAGGAGGTTGAGTACGACCTCGACTCATTTGGGATCCCTGTGTACATTTCTGGGGACAGTCTTCTGGTGGTGTCTTGGCTGCAGGGTGTCTGGAGGGTGCTTAATCGTACTTATCAGGATAGGATCAACAGAATGATAAACCAACTTGACAACATGTGTCAAAGGTATGGAATTAGGCCTGCCTGTCATGGGAGGGAAATTGTAGACCACACATATAGGGAATGGAACACGCGTGCAGATGTACTCACTCATACGGCCCGTGTCGGGCCACCAGTGATTCGAGATAGGATAGGGCTTCACGCCCCTCAGTTACAACAGGTGTTTCGCGTTTGTGCCATCAGAGCTGGATTCGATGGTGGTGTCTCTTGCGACGGCGTGGGAGTCGGGTGCTGGATAGATGTTGGACGGGTATCGAGGCTCTCAAGGCAGCCACTCAGCCATGAGATTATTTGGACGGAGGTGTACAGTGCGGCACTCTCGATTGATCCAACTTCAACAGTGACTGATGCCGAGGTCTCGGCCGTTGAGCATGCGATTATGATCTTGCCGCGGGTTGTACAAGCGTATTTCGGACAGGATATGATGTGATTTTGATTGTGCTCACTCACGCCATGCCTTCGTTTGTCGTGTGTGTGTGCTTGACCTCTCATCCTCCTAATAATAGTTGGCTTTCGCCTCTGATCGTTTGGATCGGTGAGGCTTCCGCCTACTCCCGATGCGCCCGCTCCTTGCTTCCGACTAGGCTGGAAAGCCTGCACAGTCGACCGCGCAGTCCGCAAAAAAAACAAGGTTGACGGTTTACCGCCGGCGCCCAGTTGGACACTACCAAGTGACAACTTTGGGTCGATTTGGCTAAGATGCGGAAGATATCTGACAATTCATTTTAAGAAAGCAGATTTACTCCGAGCATTGGTATCTTAACTTTATTCTGCGAGCAGCCCAGCTCTTTCAAGACAGTTGTACCATTCAAACACTTGGAGGGGAACCGACGTCACGTTGACACCGAGAAATGCAAATATGATGTTTTTTTCTAGAAATTGTCTGAGAACTGGTCTGCTTTGACTCTGAGCATTCTTACGCGTGCAAGGAGCTCTACGAGATTCCCGGCGGTGACCAGGTTGAGCAGGCTGGCGTTGTGATCAGAGGGCAACAACGTCATCATATCAAAGCCAGTTTTTCGACAGACCGTATTTCAATACTTGTGTTTAGGCGCCCGTGTGTTTTCTTGGTGTCAGCGTATTTCCCGCATTGCGATCGTGATGATGCACTTGATGTTCAGAAGAGTATGCTTAGTTATATTAGGCAGACGTTTGCACACTTTTGTTCGCAGAATGGGTCCGAGTACAGACTTGTGCTGGCGGGGGACTGCCAAGTGGAGTTGACGCCTGGACTGGAGACCAGGTACGGGATCCACACAGGCCAAGCTCTGTCCATTGCTATGCATAGAGGGTACGGTGTGAAGGGGGATCATGAGCAGAGGAGGTGGAGGGAAGATCACATGAGGGAGGAGATGGAGGGCTTCATGCAGCGGATGCGGCTCTGCGCGACAAATACACTAGGGACTCAGAGGGTGCCTACTTTTGAACCTTTAGGCAGGCAGACGGCTCCCCGTGTGCTTGATTACATCATGGTGCCCACCAGTTGGTCTGACATGATTGTAGACGGTAGAGTGGACATGTTGTATGAGGCTCACGACAGCCGATTCAGCGACCATGCTCTCGTTCGTGTGGAGATGAATGTTGCAGCGAAGCCTACATCACGTTACCGTCCTGCACCTAGGCATCATACTGCCCATAAGCAGTTCGAGAGCCATAGGGAGGAGGATATGTTTCGAGCTTTGGTGGATATCCAGGTGCCTGTAGTAGGCCCAGAGGAGATGGCAAGAACAATTCGGGATCACGCACTGCCCCTGCTGAGTGCTCCTGGACACCAGAGGTCACCCCCTGCGAGGACCCCACAGCATGCCCTACTTGAAAAGCAAGTTCGTGAACATAAAGGCAACCGGCAAGCACAGCGTGAACTTAGACGGCAACTCCGACCATTGCAAGACGAATACAATCGACAGAAAGCTGAATATTCAATAGCACCGACGAGGAGGGGGAAGAGGACGAGAGTTCGTAAGCTGAAGGTGGATGGTATTGTTACGGAGGACAGGGAGGCCTGGGAGGAGGAGGTGCAGGCACATGCTGTACGTACCGTGACATGTTCTGCTGAGCGTGAGCGTAATGCACAGCTTGTTACACGTCTCCGTCGCGCAGCACTTGACAGCCAAGCAGTTGGCCCCACACTCACGCCTTCCGTCATATATCGAGCTCGCGCCCGCCTTCGTAGCGGGAAAGCTTGTGGACCCGATGGTGTTAGCATTGAGTTACTCAAGACTCTGCCATGGCGCTCGATGCGCAGGATCACTGCTGTGTTTCAGGAAATATATTCGGGTCGTCGGCGCACTCCCAGCTCATGGTGTGATGTGTATTTGAATCTCATGCCGAAGATGTCCAACATGGAGTCCCTGGATGACACCAGGAACTTGATAGTTTCCAACACTCTAGGCAAGTGGTACCTCACGGCAGTTACTATTCTTATCGAGGACAGGCTGGCTCTCTGGAAAAGTAAGTTGGGAATCTACGGCTTCGCAGGGGGACGGCACACATGGGAGATCGCGGCCGCACTTAAAGGTATTGCACAGCACGCTTCTATATGGGGCAAAGATCAGAGCGCACATATTGCATCGGCAGATATTGCACGAGCATTCGACAATGTCACGCTCAGTATGCTTGCACGCGCTATGGATAAACTAGAGATCCCAGCACGCTTACAATATGCACTTATCGAGCCGCTCGCTGTTACAAATTGCACCATCGTCTTCGAGGGGATCCAACTGGATGGGGTTTCTTGGGATAAGAGCTTGAGGACGGGTGGGACTGAGAGCCCGCTTGCTTTCAACATCGTGGTTATCGCCATGTGGGCCTCTGTAGTTGCCTCTTTGGACGCTCAGAACATAGGGTACGAGATCCCCGACCCCCACAACCCCGCTACCTACCACACGTACAACCATGCGCTCTGGGCTGATAATCTGTACCTTGTGGGGAGGAATGCTAAGGAAATCCAGAAGATCGTTGATGTATTCACCATTGCTTTAGCAGACTGGGGAATGAGTTGGAAGTCATCATCCTTGCAGATACTCGTATGCGGGACCCAGGACCCTACGCCGATTTTGGCCCAAGTCGGAGACCAACGAGTTGCCTTCGCACCGGTGGAGTCGCTTTCTATTCTGGGCTGCGTTGTCTGTAAAAGCTTTCTCGAGGGACACGAGGACCTAGCACATCGACTTAAATGCGCCAGAGGATCCTTTTTCGCTCAGATATCATATTTTGGATGCAGATCGGTACCGCTGAAACACAAATATCGTCGTTATCAAGCTCAGGTCCAATCGCGTCTGCTATATGCGGGAGAGATGTTCACGCTTGATGCTGAGGCGGTGCGAACCATACATGCTTTTGAGGGCATGTGTCTGCTGCGTATGTGGTGCCGTCGCAAGCCGTCTTCGCTAACATGGGGTGTCTGGCGCCCTGAGATGCTCCACAAGGTGCGACAGCATTTCGCTGAGGCCAATTTCCCATCAGCTGTACAGATGATTGCTTGGAAGAGCTGGACGATGATGAGAAGTATCAAGGAGTATATCTTGTCAGATTGTCACCGTCGACATGTTCAATGGCGTCAGAGCGCAAGTCCTGAGGAAGCCCCGAGTGCGAGGGAACACCTCAGGCAACGTCGCCAAATTTTGCAGGAGGCGTCAGGACGCAAGTCCTGGGGAAGCCCCGAATGCGAGGGAACACCCCAGGCACACGTCGCCACGTTTGCTGCTGATCCTGGGCCTTCCCAGAAGAGAGTACGATTTGCTGATACACCCTCGCAATCTTTCGCGGGAGTCATCTCACAAGTTGCTGCTGAGAGTATTGCATTGAGTGATAGGCTGGAGGATGTTTCGCAGGAGCTCGCCAGGCACATTGCGACCCAGGACGCCAGCTTCAACAGGCAGACCTTGAAGAGACGACGACTGCAGGGGCTACGACAAGGGTTTGGCGGTGATTCTTTGGCTTCTGAGAATATTGATTCAGGGAGTGGGTCGGCGGCTCTACTGCCCACACTCTCCCTCCCAGCTCATGATATTGATCACTGCAGTCCTGATAACAGAGCTTTCGTGGACAGCAGAAGGGGATTGCTCATGTACAATGTTGAGTGGACAACGCGCAGGGACATTATGGCAGAATGTTGCCGACTACACGGCAACCGTACTCAGGCATCCACGATCAAGAGGTTGAGGGCTGGTCCAGAGAGAGTGGGCCAGCGTAGCTGGCAGTATCCATACATTCTTACATATGGCAGCTCCTGGTGGTCGAGTGTCGAGACGAGCTATCGTTCTTTCCTGGAGATGTGGCAGAATCTTTTGTGCATGTACGATAAACCAAAGGTATTCCTGTATTTTGTTCAGAACTGGAAGGGCACAGCGGCGTACTATACACCTCCCGAGATGGTGGGGGATACTGAGCGTATACCGAGTGAGAAAGATACACAAAAACTTGCTAAGAGGTTGGCGATTATCTACGAGAGGCAGACGGTGTGGGACATTGTAAGTCCAGGATTCGGGGTAGAAATCAAAGGGGATAGTTTACTTGTGAATAACTGGCTGACGGGACGATGGCGATGCGACAATAAACAATACCAGAGACGTGTGGACCGATGCATTAACGTTCTAGATCGTGCTGCGGGGGATCTGGGTATTCGAAGTTCTGGATTGGGGAAAGATTTATATAGGCATGAATTCAGGGAAGACAACACACGGGCTGATGAACTTACACATTTGGCCCGCGAGGGCCACTGCTTCTACAACCAGTATGAGTACATGTTTAGCTTTGAGGACTTTCTACAACCTATCGCCTGTCGTGGTGGATACGATGGGGGAGTTTGCAGCAAAGGGACGGGGTGCGGCTTTTGGCTTCAAGTGGGTTTCATCAATCATAGATATGATTGTAATAAGAGTGTCTCGTGTTCTCCTCTCCCCTCCTCCTCCCCCTACTCCGTGTCCTCTAATATGCCTCTCGTTTGGAGGGATGTGTGCGAAGCCGCGTGGTGCCTGGAAGGTGCTACGATAACCGACGCCGAACTTAGTGCTGCTGAGGCGCTTACTAGCGCTGTTGTGCATTTGGCGCAGCAGATTCTGGCCGCCAGTTGACCCAGCTGGAACATCGGTCCGAAAACCCAAAAAACCAGGTTGACGGTTCACCGCCGGCACCAGTCATCGTTGATTTAGTTATCTGCTTCGATTCTGAGCTCTGTTATGTCTGCAAGAGCTCTACGAGGTTCCCGGCGGTCACCAGGTTGCTCCTGTCCCTTCTCGGGGATCTCAGCGGTGACCTGGCCCGTCGGCGGCCTCCTTGAGCTGCATTGTGCGGACATGTTTCTCTGTGCACACACGTATCATACTCCACTGTGCATCCTGTGCCTCGTAGAGCTCTTCGGCATCGATGAGAAAGAGGAATTCTGGCGCGGGATGGAGCTAGTTGGTCGACCCGAGCAGAACGGACAAACTGACAACTTTTCGGTGGTTTTGCGAATATAGGAAAGATATTTGACCATCCATCTTGAGAAAGCAGATAGTTACGCGTAGCATTTGTATCTGAACTTTATTCTCAGAGCAGCTGAGCTATCTTGAGAGAGTTTTACTGACCAAAAATGAGCGGGAACCAACATCGAGTGACATCGAAAAATGGAAAGTTGATGTTTTTCAAGAAAGGCCGCGAGAAGCGATTCTGAGCACTTTCGTGCCTGTAAAGAGCTCTACGAGGTTCCTCGCGGTGACTAGGTAGACGGTTCACCGCTGGCGCCAGTGTGCGGGCCGTTCCATATCTTCGAGTGCTTCGTCGGCTGTAACGACCTCCTCTCCGTGAGCATACAGACGATAGGCGCCAGATTCTCTGTTGTGTCAAGTGAGATAGCTCCCGTCGGAGCAGGTGCATAGGCCGCTCGCTTTGTACCTCGTGGAGCCCTTCGGCAACGATGAGCTAGAGGAATTCTGGCGCGGGGCGGAGCTAGTTGGCCGACCTGACCAAAAGAGAGAATGTGACACATTTCGGTCGGTTTTGCCAAGATTTGAAGGATATTCGACAATTCATTTTGAGAAAGCAGTTTTTTTTTCGCAGCTGTAAACGAGTATGAGGGCGTCTCTGTCTGAATTTGAGCTATGTAGGCGCACTCTTACTATGGAAACACTTGGAGCAACCATCTTTATGGCGACATGAAAAACATTAGTCTTGTCTTTTTCGAGAAATGCCTCCAGAAGCGTTTTCTTTTGATTCTCAGCACTTTCACGCGTGAAAGAAGCTGTAGGAGGTTCCCGGTGGCGACCAGGTTGACGGTTCAGCGCCGGCGCCAGTACCTCGTAGAGCTCTTCGGCATCATGAGCTAGAGGAATTCCGGCGCGGGGTGGAGCTAGTTGGTCGACCCGCGAGACAAGAAGATGTGGTGACTTTAGGTGGTTTTTGCTAATATTTGAAAGATATTTCACAATTCATTTTGGGGAAGCAGATTTTTCGCACCTGTAAACGACTATGAAGGCTTCTCCGTTTTAATATGAGCTCTGTAGGCGCATTTGGAAGCGTCCAGAACCCGGATAGCAAAGAGGCGCTCACATAAACGAGCACACGCGCATCAGCACGCACGCACGGCCACGCACATGCAACACGAGCACACAAACGCACGCCAGCATGCTCAGCACACACGCACACACACGCGCACACACACGCGCACACATCCACGCGCAGAGGTCGAAACACACGCGCGAACGCGCACACACACAAACACACAACATCTCACATCCACACCCACGGACACGCACACGCACCCAAATCACACAAGCACACACCACGCGCCCCCGGCCTTCCCGCCGGCGCTCTGGAGGGGGGAGGCACCGCCCCATTTTGCGGCCGGACCTCCCTGCACTCCAGCCACTCCGCCCTCGCGGAGCGCCACTGGGGCAAAGCGCGGGGGTCCCAGCGCCGCGCGCGCGCACAGGCAGACACGCGCCGACACACTCACACGCATACGCGCGCGCACAGACGCAGAGACACACAGACACACAGACACACATAAACACAGACGCACAGACACACACAGACACAGAGAAACAAAAACGGACACACAGACACACAGACACACAGACACACTCACTCACGGACACAGAGACACATAGACGTACAGACACACAGGTACACACACAGACACACAGACACACAAACACACAAACACACAGACGCACATACACACAGACACACAGACACACAGAGACGCAGACACAGACACACAGACACACAGACACACAGACGCGCATACACACGGACACACATACACATACACACAGACACACAGACACACGGTCACACAGACACACAGACACACAGACACACAGACACACAGACACACAGACACACTGACAAACACTGACACAGTGACACACTGCCACTGCCACACTGACACGCTGACACACAGACACACAGACACACAGACACACAGCCACACAGACACAGAGACACAAAGGCACACGACACACAGACACACATAATCACAAAAGACACACACACAGACACACAGACACATTAACAAAAAGGAACACAGACACACGGACACGCAATCCTCGAAGTCGCCCAGCCTCCACCGCCCACCGACGAGGCCAGCGCCACCAAGGTCGCGCTGGCCCCCCAGAACCGTCGGCAGCGGCGGCCACTCCCGCACAAGGATGCTCACGCCCGCACGCGAACACCCGCACACACACACGCACGCAAACACTCACGCATCCACAGACACACGCACACGCACACACACACACACGGAAACGCACACCAGCGCACACACATGCCAGACAGACACACAGACACGCTGACACACAGACACACAGACACACAGACACACAGAAACACGGACACACACAGACACACAGAAACACATACACACAGACACACAGACACACAGACACAAAGACACACAGGCACACAAGCACACAGTCACACAGACACACGGACACACAGACACACAAGCACGCGCACACACATACACAGATACACACAGAATCACAGACACGCAGACACGCAGACGCACAGACACACAGACGCACCGACACACATGCACACAGGCGCACAGACACACAGGCACGCTGACACACCGGCACAGAGACACGCAGACACAGACACAAGAACATTCAAACACACAGACACACAGCCACACAGACACCCCTCCCTCCCCCGCGACCCCTATGCGGCCCTCTACGCACCCCGCCCCCCGCCACTCCCGCTGGCGCTCCAGAGGGGGGAGGCGCCGCCCAATTTCGGGGCCAGCCCCCCCTCCACTCCAGCCACTCCGCCCTCGCGGAGCGCCAGGGGAAGGGGAGGAGGGGGAGGGGGAAAGCGCGGGGCTCAAACAGACGAGGAAACGCACACACGGGCACACAGACACACAGACACGCAGACAGAGAGACACGCGGACACACACGCACAGAGACACACGGACACACAGACACACAAACGCACAGACACACAGACATACAGACTCACAGACACGGACACACAGACAAACAGAGACACATATACACAGACACACAGACACACAGATCATATACACACAGACACACAGCCACACACACACGCAGACACGCAGACACACAGACACACAGACACACAGACACACAGACACACAGAAACTCAAATACACAGACATGCAGACACACAGACACAAAGACACACAGACACACAGACACACAGACACACAGACTCACAGACACACAAACACACAGGCACACACTTTCAGAGCCGCCGTCGAGGCGCAGCACTCAGAGAGCCTCCTCCGACAGCGCCACAATCGATGGCTCGCTCACCACGTCATCTCTTTCCGGGCGCAGGCGGCGCAACGTCTGTCGCAGCTTCTCGTCAGTCCACCTGCCGATGCTGACGGGCACGTCCTCCTGGCGCAATCGGAAGGCTCCAGCGACCTGGCCGAGCAACTCCTGCCGCTTGTTGTGCTCGGCGATGCCCAAGCGCGTCCGCCGTTCTTCAGGATCCTCCTGCCGCGCGCGCTCCTCCGCGGCAGCGGCGGCGATTTCCCTCGCCGTCGCGCGCCCGCCACGCCCCCCGCGCTCGCCGCCCGAGGATGGCTCCGAAGCCGCATTGGTTGCGCTAGCCCCTCCAGCACCCTCGCCGCCCCCTGTCGGCGCCCTCGCGGCGACGCCATCGCTGCCGGGCACCGCGCCAGCCTCAGCCGCGGGCGCCGCACGCGGGGCCTTCCCTGCGTTCTTCTCCTTGAACACCTTCAACTTTCCCTCCGGGATGGGCCCGTCCACACGCCCATGCCAACCATCTTTGTGCTGCTGCTTGACATGCAGCCCGCGCAGATCCCCGCATCCTTGCTTTTGCGCGCTCCGGCATTGCCCACCAGCTCCGTTCCCCCACGTCCGAGCCATGCACTTCGCGGGGTCAATGTTTTCTGGCGTAAAGCGCCGCCATTCGTCCCCCGCGAGCGACGCCCCCGCGCCTGGCTGGACTCCAGCAGGCACAGGGTCCGCGGACGGAACGCCAGCGGCCCTGCCAGCGTCGTCGTCCTCGTCGCCCGCGCGGCCCGGAGCTGGCGGGGACAGCCCGCGCTTCTTGCCCCTGCGCGATGGCGGCTGCGGCTGCCCCGAAGCGCTGGGGTCCCCGTCGCCAGCGCCAGGATCCCCGCCACCCGCCCGACGCCGCTTGCCCGTTGGCTCGCCGCCCGACGCCTGCTGCCCGGCGGGCGCACTCGGCGGCGCAGACGGCGCGGCAGCGGCGCTGGAAGCAGCGCCGCCGCCGCCGCTGCCGCTCCCCGCAGACCCCGCCGCGCGCCCGCCTGCGTGCCCGAGAGGCGCAGTCGGCGGAGCCGGCGGCGCACCAGACGGTCCCGCACACAACGATATTCAAGATTGCTGGAACCCGGAGAGCTCTCTGAGAGCTAGAGGGTTTAAGATTAGAAGCCGGACGGTGGTGTGCCTGCCAGCAGCTCCTCCACGGCGCTCCACGTTCCCCGCAGAAAGTTGCCCGTGCCGGCAGCGGGTTCGGGAGCGCTGTCCACGTGTGCCTGCACGCGTGCAGGCACGTGTGGAAGCGTTCCTGGCAGCCCTTCAGAAGCGCTGCAGGGGAGCTCTCCAAGAGTCCCCCTCCCTGACGGTCTCTTCGCTCTCCG
The DNA here is from genome assembly GCA_963575745.1 of Prorocentrum cordatum. Taxonomy (NCBI): domain Eukaryota; class Dinophyceae; order Prorocentrales; family Prorocentraceae; genus Prorocentrum; species Prorocentrum cordatum. The sequence goes on from CAUYUJ010020216.1 coordinate 69,930, forward strand.
GGTTTTGGACGCTACCAAGGCGTCTGGATCCCACAGGCGTCTAGCGTGTGGGAGGGGGGTGCGTCGCCGCGGGCGGCGCGGCAGCCATCGCTGCCTTCTTCGTCTTCTTCGGGTTCAGCGAGATCGAGGTCAGCTAGGCCGCTGCACTTGTTATTGTTATTGTGTGTGCTAGGCCGCCTGCACTTGTTATTGTTATTGCTACTGCTGCAATTGTCTCTTTTCCTCTCTCTTGGAACGACGGAGTGCTGGGGATCCGACTTCAGTCACGCGGACTGGGACTATCTTGCTAGACAGGTCGGGACACCTCGAGGTGACAGGAGAGCTGTTATTTGTGTGCCATCGCTCACACCAACAGTACCGTTTGTGCAGGGTGAAGGTTACGATTTCAATATCTTGCGTAACCACTTCGTGCAGGGTGAAGGTTACGATTTCAATATCTTACGCAGCCACAAAAGGAAGATGGCTGCAGCAGGTTCTTCAGTTTCAGGTGTTGCACCAGCGATGCCAGCAGGTTCTTCAGTTTCAGGTGCTCCAGGCTTGCATGCGGTGGGCCAGGACATGACAATTGATGATGGGGGTGGGGCGTTTGCTAGAGCTGTCCGTGCTCGTAATGTCAAAGGAGGAGGGAAAGGAGAAGGAGGAGGTGCGGGACAAACGTTGGGTGCGAATGAGGTTGCCCAGGAAGCTGGCCTTGACATTGAACAGATGTTTCGATCCATCATGACGGGACAACAGACTATGACGGCAGACATGCAATCGTTCAGGAACTCTATTCGTACGGAAATGGACGGTCTGAAAACATCTCTGGACTCCAGGGTATCAAAAACAGAATCGGCGATCCAGGACCTCACCAATGAAGTTCAGAAGCTCAAGCAGGGGGACGGGCTGTCGGTAGCAAGTGGATCCACGAAGGCGGGTGCGGACAGGCGCGATCCTGGTTGGAATCCACGTTATGTTGAGTTCAAGGGGTGGGTTTCAAGGGAGGGATGGAGGAACCGTGAGATCCGTCAGCGGGAGGCTCTTTCACAGGAGGCACTGACGACGGCGATGAATGGTCTCATTGACTCTAAACAGATTGATGCTACACAGAGGGTGGCACTGGACTTGGATCGGACGGTTCAGGAGAATACTGGTAGATATTGGCCGTACACGAGGGGTAGGATCTATTTCAAGCCAGGTACATCCTCTGAGATCCTATGGGAAGCGAAACGTGTGTGGGAGAATGACTACAGGCGGGGACTCACTTCATTGCCTCCCAATGTGCGATTTCAAGTTGAATGCCAGCCATGGAAGATAGAACATGTTCGGGCGGTAGGACGGTTTCAAGCACTATTTTCGGATATCAAGAAAAATGCGACGGCTATTCTTCGAGGTGAGACGGGTCCGCCAATGACATATATGTGGTATATGCCGAATGCTGATGATACTACACAACAGACTTTGATTGCAGAATGGGGACCGACAAAAGGATGGCACCTCTATGGTGATAATTTGACACACGTTGAGCCCGATATTAATCAGGTGCAGTTTCTTCAGACACTACGGTGCCCGAATCATTGACGGGGCGGTAGGGCTGCGACAGAGACCGTGGTCGCAACCTGGAATGTGCAGAAAATATCCGACGGTCAAGTACCCAACCTGGTCGCTGCATGTGAAGCCAGGTCAATTCAAATGGTGTGTCTGCAAGAGTGTGAGCATACCAGTGCAAATACTTTTAACACATGTGGATGGGAGATTCACTATAGCTCCTGCTCCAAGGCGGCGGTTGCATGGTGCAGGGATTGGGCACCACATGTGATTGCTCGACGGAGTGGGGTACGATTTGCGTGTGTTGAATTCAGGGGTGCTCTAGTTACATCAGTGTCTCTACCATGTGTGATGCGTGATGTTGACCACTTGGGGGAATATTTAGATGTACTTACTAAGTGCAGTGTTACTATGTTTCAAACTACACAGGCTGGAGTCATACCATGGGTGGGGATGGATGCTCAGACGGAACTTGAACCAGATATGCTGGGAATGACGGGAGTCTTATGCAGGTGGACGGGAGGAGGGAGGAGGCGAACTACCATGCAGAGAGGAGGGACATGCTTATGAGGTTCATGAGTACTTGGGGGATCTGTGCGGCGAACACATATGGAGACCGACGTATCACACATATACGGTACTGTTCCACACATGTGCAGCGTGTGCTTGACTATATACTCATCCCTACACGTTGGTGCGCGGATGGGGCAAGAGCTCACTAGGAAATGAGATGCCAGGTCCAGTTTGTGGAACCCATCAAAGCTACGCCAGGTATACGTGCAAAAGCCAGTGCCTATAGTGATCACGCTCTGGTCTGGGTAAATCTCAAGACGACGGAGATCAGGCGCCCAGCTTTGCCACCCCGCCCTGTGTCCATGGTTGGCTGGCAGCCGACGGATGACACGGCGAGGAACATGTTTCGTGTGCTTGCGGATGTGTCGATTGAGGGACTTGCATCGGACACGGTAGGGACGGACCTGCAGCAGGTCGGACGGGTACTCTTGGAGACGGCAAAGCTTGTGGACCACACTAAGGGGCGCCCCAACTGCAAACCTATTCAGAGGCCCAGGGAGCTCATAGAGGTGGAGTCTGCCATCAGGCGTGGGGCCCTTGGGAATACTCGTAAACAACTGCTGCGTAGGAGGAAGACCCTTAGGAGACAGCATAGGAGGAACCAACTCCTGCAGGACCACAGGGGATCCAGTAAGACCTCACGGTGTATCCTCAAGGAGCTGGAGTGTGAGGGTGTGCTGACAATGGACAGGACTAGGTGGAGTACGGAGATCACTAGGTATGCGACGGCGTCTTACGCGAACTCGGAGGAGGAAAAACGGACTTTGGAGGCCTTTCAGGAACTCAGACACAACGACCGTGGGGTGGAGGGAAGAGTCATCACGATGGGCATGCTCATGCAGGCTCGTGCGTCTTTGAAGCCTGGCACGGCACCCGGCAGCGATGGAGTCGTTGCTGAGGTCATTCGTGAGTTGCCGTGGAGGAGCCTCTTGTTTGTGCGGCGTGCTTTCCAGAGGATTTTCGAGCAGGGAGCCTCCAGCCCTGAGACGTGGAGGCAGCTCAGTATCCAACTTGTGCCGAAGATGCGGGATGCTACACGACTCTCCAACACCAGAGGGATTTGCCTGATCAGTGTGATGAGTAAATGGTACATGGCATTTGTGTTGCAGTTTATTGATGCATTTCCTGTGAACCGACGGTTGTGCACATACGGATTTGAGAAGGATCAGAAGGTTACTAATGTCACGGCACCACTATCACATCTTACTAGACATGCAACTGTGTGGGGGAAGGCGGAGTCTATGCACGTGGGAGTCTTGGACATGCACAAAGCTTTCGATAATGTCACACCGCACACTATCATCAAGGCCATGCTGTACCTTAAGTACCCTGTGTGCCTCATCAGAGCCATTGTGGAGCCCATGCTGGATAACATTGCTACCTTTGAGTTTCAGAACGTGTGCGGCGATGAGGTGAGATACAACAAATCGGTCCGAACGGGAGGTAAGGAGGGACCCATACTTTTCAATATTGTCTTGGAGGCCATCTGGGGATCTGTGATTCAGACTTGGGATACCTTAGGATACGGTGTCCGACTGGAAGGGGAGGGGACGGACGGTGCTCTTGTACACCACTTCTTGTGGGCGGACAATGTTACGCTCTGTGCTGCATCGCAGCTCCAGCTACAACAGATGATCGGTATGATGACGGTAACACTCAGACGGGCAGGGATGGACTGGAAGGAGGACTCTTTGGCGTATGTACTTTTTGGCCAGACGTACACAGGTGGCGATCCGCCGCTGCTCTGCCCGCTCTCGCCAGCCATCTGTGCGATTTCTGGAGATGAGGATCTCCCAGAGCACTTGCGCTCGACTGTCGTAATGCCGAGGAAGGAGGAGGTGGAGGTACTAGGAGTGAAGCTCAGCTCGGACATCAAGGGATATCACGGCTTGTATCATCGACTGGAGAAAGGGAGGAAGGCCTATTTTGCTGACATCCAGTTTTATCGCTCCAGATCGGTCTCACTCAAAGAGAAGTTTCGCAGGTATGCCGCTCGTGTGCAGTCTGTGGTGTACCACGGATGTATAGGCTGGCCGTGCAATCTACGACTGCTGGAGAGGATTAAGGTCTGGGAGGGGAGGTGTCTCAACGGTATGCGAGGATTACACAAGAGGGAGGAGGAGACGTGGGAGGAGTTCAGGGACAGGACCACACCGAAGTCATACGAGCTATTCTTGCAGGCTGGCCACTGCAGTCTCCTAGAGAAGGTGGTCCGAGCCAATTTCGAGTTTGCGTTGGAGCTGGCCCAGTTTCATGATCGGGCCTTCGCCTCCACGGACTTGCGTGGGGCACGAGCCTGGCGTCAGACGCTGCAGGCCATGTTACACTGTGCGGGGGAATGGTCACTACGGAGGGACACACTTGTATCCATGTTCACGGGAGCCAGGAGGAGGGAAGGTACGAGGAGAGTGGGAGGGAGAGCGCATGCAAGCGCTGACAGCTGGCATTGTCTTATGCTGGCGACGAGTGGTAATTTACGCTGGTTCAGCAACAAGTGGAATGCGACGGACTGGTGGAATGTAGTTGCGTGCATGACAAAAATACAGCCTCGATGGGAGCCCATCTTCAGGATACGTGGGACTCCCCTGAGGACTCCGACAGGCTCGCTCGTAGGATTGCCCACGGATATAACAACGAAACTGTCTGGCAGGAGGGCTCGGAGAGCTCATTGTTGGTTGAAATGACTGGTGATAGTATGTGTGTGGTGAACTGGGCCCGAGGGATCTGGGAATGCCGTGATCGTTCGTACCGCAGGAGAGTGCACGGTCTACAAAACGATATGAATCAACTGGCGGAGGATTACGACATCAGGTGTGCCACTGTAGGGACGGATCCGTGGAAGCATATCTACAGAGAGTTCAATTGTGTTGCGGATGAGTTGACTTGGGAGGCGAGGAGGGGAAGGACGGGAAGATGGATTGACTTCAGATATTTACGACAACAGAGACATTGTATCAAACGTATCCGTGGAGGATGGGACGGTGGCGTGAGTGTTGAAGGCTCTGCTCTAGGTTGCTATGTGGAGGTCTCATTTGGGGACAACCACTGGCGACGAGTTTTCCAGGAGGCTTCTTTACTCCCTCTGGGGGCCACTGTTACAGATAGCGAGCTCACAGCTTGTGAACGCCTGCTCCAAGGTGTTCGGCAGATTATCTCTGAGATCCTCGGGCCTCCAACCCCAAAGAGGTTGAGAGGGCGTGAGGGACCCTAGGGACTCTGCACGGCTAGGGCGCACGCGCCCTGTGTAGCCGACCCCAACACCCAACAGCAAGTATGACTCGTAGAGCTTCTCTTAGCAAGTTGTTGCTGGAAGCTTAAGAGTAATTCCAGGGCGCTGGAGAGCTAGTTGGCAAGACAAATCTCGACGGACCTTTTGGTGACTTTTGGTCGGTGGAAAATTTTGTTCTCGAAATTTGAACATTCGTTAGAGCTTTAGTATATTTTCCCGTGATATTCGATCTTATTCCTGCTCGCCATCTTGATCTCAGCTCGATCGGGTACCTTTCACTGCCAAAAAGCAGGCAGGTGGGATCGGCCATTTCAGATCATCTTGACACGCGATGACGGTTTTCTGAACATCACTCGAGCTTTAGGACAGCTACAGAGCTGGTAAGCACAGCTAATCGATTCAGAATGACCAGGCGCGTTCGCCTGTTGAATCTAGAGGTCTGAACTCGGTCTGCTAGCCGAGCTAGGTCCGCAAACCTATTCGTATTATTCGAGTCATCTTGACAGACGCTCTCGGTTTTCTGTACTTAACTCGAGCTACAGGACAGCTACAGAGCTGATAGTTAGAGAAACCGATTCAGAATCATGAGTCGCATTTGTCTGTTGAATCGAGAGCTCTGAACTCGGTCTGCTGCCCGATCTAGAATCGCGAAACTATTCTTATTGTTCGAGTCATCTTGAGATGTGATCTCGGTTTTCTGCACTCAACTCGGGCTGGGGGGGAGCTACATTGCTGGTGGTCACAGGAATCGATTTGAAGACATCAGGCGCGTCCGCCTGTCGAATCCAGAGCTCGGAACTCGGTCTGCTGCCCGAATTAGGTCTGCGAGACTATTGTATTGTTCGAGTCATCCTGAGAGGTGCTGTCGGTTTTTTGCAATTACTTCGGGCTGTAGGGGGGCTGCAGGGCTGGTGATTACAGGAGTCGATTCGGATACATCAGGCGCGTCCGCCTATCGCATTCGGAGGTCTGAACTCGGTTTGATACTCGAGCTGGGTTACCAAACTTTTCGTTTTGTTAGAGTCATCTTGAGAGGTGCTGTCGATTTACGGGCGTAATTCGGGCTGTAGGAGAGCTACAGAGCTCGCAAAAAAAGACAATCCAGAAACATCGGGGGCGTTCGGCTGTTGCATCGAGAGGTCTGAAATCGCTTGGGCTGAAAAACTATTCGTTCTCTGCATTTTTTCGACATTATATACTGTCAGGAAGCTCTACGAGTCCCCCGGCGGTAAGGAAGGTTGACGCTTTACCGCCGGCGCCCAGTAATTCCGGGGCGCTGGAGAGCTAGTTGGCAAGAAAAATCTCGACGGACCTTTTGGTGACTTTTGGTCGGTTGAAAATTTGGTTCTCGAAATTTGAACATTCGTTAGAGCTCTAGTATTTTTTCCCGTGATATTCGATCTTATTCCCACTCGCCATCTTGATCTCAGCTCGATCGGGTAGCTTTTACTGCCAAAAAGCAGGCAGGCGGGATCGGCCGTTTCAAGTCATCTTGACACGCGATGACGGTTTTCTGAAGATAACTCGAGCTTTAGGACAGCTACAGAGCTGGCAAGCACAGCTAATCGATTCAGAATGATCAGGCGCGTTCGCTTGTTGAATCTAGAGATCTGAACTCGGTCTGCTAGCCGAGCTAGGTCTGCAAACCTATTCGTATTATTCGAGTCATCTTGATAGACGCTCTCGGTTTTCTGTAATTAACTCGAGCTATACGACAGCTACAGAGCTAATACTTACAGAAACCGATTCAGAATACCAGTCGCAGTTTCTTGTTGAATCCAGAGCTCTGAACTCGGTCTGCTGCCCGATCTAGAATCGCGAAACTATTCGTATTCTTCGAGTCATCTTGAGAGATGCTGTCGGTTCTCTGCACTTAACTCGGGCTGTAGGGGGGCTGCATGGCTGGTAATCACTGGAATCGATTCGGAGACATCAGGCGCGTCCACCTTTCGAATCCAGAGCTCCGAACTCTGTCTGCTGCCCGAACTAGGTCCGCGAAACTATTCGTATTGTTCGAGTCATCCTGAGAGGTGCTGTCGGTTTCCTGCACTTAACTCGGGCTGTAGGGGGGGCTGCAGGGCTGGTAATCACAGGAATCGATTCAGAGACATCAGACGCGTCCGCCTGTCGCATGCAGAGGTCTGAACTCGGTCTGATACTCGAGCTAGGTTTGCCAAACTATTCGTATTGTTCGAGTCATCTTGAGAGGTGCTGTCAATTTACGCACGTAACTCGGGCTGTAGGAGAGCTACAGAGCTCGTACAGAAGACAATCCAGAAGCATCGGGGGCGTTCGGCTGTTGCATCCGAGAGGTCTGAAATTGCGTGGGCTGAAAAACTGTTTGTTTTGTGTATTTTTTCGACATTATATGTTGTCAGGAAGCTCTACGAGTCCCCCGGCGGTAACAAAGGTTGACGGTCTACCGCCGGCGCCCAGTTCAAGATTGCTGGAACTGTAAGTAACTCGTAGAGCTTCCCTTAGCAAGTTATTGCTGGAAGCTTAAGAGTAATTCCGGGGCGCTGGAGAGCTAGTTGGCAAGAAAAATCTCGACGGACCTTTTGGTGACTTTTGGTCGGTTGAAAATTTTGTTCTCGAAATTTGAACATTCGTTAGAGCTCTAGTATTTTATCCCGTGATATTCGATCTTATTCCCGCTCGCCGTCTTGATCTCGGATCGATCGGGTACCTTTCACTGCCAAAAAGCAGGCAGGCGGGATCGGCCGTTTCAAGTCATCTTGACACGCGATGACGGTTTTCTGAACATAACTCGCGCTCTAAGACAGCTATAGAGCTGGTAAGCACAGCTAATCGATTCAGAATGATCAGGCGCGTTCGCCTGTTAAATCTAGAGGTCTGAACTCGGTCTGCTAGCCGAGCTAGGTCCGCAAACCTATTCGTATTATTCGAGTCATCTTGACAGACGCTCTCGGTTTTCTGTACTTAACTCGAGCTATAGGACAGCTACAGAGCTGATACTTACAGAGCCCAATTCAAAATCATCAGTCGTATCTGTCTGTTGAATCCAGAGTTCTGAACTTGGTCCGCTGCCCGATCTAGAATCGCGAACATATTCGTATTGTTCGAGTCATCTTGAGAAGTGCTCTCGGTTTTCTGCACTCAACTCGGGCTGGGGGGGGGGGCTACATTGCTGGTGGTCACAGGCGTCGATTTGAAGACATCAGGCGCGTCCGCCTGTCGAATCCAGAGCTCGGAACTCGGTCTGCTGCCCGACCTAGGTCTGCGAGACTATTGTATTGTTCGAGTCATCCTGAGAGGTGCTGTCGGTTTTCTGCACTTAACTCGGGCTGTAGGGGGGCTGCAGGGCTCTTAATGACATGAGTCGATTCGCAGACATCAGACGCGTCCGCCTGTCGCATTTAGAGGTCTGGACTCGGTTTGATATTCGAGCTGGGTTCCCACAAAAGACTATTCGTTTTGTTAGAGTCATCTTGAGAGGTGCTGTCGATTTGCGCACGTAACTCGGGCTGTAGGACAGCTACAGAGCTCGCAAAGAAGACAGTCCAGAAGCATCGGGGGCGTTCGGCTGTTGCATCGAGAGGTCTGAAATCGCTTGGGCTGAAAAATTATTCATTCTCTACATTTTTTTCCACATTATATATTGTCAGGAAGCTCTACGAGTCCTCCGGCGGTAAGGAAGGTTGACGGTTTGCCGCCGGCGCCCAGTCTGGGAATCAAGTAGGACTTCGACGTACGAGAGACACAACGGATTCGGACGATTCTTGTGAGTTGGATTAACCACAGAAGAAAGTCAGAGGTGTACCAGATTCCATGGAGGCGGCTCTCATGGGAAAGGAGAAGGTAGGATATGCTGCTGGGGGTGGGGACGATCGTGCTGCAGGCAGGAGTGGAGGGGGTGTATCGAGTGCCCGTGATGGGGTGGAGGGCAGCATTTGCGATAAAGAACGTACTGAACGAGATTTGGATTCCAACAAGTTTGGTGTGACACGATTTAGGATCTATTTTAAGAATGGCACGCCGAAGGATACGGTCTGGGAGGTTAGGAATGAGTGGAGCACTGCTTGGTCGGACAAGATTTCCGATCTTCTCTGTCAGAATGCTTTTGGACCATATCGTGATCAGTATCTGGGTTGGCTTGTGCAGCCAGCACCACAGGATCGTAGACGAGTTGCGGAGACACGGAAAGCTACGGCGCAGTTTCATAAGCGTAAGTCGGTGCAGCAGGCCAAGGTCCTTTTTGAGGCTGAGGGTCCAGCGAAGGCGTGGATGTATGCCCAACAGTCCTCCTCTTCGGCTCGTATTTGTATCGGTGTATGGACGGATACGCCCGGATGGAAGATCTCGACGGATAAGTTGAGAGAAGTTGACACGGGTATCGACGGCTCGGTGTGGGAAGCCGCTCTAAATAGTACTCAGTGACGGTGCCCAGCCCTGTGCGGAGGTTGGAATACACGGTGGGGACACACACCTCCGAGTGCATGCGATATCTCGCTGATCGTGATCTCTCCATGTTTGCTCTTCAGGAATGCCAGAATTTGAATGATGTTGAAGTTGAGGACGTGGGTTGGGACTCTAGATACTCGGAATGCAGGCGGGCTGCAGTCTTGTATCGTGGTTCCCGGACGCACCTCATTCTAGACAGCATCTCTGGTGATAGATGGGTTGCAATCGTATTTCGTCATCTTATCTTCGTATGCGCTTATCTTCCACATCGTGAGAGTGAATTTGGTGATAACGGTGAGCCTCGGGGATTAGCAGAAGGCCACTATGCTAGCTTCGCCAAGTACACGAGCGTGTTGTCAGATCTGACATCCAGGGTTCTTGCTGCAAAAAAGAAGTATTCCATTCGTGATCTCGTTTTGCAGGTCGATGCCAGCGTGGAAGTGTATCCCAATCAGTCTGTTGATAGGACCTAAGACCAAGTCTAGGGGTAGGGCCAAGGAGGGGAGTGCGGACATTATGCGTGATCAGATGCGTGAGATGTATTGTCAGGCCCTCTTGAAAACCATGGGTGCCCTGAAGCTTCGTCTTGCGAGCACCTACGGCACGCGCACACCTACTTGGAAGCATTGCGCACGTAAATATGAGCATGTATATGACTATTTCGCTATCCCGATGGACTGGCAGGTTCCAGAGGTTTCCTGCTCATGGGTCTTACCATCTGATGCTGTGCATACACGTGCACGTGAGATGACATTTAGTGATCATAAGTTGCTGCAGCTCCGACTTCCAGATCATCAGGCTAAATTGCGTCCTCGTATCCATCCCTCACTTGCTCGGTGGAAGCTGCAGGCGGGCTCGGAGGTCCACCAAATCTCTTGCTTGGAGCGCTCCGTATGCCAGTTCAACCGCTTCGCGGCGCTCTCCGAGGATCTTGAGGCTAACCCCATTGAGCTCATCACTAAGGCCATCTTTGAGGGTGCCCACGAGACCTTGGACCTTTCCCGAAACTCTGGTTAACAATCTGGGTTCCCGAAGCTCTCAGAGGACCAGCTAAGGATTAAGGAGGAGCACTACATGATTAGGCGGAAGTGCAAGAGGGAGGAGGTGGAGAAGGAGGTATATAAACGCAGCCTGAAACAGTGGAGGAGGGTTCGTCGTGACATTGAGCGTACCCGGCTGTTGTATCGATCACGGGGGGGGGGGGGGGGGTACGACGTAAACCGAAAGCCACACAGATGATGGTTGAGGGGGTACTGACACAGGACGTTAGCAAGTGGTCTACATCGTTGTTCGAGCGAGGCCCATCGACATGACACTAGTATCTGTCTTGAGGAGCTTCGGCGTACATGACAGTATTGGGGTCTCTCGGAGTACTGTTGGGGCTTGTCCGATCGATATGGGTCTTCTTCTGCGAGCTCGAGCACGCTTGAGGGAGGGAAAGGCCACAGGTCTGGATGGCATCTCAGCTTCTGTGCTCAAGGCCTTGCCGTGAGAAGCTCTTCGCCACGTCCTTGTCTGTTTCCAGAGGTTGTACGAGAGGCAGATTGGTTCACCACATGCATGGAGGCGCATCCTTGTCAGTTTTATGTTGAAAGGACCGAGGGCGCGCAGTTTCGATGAGACCCGTGCTCTGGCTATGCTGTCGGTCTTTGGGAAATGGCTCAGTTCCTGTCTCACTATCCTTCTTGAAACCCACATCAAGACGGTTGCGCCGAAGGGTTGTCAACTGTATGGCTTTGTTGTGGGCCATAAATGTTATGAGGTTACCGCACCTTTGAAGCATCTTGCACGGCGTGCTGTTCTTTGGAAGGAGGATGATTGCCACATCGTCAATTGCGACATCAAACAAGCTTTTGATTATCTCACGGTTCGGTCGGCTGTCGAGTCCCTACTTGAATTGAATGTGGATCCCTCCCTGGTATATGCTATCTTGGAGGGATACGCGCACAATGTTGCAGAGCTCTCTTTCCAGCAGTGTACCGTTGAGGGCATCAGTTGGGGCACCTGTATTCGCACGGGCTCCATGGAGGCCCCAGCACCATGGGTGGCGAAGTCTTCGTGTATATTGGCGCCCATTGTTACACGATGGCGTTTTCGGAGCTATGGGGTGCAACTGTCTCCTGAGGCATCCAAGCTGCTGGTCAATCATTGGCTCTGGGCTGACAATGTTATCTTGGTGGCATCCTGTCGGGCCGATATGTTGGCCATGCTCACTGACCTGACCATTGAAATTCACCGACACGGCTTCAGGTGGAAGGAGAGCTCCTTAGAATACCTCGCTTGTGGTTGTTCTGGACCTCCCAGTGCACTTTACATCTCTGTGCCTTTAGGCGATGATGAGAAGTCTTGCAATCCCAAGGGTGAGGCCGCCAGGCCACAGGGGCATATACACTTCTCTGAGCGTATTTCGTATACTATCCCGCAGGTTACTCAGACGATGGTGTTGGGCACATTGTTGGATATTGAGTTCTCTGATCATGCTGACATATTTCATCGACTGAAGAAGGCGCGACAGCGTTTTTGGAATGATGCCGACTTCTATACGAGTGCTGTCATCCCCATGAGCCGAAAGTTTGCACGATACGACGCTCGGGTTTGCTCCTGCTTCCTTTGCGGTATCGAGGGTACCACATGCGACGCGAACAGCCTGGCGGTGATTCACCAGGAGGAGGGGAAGTTTCTCTCGGCGATGCGTCGCCGACGTAAAAGGATGACCGAGACGTGGGGAGACTATTGGAGTTCTCGGATCAGGCATGCACGCATGTTGATGCTCAATTCCTCTCGTCCTTCACTTGTGCAGCTTACCTTGTACCGGCAGTGGTTGTTTGCAAAGCATGTTGTCTGCGCGGCTTTTGGTAATCTTGCTCAGCCCGATCGCGATGATCTCAGCCAGGGGATCTTATCTCGTGAACCTGAGTTGCCTCATGTACTATGTGATTCGCCTGTTCCTCCTACCCCTGCACCTGGGCATAATTGTCGGAAGCTGATCTCTGGTATGTATCGTAACGTTCGCCAGCGTCGGGAAGATCCGTCCCAGACTTCGTCGCAGCCTGTTTCGGAGCCACCTCGTAAGCGAGCGCGCCAGATTTTGGCACAAAAGTGGGCCACCCCATCCATGCAGAGTGCCCTGTGTATGTTGCATGCGTCTGGGGAGTACGCCGCGCATCGTGACATCATGGTACGTGCTTCTGGTGTCCGTGGTCGTGCTCTCTCGCGTCGGCGACCGCATCGAGTCATGCAGAGTCTCCAGCCCTGGTCCACTGTGTTCGAGATCTCGCAGGGGCCCCACTGGGATCAGAGTATGTGCTGGACGGAGTTAGGTTGGAAGACCTTCTTAGTGGACACGCTACAACAGCTAAGTTTACCTAAGGTGTTGGAATTCTGCTTGTTAAAAGATGATACTTCAGGCACCCACTGGAAGGGGGAGGAGAGCAAAACGGAGGTTCAACTACAACGTGAGAATGATCGTGCTTCCAAAAGGATTGCTACGCTGTATTATGATGAAACGAACTGGAGGATTAACCCTGGGTCTCTGGCCTTAGAAATGAGGGGGGATAGCCAGTGTATTATTCGTTGGTTGACGGGCAAAAACAGATGCTTGAATGAAATCTACAGCCAAAAAATAGCCGCCATGCAAAATACTCTGTATTCCTTGTGTAAGCAGTTCCAGATCTACAGTCCTGAGGCGGGCCGCGACATTTGGAAATGCGTCTATCGGGAAGGGGCACTGAGGCGGACCACGAGACACATTTAGCCAGAGAAGGGCAGACTACAACAGATGTGCGGTGGGATCTCAATACACTTTATTCTATTCGTTCGGGTCAATATAGTGTACGCGCGGTGAGAGGCTCTTTTTGACGGGGGCAGATGTGAGTTAGGCACATCATGCGTTTTTTTTTTTTTTTTTTTTTTTTTTTTTTTTTTTTTTTTTTTTTTTTTTTTTTTTTTTTTTTTTTTTTTTTTTTTTTTTTTTTTTTTTTCTCCTCTTGCCTACTAATTTGCCTCCTGCTTCTCTCCCCCCTGGCCTGCCTCCCAAACGCTGGCAGCTCGGAGTCGCCAAGCGTGCTTTTATGCTCCCCTCCCAATGTATGGTCACCCAGGCGGAGCTCGCTGCATCGGAGAGGTCTTCTGTCGGGAGTTGTGGATTTGTGCGCGCACATTTGTAGATAGCACACGTCTTATACAGCTTCGCTGCATAATCTTGCCGCTTTTATCTATCAGCTTTGCTGCCTTTGTACAGCTTCGCTGACTCTCTGTGTCCTGGCCTGCTCCCTTGGGAGCTCGAATCGGCCAACGCAGACACCGCAGACCAGGTTGACGGTTCACCGCCGGCGCCAGTTGCGGCGCTGGGGAGCTAGTTGGCAAGAAAAATCTCGACTGACTTTTTGGTGACTCTTGCTCGGTTGAAAATTATGTTCTTGAAATTCAAAAACTCGTTAGTTCTCTAGTGACTCGTGGAGCTTCCCTAAGAGCGTTAGCGGCGAGGCTCGAAGAGTAATTCCGGCGCGGTCGGGGGCTAGTTGGCAACAAAAATCGCGACGGAAGTTTTGCATACTCTTGCTCGGTTTAAGTTCGATTTCTCGAAATTCAACAGGTCGTTAGAGCTCTAGTATTTTTTCCCGCCATCTTCGATCTTATTCCCGCTCGCCGTCTCAATCTCCGGTCGATCGGGTACCTACTACTGCCAAAAAGCATCGCGGCGGGATCGGCTCTTCGAGTCATTTTAACAAGTGCTGCCGGTTTTCTGAACGTAACTCGAGCTGTAGGACTGCTACAGAGCTGGTGTGCACACCTAATCGATCCAGAATCATCAGGCGCGTTCGTCTCGAGCATCTAGAGGTCTGAACTTGGTCTGCTACTCGAGCTAGGTCCGCGAAGCTGTTCATACTCTATTATTGTTTTGACGATGATGATGAGTTTCTTGACTTCACTCGGGCTGAAGATCAGCTACAAAGCTTTTTGGCACAGCAATTGGAAATCATCAGACGCGATAGTCTGACGTATCTAGACGCCTCAAAGTGGTCTGCTATCAGCGCTGGAGCTTAAACAACTATTTGTACTCTGCTAATTTCTTGGAGATGGTGCTGGTTCTCTTGACTTAACTCGAGCTGCAGAGGAGCTACAGGGCTGTTCAGCGCAGAAATCGAACGAAACTAATCGGGAGGAAATAATCCGACGCGCTAGTTTAACGTATCCAGACGCCCTGCTATCAGCGCTGGGGCTGAACCTATTCGTGCGCTGCTAATTTTTCGAGATAGTGATGCTTTTCTCGACTTCAATCGAGTTGCAGACGAGCTACAGAGCTGTTGGGCACAGCAATGGGAAGGAAATCATCAGACGCGATAGTCTGGTAGCATACCGAGTTCGGGCATCTAGTACTCGAGACTAGCGACTCTGGATGATTCCCTTCCGACTGATGTGCCAAAGCGCTCTGTGGCTCATCTGGAGCTCCAGTTTTCTCAAGAAAGTCATCATGATCTCTGAAACAAATAGCAGAGTGCGAATAGTTTTTCGGGCCCAGCTCTGGTAGCAGACCGAGTTCGGGCATCTAGATGCTCGAGACTAGCGCTTCTGATGCTTTCCTTTAAATTGCTGTGCCCATCTATGTGGCCCATCTTCAGCTCGAGTTACATCAAGAAACTAAGTAACACCTCTAAGAAAAGCAGAGTACGAATCGCTTTTCAAGCCCAACTCTGGTAGCAGACCGAGTTCGGGCATCTAGATACTTGGGGCGAGCGCGTCTGATGATTTCCTTCCGGTATCTGTGCCAAACAGCTCTGTAGCTCATCTTCAGCTCGACCTGCGCCAAGAAACTTATCATCACTTCAAAAAGTAGTAGCAGAGTACGAATTTTTGTTGAAGCCCAACTCTGGTAGCAGACCGAGTTCGGGCATCTAGATACTTGACTAGCGCTTTTGATGATGCCCTTTCGATTGCTGTGCCGGGCAGCTCTGTCGCTCATCTGCAGCTCGAGTTAAGTTAATAAAACCGACAGCACTTGCCAAGATGACACTCAACAGCCGATCCCGCCTGAGTGCTTTTTGATTGTAGTATGTACCCGATCGACCTGATATTGAGATGGCGAGCGGGAATATGATCGAAGATGGGGGGGAAATATTTGATCTCTAACGAATGTTTGAATTTCAAGGATTTTTGTACCCGGCCAAAATTTGGCAAAACTTCCGTCGAGATTTTTTTACCAACTACCCCCCAGCGCGCCGGAATTGCTCTTTAGCTTCGCCGCTTCGATCTCAGGGAAGTTCCACGAGTTTTTTTGGGAGATGATGTTGGTTTTCTTGATGTTACTCGAGCTGCAGATGAGCTGCAGAGTTGTTTGGCACAGCAATCGATAGAACATTATCATCAGCGCTAGTCGCGAGTATCTACATGCCCGAACTCGGTCTGCTACCAGAGCGGGGTTCGAAGAACTATTCGTATTCTGCAACTTGCTTATAATGACTTTCTCGAGATAACTCTCGCGCTTCAGATGAGCCACAGCGCTGTTTGGCACAGTAATCGAAAGGAAATCGTCAGAAGCGCTAGTCTCAAGTATCTAGATGCCCGAACTTGGTCTGCTTCCAGAGTTGGAACCAACAAATGATTCGTGCCCCTTCTTCTCCCCCACGTCCTCCTTCATGAAGCCGCGCCCTCGCGCGCGCGGAATGCGAGATTGCCGCGCCCGCTTTCCGTTCATGTGTATCGTAAGGAAGCTCTACGAGTTCCCGGCTCAAGAGAATCTCGGCTCAGGGTCTCCGTGGCCTAGAGAGTCTGTCGTCCTCGTCGAGGGGCGTGCCGCGGGGCGCCGTGGCGCCATAGTGGAGTGCGACGACTTCCACACCTCCAGCAGCCGCTGCCTCTCTTTGTTTGTTCGTTGCTTGCTTGTCTCTGCATATTGTGTCTCCTTATCTTTGTCTTGAAGTATTGACTGTGGTCGGCAGTGCGGCGCATATGGTGTCTCCTTATCAATTTCGTGAGGTTTTGTCTCGGCATTGTAAACGTTCGGCATCAGAAGCGGACTTGATCGAGTCTGTAGACGAGGATTGGCTCAGAAAGTGGGGTGTTCAGATACAGACGGACGACGAGTGGCTTGAATCGTGGTGTGCACCTCCTCTCAGATCTTTCGAGATGGCTGCCGCTGACGTTGCCATGCAGGATCAGCCCCCCCCAGAAACGTAATCGGGAGGAGAAGGAGAGGACTAGGGCTCAGGAACATGAGGGGAAAGAGGGTGCCGAGGCGATGTTCCATAAGATGATGTACATGTATGAGGATTCCACGGAATCCATCCAAGAGAGTATCGAGGTTCGAAAGGAACAGTTCAAACGCGTTGAGGCTACCGTTGAGAAGCAGGGTTCTGCCATCGCCAGCCTTCAGAACCGTCAGACAGCACTTGAGAATCTTGTCAGTAATATGCAAACGAGTGCGTCGACCACATCAGGGCCTAGTAGTGGAGGTGCTCCAGTGGCCCCATCTCGTCCAGGCTCTGCTGCGACTCCATCATATTTCACGCCAACATATATTGAGCTCAAAGGTTGGGTCACTAACTGGAATGATCGCACGGTTCGTTCGGAACAGATGCTCATGTGGTCGGACTGTAAGCAGATAGTTGACAATGTAATCAAGATCCTCGGGGAAGATGATGCCACATACGTTTGTCCTGATGCGACTGAGAGGGTGAATGCAGGTAGGTACATGTTTGGTTCTTTCAAGATCAAGTTCAAACACGGCGCTGACCGTGATGTGATCTGGCGTGTGCAACGTGACATTGATCGTGTTGCCGCTGCTATCGAGAACCGTGTGCCACCACCCCCAGGCATCACTAATCAGCCGCCTCAGGTGCTTGTTGCTGGTGTGAGTCAAAAGTTCGAGCCCTCTCTCATTCGTGCGACGGTGGAGTGTCCGAGTTGGAAACGTGATCATGTGAAAGCTGTCAGCCGTTTCTGTGGAACGACTTGCTCGATATGCACCGATCTTCGTGTGCCCGTGCTGGCAATCAAAGGCGAGATGGGCCCTCCTCGTTCCACGATCTGGACTATCCCTCAGAACTCAGGTGAGCGTCCCATCATGCTTGCAGAGTTCACTACTTCCAAGTCCTTGTGGGAGGTCAGCGTGGACGGTTTCACGAAGCTGCAGCGGGCATGCCCAGCTTTCTCTCGAGATCGTTCGGAGGTCGAGGCTGAAGTAAACCGGCGTTCCTGACGACAACCTGCCAGGTCCAGTTCGTTTGTAGGACTCCAGGTGGGATCTTGGAATCTGAATAGGGCTGGTACTACAATTTTTCGTGGGAAAGAAATCCTTGAAGATCAGGGTTTCGCTCTTCGGCTTGCAGGAGACACAAAATCTCGTTGGGGGTAAATTCGATGCAGTACTTACTAGACTACGCTTGGGTATTACATCCAGCAGGTGTTCAAGGTGTGCTATTCTCTTTAGTGATGACTGGGCGGCGTCCATCCGACATTGTATATGTGAATTTGATCGTTTCTGCGGTGTTGTTTTCGGCAGTGGGAAGTCTCCATTGGTGGTTTTCAGTATGTACCTACCTGATCCAGGTATTCCTAATTGTGAGGATATCCAGATATCCGTGTTTGAGCAATTGGAGAGTGTTGTGCGTTCTCTTAGAGGCAGATGGTGCAAGGCCAGCTTTGTCTTTCTTGCGGGTGCCAACGTCGAGTTGCCACCGCATGCCCGTGTTGCATGTGCACGCACGGGGGAGGAGTTCGAGGCGGCGGCTGGAGCTACGAAGGAGGTGAAGAGGATTATGAACGAAGGAGGAGCTCAACGGGAACGGAGGGATTGCAGAGAACGGCTTCGCAGTAATTTCTTAGGATTTCTCGCCCGCCTGGGGTTGAAGGCGGCGAACACGTTTCAAGATGAGACTCCATACCTGGGAAGCGTAAGGGGCCACGAGATGGGGTACCTCCGAAAAAGGTCCTGGACTATATCCTGTTTCCGAGGGAAATTACGGATATCCTGGTCAAAACCATCTTCCACAATGGGGGCTCTACGAACCGTTCCAGATTGAGTGATCAGGCTTTGGTACAGGGTGCATTCTCCAAACCAGGTGTGGAGATCCATCGCTCTTTTATTAGAGTTGCCGCTCGTGAACGTTCTCTGGTCGGGTTTAAATGTCTTACTTGGGAGGAAGAGGGTATGGCTCGGAGACGTATCGATGGGTTTCTTGGAGATGCCACTGTATCGTGTTCTCCTGGGATCTATCCGACAGGTTCTTGAGCGCTTTCACGAATGCAGAGAACGTGAACTTCGCGACGGCTAAGTTGGGCCGAGGTTTGCCGCCCGTTCGCCCACCCGAGCTGCAGCGTGGCCTAGAGAAGCTACGCCGTGCAGTGCCAGCCTTGTCGGAGGAGGAGCGCAGAGAGCTCCGAGTTGTCTGCGATCGATATCGCAGGGCTTGCCGACGCGCACTTGCCGAGTGGGACAGTCCCATTTCGAGGCGCAAGGTTCGCCGCCGCATCAAGCACCTCGTCATAGACGGGATGGTGACGGAGGACAGGGAGGAGTGGAGGCCGGAGATTCAGGACGATTCTACTGCAAAGTATTCGTCGGATGTGGTTAGGGAGGAGAGCGTCAAGATGTTGGAGGAGTTGAGGAAGGAGGCTGTGTCCAATTTCAAGGATGGACGGTGTACGGAGTCAATCAGCATGGCTTTTCTTTGCAGGGCGCGAAGCCGCCTGAAGACGTTGCGGACGACAGGGCCCGACCGTGTGCCAACGGAAATACTTCGTGCTCTCCCCTGGTCTGCTCTCCGCTCCATCCAGATACTCTTCGATCGGATTTTCACGTGTTCTCAGAACGTTCCTAATGGGTGGAGGGAGGTATTGATTTCGTTCATGCCCAAGGTACCTTGCCTTGCTACGTTGTCTGAGGGTCGATATCTTGTTATGCAAGATGATATTTCTCGTTGGTGCTCGGCTTGTGTGGTTGTTCTTACTGAGAATTTTGGTACAGCGTTCTGGGATATTCCATAATTTGGGCATATGGGTTCCAGGAGGCACGTAAGACTTGGGAGATTACTAGCAGTCTAAAAACATTGGCTCAACACGGGGATACGTGGGGTAAGAATGAGAGTGTGTACATCGTGAATGCGGATATCAAACAAGCGTTCGGGTTCAGCTAATGTGAGAAAAGGTTTACAACGTGCACATGTGCCTCCATACCTTCAATATGCTCTATTGGCCCCGTTATGTGGAACAATCGGTACTGTGATTGTGGAAGGGATGGAAATTCCTGGGCTCCATTGGGATAGGTGCATACGTACGGGGGGCCCTGAGGGGCCCCTGGTGTTCAACCTGATTATCGTGGCGATGTGGGCCGAGGTCTTCAGATCGTGGGATGTGAAGGGAATGGGCTACCGTGTCGAAGGACTCTACGGGTCCATGCGTAAGGAGCTCCTCATCTGCCACTTCCTCTGGGCTGACAATGTCTATCTCGTAGCCAGCTCGGCTGCATACCCCAGGAGCATGATTCACGATCTAACTCTACCACTCGTTTCTTTCGGCATGGCGTGGAAGGCGTCATCACTGCTCTTCGTGACATGTGGCCTTGCACTTCGCTGTAATGCGGATGGCGTCATCGTACCTGAGGAGGATCTCATTGTGGCCACGCCTGAGGTCTTGCGCTTCAGAAGAGCTTCTTCGACGGATGTGCTCGGCGTCGAGATTCATTCTGAGCTCGATGCTCCTACCCATCCCGATGTTGATTATCGTCTGTCCATGGCACGTAAGAGCTTCTTCGGCATGTCCAAATATTTCCGATGTTCTGCGGTGAGTATTCGTGATAAATTCTCGAGGTATCAGGAGAAGGTGCAGGGGATTGCTATGTACGGTATTGAGGGTATGACTGTCGACAACCATTCTCTCCAGAGTATGCACTCATTCGAGGGGCTCTGTCTTTGCAAAATGTTCACTTGTCCCAGGGGACCTGAGGGGGATGTTTCCATTTGGAGTTGGAGGAGGTACGCGGAGGCTAGGAGGAAATTTCAGGAGATGGGATTCGCTTCCTTGGTGCAGAGGTTTCTTCGTGTTTCCTGGAACCTGGCCAAAGACATGTGTGAGTTTATCCATGTGCTCGATGTGGATACATATGATGAATGGAGGAGTGCTGATCGAACTTGGCGTGATGTACGTGCGTGTATGTGTGCATATGGTGTGATGTGTGATCGTATACGTACGGATGCCTCGGAGTTCCTGCGCATGAATTTCTGCTTTCGGGAATCCAGTCAGATGAAACGCCAGCGGGGTGGTATCGGACAACGACATTGGACCCACACGTTTTCGGAGTTCTTCGGCCCCAAGTGGTGGGAAGGATTCTGTGCTACGCCTGAGACCTTTGAGCAGTTCGCCGCACACATGTGTTCGCGGGATATGCTTGATTGTTTCCAGATCCGTGCTAAATCTCTTAGTCATCCTCGGGCTGCTGGTGAGGTCCATATCCAAACACAGCAGGAACTTCAGGTGTATGAAGTTGAGGAGGGATCACAACTTGCCAACGATCGTCTTGCTAAACGACTTGCTGTACACACGTCCAAATGGGAAAACGCCGAATGGGATCTTGAGGCCTTCGGAGTCCCCATAAGTATCCATGGAGATAGTCTCTTGGTTGTATCATGGTGCCAGGGGTACTGGCAAGCCATTAACAAAGATTTCCAGAGAAGAGTTGACAGGATGATTAACCGTCTGGATGGTATGTCTTTGATGTTTCATATTCGCCCATTTGCTTCTGGACGAGATTCGATCGAACACTGCTTCAGGGAATGGAATACAAGGGCGGACGTGCTCATTCATACTGCCCGTGAGGGCATCGACATATTTCAGGATCGTATCGGGCAGGAGCCCAATGAGTTTTCGAGTTCTTACAGGTATTGTGCCATCGACTGTGGCTTCGATGGCGGTGTGTCGACGGCGGGTGTCGGAGTCGGTTGCTGGATTGATGTCGGTCGTGTCTCGCGGACTTGTCGTAAGCCGAGTTTCAGAGATATTCTGTGGACGGAGGTGTATAGTGCTGCTTTCTCTATCGACAACAATGCTTCAGTTACTGATGCCGCATTGTCGGCGATCGAACATAGCATTGATGTTCTCCCACGGGTTGTTCACGCATACTTTGAGTTTGTACTTCTGTGATTTGTGATTGCGTTGTTTTCTTCGTACTTGTGGGTTCATGCATGCACGTGTGTCGAATAAGAGCTTCGCTTGACGGTCACTTGTTCTTTATAAGAGCTTCGCTCCCTGCTTGCCGCACTCGCTGTGGTGGGCGGTTTGGCTCACCTGTATGTTGCCCGTTTCTTGCTTGCGACTGGGCCTGGCGGCCCGCGCAGTCGACCGCAAAGACCGCAAAAACCAAGGTTGACGGTTTACTGCCGGCCCCCAGTGCAGGATGCCATCGAGCAGCTGTGAGAGAGATTAGCCCCGGGCGCCGCCGCGCGTCGTGACGCTCGCAACGGGGGCGAGCAAGCGCGGTGGCTGGGGGGGCCGCGCCAGGGGCAGCTCCAGAGTGCAGCTGCCGAAGAGGGGGCCGGGGTCGAGTCCATGCCGTCACGGGGGGTCGGTGATTCTGAGGGGAGGAGGATGTTTGGCGGGCGACTGCGTTGCCGAGGAGCGTCGCGTCGAGGTCTCGCAGGAGCTGTTTGCGCGTCTGCAGAGAGCGGACAGGGCCCACGCGCAGCTGGTGAAGATTGCTCTCTCGAGGGCCCTGATGACGTCCGTTGGCGCGCGGGGGCCTAGCGCCGCGCTTGGCCGCGATGTTTTCTACGCCTTCGCCGAGGGCGAGCAGGTCGGCGAGGCGCTCGAGGCCGGCGGAGCTGCCGGGGGGGAGGGCGGGGTGCCGGCCGACGTCGCCAACGGTGCAGACTAGGGGTATGTGTTGGCGAGCATTATGTCCCACGTCCAGGTCGCGCCCGGGTTCTTCGAGGGGGTCGAGCCGGTGGCGCGGCCCCTGAGTCTGCTGGAGATTGGCCTGGCCACGGTGCGGGGCAACCGGGCGCGAGCACAGGCCATCCGGGAGCTGCTCAGGGACGACCCCGACTTGCTGCGCTGCGCGCCCGTGCCCGGGTCGGACGCGCAGTAGCCCTGGGAGCAGCGGCAGCGCCTGCTCGACCCGCTCGAGGCGAGCGGCGCCGAGCGTCTGGGTGTGCTGCCGTCGCGAGGTGCGTTGGCGAGCGCTGCTGCGCCCCGACGGCCACCCCGAGCCGTGCAGTGTGACGCTGCTACCGTCGCTGGACGCCGCCGAGGGCGACGTCTGGAAGCCGGGCGAGATGCGCGAGGCGACGCGGCGCGGGCGGTGCGCCGAGGCGGCGCAGGCGGAGGGCGCTGCTGGCGCCGCCGTGCACGGCAGCGTGCGCCTTCGCCCGGCCTCGGGTCTCCCCTGCGCGAAGTGCCAGCGGGATTTCGTTCGCGAGCGTGCCGGGGGGGGTGGCCTCTCCGACAGGGGCGTCGCTGCGTGATGGAAGAGGTTGCAGTTTGCGCCGCAGAACGCGCGGGGGCCCGTCGCGCGCGCGGCGGTGGAAGCCGAGCGCGCCCGCGCGTGGCAGCGCGGGCCGCGGCCGTGTGCCTGGCAGCGACGGGGGACTAACAGTTCCTGGGATTCTGCCGTCTCCTGCGCCCGCCGTGCTTCGATAAGAACATCTGCGCCGAGCGCGTGGCCCGCGTGCAGCGTGGCGCCCTGGGGCCCTGGTGCCAGCGCCCGGGGCCAGACGGGAGCAGGCTGGCGCCGTGACTCGTAGAACTTCCCTAAGAGCGAAGCGGCGAAGCTAGAGAGTGATTCCGTCGCGCGGGGGGGCTAGTTGGCAACAGAAATCGATGGGACTTTTTCTCTTGGCGTAATTGAATTCAATTTCTCGAAAGTTGAATTCAATTTCCACCATATTCGATCTTATTCCCGCTCGCCATCTGAATCTCAGGTCGATCGGGTACCTATTACTACCAAAAAGCACTCTGGCGGGATTGGCTGTTTAGCGCCATCTTGGCAGGTGCTGTCGGTTTTCTGATCGTAACTCGAGCTGCAGATTAGCTACAGAGCTGTTCGGCACAGCAATCGAAACGAAATCTTCAGACGCGCTAGTCTCAAGTATCTAGATGCCTGAACTCGGTCTGCTACCGGAGCTGGGCCCGAAAAACTATTCGCACTCTGCTAACATTTCAGAGATGATGACTACTTTTTAATGTAACTCGAGCTGCAGATGGGCTACATAGCTGTTCGGCACAGCAATCGAAACGAAATCATCAGACGCGCTAGTCTCAAGTATCTAGATGCCTGAACTCGGTCTGCTACCGGAGCTGGGCCCGAAAAACTATTCGCACTCTGCTAACATTTCAGAGATGATGACTACTTTTTAATGTAACTCGGGCTGCAGATGGGCTACAGAGCTGTTCGGCGCAGCAATCGAAATAACACCATCAGGAGCGATAGTCTCAAGTATCTAGATGCCCGAAATCGGTCTGCTACCAGAGCGGGGTTCGAAGAACTATTCGTATTCTGCAATTTGCTTATAATGACTTTCTCGAGATAACTCGAGCTTCAGATGAGCCACAGCGCTGTTTGGCACAGTAATCGAAAGGAAATCGTCCTGCATTTTTTGAGATCGGGATGCTGAGTTTTGCGACTTCACTCGAGCTGCAGAGGAGCTGCAGAGCTGTTGTGCACAGCAACCGAAATTGATCATCAGAAGCGCTGGTCTCAAGTATCTAGATGCCCGAAAGCGGTCTGCTACCAGAGCTGGGTCCGAAAACTATTCGTACTCTGCTAATTCTTTCAGAGATCATGATGACTTTCTCGATGTAACTCGAGCTGCAGATGAGCTAGAGAGCTGTTTGGTACAGCAATCGAACGGAATTCATCAGGAACGCTAGTCTCAAGTATGTCGATGCCCGAGCTCTGTCTGCTACGACAGTTGGACTATTCGTGCTCTGCAAATTTTCTGAGATGACGATGCCTTTCGCGACGTAACTCGAGCTGCAGATGAGCTCAGAGCTGTTTGGCGCAGCTATCTGACGAAAGCAGGAGTGCTAGTTCCGAGCTCGAAAGCACACCGCTCCACAGGAGATCATCATACCGTCGCCTATAGTATCGAGACGTATCAGATTGGTCTGCTACCAGAGCTACAATTATGCACTCTGCAATATTTGGTAAGAGAGAATTCTGTACTTAATTCGAGCTGTAGGCTGCTGTTCCTCCTCCCCCTCCCTTTTTCTTCCCTCTCCTCCCTCTCCTCCTCCTACCCCGCCTTGTTCTTCTTCTCCTCCTCTTCCTAAGCCTTCTCCATCTCCTTCTCCTCCTCACCCCTTCTCCTCCGCGTCCTCCTCCATGAAAC
>CAUYUJ010020216.1:100000-141049 GCA_963575745.1 Prorocentrum cordatum
CCGTTGGGCCTTGGCCAGGCGCAGCCTCGATGCATCTCTCTGCCAAAGCGTCCAAAAAGCGGACTGCACTGTTGCTCCGACGACTCTGTGCGCATTTCAAGTCAGGCGCCTGGCGCCACCCGTCCTTCAGGGGAAACGGGTGCATCTCTGAGCACTGATCCCAAGGATGGGGCACCATCCTGGGCAAGGGAGTCGCAAGGAGCTTCACGCCGAGCCTCTGGCCTGGGCCCTCTCTGAAAGCTCATCGGCTGCTTGTCTGAGGCTGTCGCCACACACGCTTTGCCCGTCAGTGTCCGCATGGAACGCTACATTTCGCCTCCTTGTCTCTGACGGCGAAGGGACTTCGCCTCGCAATAACGAGCGAAGATGCGGTACAATTGCAAGCACTCGATCTGCCAACTTGGTGTTATCGAAAATGGCGGCCACGCTGCGCAGTAGTTGTCCATGAGCTCCTCTCACCTTCTCCAGCACCTCTGATCATGATGGCCCGATCTGCTGAACATCGTGCCCACTCCTTTGCAGCACGCCTCGCTGCAGGCCCACGCCTCGCTGCAGGCCCACGCCTACTGGGGCGCACATCACTCCCGCAAGCCAAAATGGCTACCGACCTCGTCCTCCTTCTTCTCCTCTTTCTCCTAGGCGTCGCTTCCTAGGCTTGTTGGCAGAGACTCGGCAGCATCGAGCAGCAGCGCCTCCCAGGCTCGTGGGTGGCGCCCGGGCAGCTCTTCAGACTTACCTGGGCACCTCTGCAGGGCTCGGCAGCATCCTTGGCAAGCTTCGCAGAGGTTCTCTGAGTGCGAAGCAGCTGAAGCTAGAGTAAAACTCGGAGCACTGGCAGGCTAGGTGGCGAACAGAAATCTGGACGAATCTGAAGGTCACGAGAGGTTGTCTGAACTCCACTGCTTTGGATTTGACAGCTCGGCTGGGCTTTTATACTTTCCCATACAGCCAGGATCCTATTAATGTCCGCCATCCGGATCTCAGGTCAAGGGGGAAACTGTCATGGCGGTCGTGCGCCGTGCAGACATTTACACTGCACGCATGTGCTTTATTTGGCTGAATCTACATACTTAGAGCAGCTACAGAGCTATGCGGGAAAAAACTAGCTTCGCGCTGCAACTATTTTGCTGTGTGTCGTTTTTTTCAACTTGATCTCTGGTTTTAGAGCAGCTGCGGAGCTGGTATGCAGTCGTAACTGATGCAGAATGGTTACAATCACAAGTTTGTGACCTCGAGTGCAAGGATATCAGTTCACTAGTCGGGCTGTACTCGCAAAGCTAGTTCCGCGCTGCAGCTTTTCTGCTGGAGGTCGAATTCGTTTTCGACTTGGTACCCAGATTTTGAGCAGCTGCACACTCGTTTGGCAGCCGTAGTAGACGCAGGCGTACTCAGTGCACAAGTCTACTATCTCGAAGCCGGTCGCTAGTCTTTGCTCACCAGTCGAGCTGCGTTCTAGAAAAAGCAGCTTCCGCGTCAGGACCATTCTGCTCTGTGGTGTTCTCCGCTACATCCTAAGTGGGTGTCTGGTTTTCTCAGAGACCCTGCGAAAGCCTCCACTCGCACCACCCCGTCTGCTCCTCACCACCATCATACCATCATCATCAATATCATCATCGTCGTCGTCACCGTCGTCCGCACGCACACCCAACCACACACACACTCACATCGTCATCCTCTTCATCATCACCGTCATCATCATCACCATCATCACCATCATGATCATCATCATGATGATCATCATCATCATCATCATCATCATCATCATCATCACAATCAACATCATCAGCCCTCCTCCCTCCCCTCCTCCTCCTCCTCCTCCTCCTTCCTTGTCCTCCTTCACTTCTTTCTCCTCGAGGTTGCGGCCATAATTTCGGCCACGGTCGCAGGACATCGGCTGTGCGTGTCCTGTGCAGTTGCTGCCAAGTTGCTCGCTGCCTCGTGTATTCTTCACCGCTGATCGGCCGCGTGGCGTTGGCCACGTGGCGCGATGGTCATGTTGTCGTCCTCCGTCCCCGTCCGTTCCACTCCCTCAGGATATTTTATATCGCAGCGGACTGTTTCACTTCAGGCGTACATTCAAGATTTGCTTTGGACAACAATAATATCGCTGCCTGGTTTAGCGGTGCAAATTTAAGTGCTTCGCCTTGGCCAGCCCAGCGGTACAAATTTAAGTGCTTCGACTTGCCGTTTTGCAGGCTGTTTCAAGGGAGGTGCAGTCTTTCGGTGCACCCGAAAAGTTCAGCATCAACATCATCATCATCAGCACCATCATCACCATCTTCATCATCACCATCATCGTCGTCATTTTATTCATCATCAATATCATCATCATCAATATCACCATTGCCATCATCATCTCATCATCACCGTCACCATCACCAACACCAGCACCACCATCGCCATCTAGTTAGGATTGCCATCGCCATCACCATCACCATCACCATCACCATCACCATCACCATCACCATCACCATCACCATCACCATCACCATCACCATCACCATCACCATCACCATCACCATCACCATCACCATCACCATCACCATCACCATTACCATTACCATTACCATCACCATCGCCATCACCATCACCATCACCATCGCCATCTCCATTACCATCCCCAGCACCATGACCATGACCATGACCATGACCATGGCCATCACCATCACCATCACCATCTCCATCACCATTACCATTACCATCACCATCACCATCACCATCACCATCACCATCGCCATCACCATCACCATCACCATCACCATCATCACCATCACCATCCACACATCACCATCACACCATCACCATCACCATCACCATCACCATCACCATCACCATCACCATCACCATCACCATCACCATCACCATCACCATCACCATCACCATCACTATCGCCATCACCATCACCATCACCATCACCATCACCACCATCACCATTGCCATCACCATCACCATCACCATAACCATCACTATCACCATCACCATCACCATCACCATCCATCACCACCAGCATCCCCATTCTCATCTTCAGCAGCATCCCACATTCTCAAACACACGCACACGCACTCACACAGTCATTGCAAGAGAGTCTCGAGCGGGAATCTCGCCTGTGACTGACTTGTGAGGAAGTCTCAGACGGGAGCCCCTTCCCTAGGGGGACGGCTGCCCGCAAACCGCAGCACCAGGCGTATAGTGCGACGCATGTAAAGTTAGCGTAATTTTGGAGCAGGGGCAGGCTGGTTGGCGAAAGAGGGGCATGCTTCTTGTTTCCCCCCGCTCCCATTATGGTTTCCCCCCCGTCCGCTTCCGCCTGTGCATCACGCATCGTTTCCCCTTTTTTCTGCTCCGTTCGTCAGCCCCGCCCTTTTTTGTCCCCCCGTTCGGCCGTTGCGGGGCCTTGGGGCCCTTGGCGGAGGCTCTTGGGGGACCCTTGGGGGGCTTTGGAAGGCTCCTTCGGGGCCTCTTCGCAGGCCTCGTGGGGTTCCCCTGGGGGGCCGAAGAGGTTAGGCAGCCGCATTTTGGTTGGGGGAGGAGAAGGAGGAGGTGGTGGAGGAGGAGGAGGACGAGGAGGAGGAGGAGGAGGACGAGGAGGAGGAGGAGGAAGAGGAGGTTGTTGTTGTGGAGCGGCCTAAAGTCAGTGAACAACTTAGACGACCTCGCCCTCCGAATCCGAGGCATCCTCATCCTCGGGATCCTGGGGAGGTCGGGGAGCCGCCTCGCCTAGCGACCTGACCATGTCTAGGTCGCACTCCTGGGGGCCGTACGCATCGAGCACGGCCTGACGGCAAGCGTAGCCGAGCCTGGGCCGACGGCCCGCCTGACCTGCGGCAGGAGAAGGCGAGGCATGGCAACGAATACACATGCGGTCCCTCTCAGCCTCCGGGAGCCCTCGAGACTGGGGAACCGCCAAATTCTTGGACGAGGCCCTTCCGTGGGGGTGCCTGCCATCCCGAATTCGCTTCAGCTGGTGCCTGACCTGAGCGGAACGAGGCCTGTGGTTACACCCTGCCACGAGCAGGCCCCCTGGCCTATAGTCCTTGCAATAGGCACCGCATTTCACACATAACACGATAGACGCACCAGCACGCGCGGGGCTCTCGATGACACAGCGCATTAGATCATGGCCCTGCACAAAGAAGGCTGCGGTGGCCATGTCGGCCCAGTCCAAGCAAGCCGCCCCACCGACCCAGGCTCCACCCCGTCCCCGCCCTCCGACTCAATAATCTCAGGCTCAGGCAGAGGTGGCGGCTCGTGTGAATCGGGAGCAACCTTGTCAGCCGCCGCGAGGCCAACAGTGTCCAGGCGGTTCTCTGACTGGCCCTGCAAATGTACCTCTAAATTGGCGGCCCACTTGGTCGACTCCTTTACCGAACATTTAAAACCTCTGTGCAGATTCACATCATATTCGCACAAGAGATGCTTGGCAGCGCCCATCTTAGCATAAGGGTCGACCGAGTCGTTGGCTCTCTTCTCCCACAGGGTTGTCTTCCCTCTGTAGACGTCGGCCATCGTGCAATGTGCTGCCGTTTTGCTTGCCGTGAAGTTCCCTGGTCCAAAGCTGGACCAAAAGGGGGCCCAGAGATGGGCCCTGTGCCCTCCCGCAGAGGCCCCCGCCCCTGGGCCCCCCCCCCCAGAGGACATCCAGGGTTTTTCGGCAGTCACAGAACAAACCAATTGGCGCCATCGCGCATTGCAACAGCATGTGCACGGCGAAGTCTTCTCCATCTTTAGCCGACTGTCTCGGCCCGTGGGAAAAAAGGAACGGGCCCATAGCACGCTGAGACAACATTGCCCAGAGGGTCGGCCTGGACTAAGGCCCAGCCAGCGCGCGACGGCCCTGGGATCCCAGGCCAGCGGGCTGACCCGTCCGAACAAATATTAACCACTGAGACGGCCTGTGAGCCAGCGGCGATGGGAATATCGCTCGAGCGAACCGCTCCGCTAGCTCCTCTCCTCTCTCATACACGCGTTCCGCTCTGCTAGCGAGCTGAGGCGAGACCGTGTCCCTCCTGAGGGGCGCATTCGCTGGGCGTCGATACTGCTTGGGAAACATACTCCCCGCCCCCTCCTGACACAATCTACACTTGCAGCAGCTGTGGTAGCCATGCTTGTGCACCCGTGCTTGTGGCCAGTGCACATTGCTCATCAAACTCCTCAGGGACCTCTGATGCTGGGGCTTTCACGTGGAGGAGGAGGATCGGAGGGGAGGATTCAACGCATCCCAGAACAGAGGGTACCCTGGGGCATCATCACCTGCATACATAGGGGCCTGCCTGTCAGAAGCCCTGATGGCCGCCGCTCTGACTTGCAGCCAAAACCCGACTGGTGAAATCTGCGAAAGGTTCCAGACCTGCCCGAGGTCCGATGCGACCGATCGACAGTCCAGAAAACTTCAACCGATGCGCTGCAGGCTCATAATAGCAACATCGGCAGGCGTGGACGCTCCCCTCCACGGGGACTTCTTCGAATTTGCTCGAGTGATTGCTGCGCCAGCCGTCGCACTTAAAACCGAAACATTGGGAAAACTGTCCCAGGCCGCAGTGGCCCACTGAAAGGCCACATGGGCAACATAGGCCACGAAAGGGTCCACGATTTCGCCCAAACGAAACGAGTGCAACCGTATTCCCAGGGGGGCTCCTTTTGGGTGGCGCCCTAAAGCATGGGCCGCCGACGACCTCAGACCATGCATGGTCGTCGGCGAAATCCCCGAGACGCTGCTACCCCAGAGAGCTGAGGCGGCTGCGCCCATTCGCTGTACAAGAGCCACATCAGCCCCAGCCTCCCTCAGAAGTCGAAGTCGTTTCGAACGCGAACCTGCATCGATGAACCTCGCCCTCTGCATTCCCGCGCGTCTCCTAGTTCCAGTTGTCGCGTCAGTGCCTAGATTGCGCGCGTGCTTGACCCGATGCGACACAGGCAGACACCAAGCTCCATTAACGTGGGCTTGAACTTCACGCGTGCACATGTACTTGGTTTTCCTGATGTTCACGGGCAGGTGAAGCTCGTTAAAGCACGCAAAGAGCTGGTCGACTGCACCCGCAAGTGCCTGTGCTACCTGCAGCGGTCGCCCGCAGACCTGAAGAGCCACATCGTCCACAACATTGCGGGTGAAAAGGTTGGGGCGACCTTGCTGAGCGAGAAGGGCAGGTCGGAGCAACAATAACTTGGCCAACGTTGTCGCCCCTGAGCATCCTGCCACCACAGCTGCATTCGCCAAGTATGCCGTCGAAACTGCTCCTCCATACAGAAGTGCCTTATATCCTGCATGAATCGCGCAGTACCCCCGGGGGACCTTGATGGGGGGCCCATACTGGAGCCCAGCAGCTTGGAGATCCTGGTGCAGTATATGTTCGTAAAATCTGCTCGAGTCCACCAAGACAGACCCACTCTGAAAACCAACCTCCTTGCAGAAACCTCCCAAGAGATTATGGACCCACCCAGCCCTCTCGCACGTGTTGTGGGGCCCCGTGCCCCAATAGAAGGCCTCCGCATGCTTCCTCTCCCAAACCTGGCAATCAGGTTGACGCAGCCGTGACCGCAGCCGCAGAGCGAGACAGAGGAGGCCGATGGGGCGTGCACCGCCGTCGGGCTTGTCTAGGAAGACCATGTTGGTCAAGAAGGCAAGTAGTTCCTGTGGTCTGTCCTCAAACCTGTGCAGAATATCTAAAAGCCTTAGCTGGTGCTCCTCCGTGATGCTCAGAACCCATCTTGGGTGAAATCCATCCCAGCCCAAACCAGCACCTGGGGCATACTTCCGACACTCTTTCAGGAGCCGATCCAGGGACATGTGTTTCAATTGAGCTTCATCATCTGGGACAGACCATAGTGACGGATGTTCGTTCTGCCTGCCAGCGACACACCGCAGTGGCACCCACTCGTCTAAAAGGGCCGAGAGTGCTCCTGCGCCAGCATGAGGGACGCCCTCGGCGTCGAGAAGCGAGGTTGCATTGGACGCCTTCTTTTCGCAAGCTTGTGGGCCGCCTTCCCTCCTCCTTTCGCACTCTCAACTGCCCAGCTCCTCCACTCCTCTAGTGATCACTTTGAGTCCTCCCGTCTCCTGCTGTCCACCTCTTCGTCTTTCTTAAACAAGGCATCGTGGGCGGGCTTGTCGCCCGCGGTGACAACATCAGCGAAGGTGCGCAAACAACTTGGCGAGAGCTCGGCATCAGCGGTGGACGGGCCCATGTCGGCGACCATGGCCTTCAGGTCCCTGGGCCACTGAGCGAGGAGCATGCGGCCCTTGCAGCCGACTTCGCCTACCCGAGTCTGGCAAATACGCCTGCAGAGCGCTCCATGGGAGATCCACGCCGGCGTCGACCGAGAAAATCTGCGCCTCTGGTCTTTTTCCCAAACCGATGCCAGGGAAACACCTTTCGATTTCGGTCCCGCAGCCCTGCCCACGTAGGCCCTGGAGCACTGAGGGTCTATCCCATGGATCTGGATAAGGCGCTGCTCCGAGAACCCAAACCACTCCTTCACCATGAGGTCCAGATCTGCTGGGGCACCCGCATCCCAAGACCAATTGTACTCGACTGGGGCCTGCATGGGACCGAGGAGCTCCATTGGGAAAGCTTTGAAGCGCACTTGCTGGTTGATCGTCGAAACATGTCTCAGATCCTTTAGCTTTAAGACGACGGGCGCGTGCGGGTAGGGCGGAGCCTGGTCCATGACCGAGGTCTCCTCAACACGCGTGGCCAACGCCTCTGCAACCACAAAGAAATCGAGGATCCTACTAGCATCAGCAGCTTGAACTGGCCCAGCTGTTCCACCCAAGATGACCCAGTCGTCCAAGGTGCCCTGCGAGTCCTTCTGAGGTACCAGTTGAGCCTCCTCGGGGTTCGTCGTCCTGCAGGTTGGGGGTCTCTGGTGCCACTAGAACCCCGCGAACCTTCTGCAGCCACCCTGAACCCTGAAGCGCATCAGGCTCGAAGTTGAAGTCCCCTTGGAGCACCCGGGGCCTATCTTGGGCCATGATGTCGGCCCCCACCTTCTGCAAGAGGTCCAAATTGGGTCCTGAGAGCTCCTTGTCCGTCACCAGGTACATACTAATGACGACTATGCCCTTCGGGGACCCCACGTTGACTGTCCTGGCCACCACCCTGCTAGAGCAATCCTCAAATACCGTGGTCGCCGTGGGCGTCGAGCCTAGTGTAGTGCACGCTCCTACTGCAACACCTGAACTGCTCTGCTGCGATGATGGCCCCGTGCTGTGAGCCATTCCAACAGAAAAGTGATGCCCATGCCTGCGCCCCCAGCTCATCGCGGAGACCTGCTTGGTGTCACTCTTGATACGCGTGTCTTGGATGCAGCAGATCTGTGGGAGCGGAAGGGCACCTCCAGCCTTGCCTTCGTCGGCCATCCACTCCATCACTGATTCGAACGTGGTCCAGGCATTGACGTTCATGCCTGCAATGACGAGCGTGCTGGCTGCCACCGATTGAGGTTGGCGACGAGCCTCCTCAGCAGCAACACTCTTCACCTGCAAAGCGGAGCCCTGTACATCTCGACGTGCACATTCGCCCGCTAGAAGATTACGAGCAGGAGGTATGAGCGCCCCCCTGTCGAGTTCTGGCCGATATTTCGTATCCGAATCCAGCTCAACGTGGGGAGAAGGGATCGCGGTCTCCACAACCGCAGCCAGCTGTGTCAGCGGCCCCCGAAGGTCGGTACCCTCTGGCCCCTCCAGGCTGACGAGGTGCGCTGAGCGGTGCGTGCCGACGGCAGCTGCCGAAGGTCGGTACCCTCTGGCGCCCTCAATGTCAGCAGGTGGCGCTGAGTAGTGCGTGCCTACATGGGGCCCACGCCGAAGGCGCCGAAGTACCTGCCCTCTGAGTCGACGAAGGGGCCCTCTGTGTCGCACATGCCCCCAACCCCGAAGTGGGCCAGTTGGGGGAGAGCACTCGAAGCCCCGCCGGTCCCCCCAGTCCCTGCGGCGACTTCTGCGGCTCCTGAGGGGCCGTGAGTGCGCCACTCGTCGCAGTCGCCGTGCGCGAACTTGACGAACTCGAAGCCCCAGTGCATGGGGGCGGATGGGGTGTGACTTCCAGGGGCTGAATCCCTGTCCCCATCCGCCCATGGGCCCACGGCCCGCACCACGTCCAGCACCTGGAAGTGGCCACGCTGCAGGGTCCAGCAGAGGCGCGCCCACGACGTCCATCTGCCTGAACAGGGTCGACTCGAACAGCAGGTCGTCCCTCATGGCTGGAACTGCGAAGCCCGTGGCCTGCTCCCAGTCGTAATCGATCATGTTGCTTCCGAGGAACCTCTCTAGGTTAGCCATGCCAACCCTGCTTCCGACGACGACGCTCGGGTTAGGAACTCTTCCTAGCACGCTTGACCCCGATGGCCAGAGCTGCCTCGAGGTACTTGCGCTTGGCAGCGCCCAGAGCCTCCTGAGGTCCGTCTTTGGCTGCCTTGAGTTCCTCGGCGGCCTCGTTGAAGGCCTGCGTGCGCTCCTCGAAGTCCTCGCCTCCAAGCAGCTCCAGGTCGATGTCGTCGCTGTCGCCATCCTCGGCGGAGATGTGCCCTCCACTGGCAGCAGTAGGTGGATGAGCACCCCTAGCAGCGCCCGCAGACGCAGCATCGGCCCGAGCAGCCACTTGAGCATCTTGTTGCAGCTGCTGCAGCTTCTCCAGCGCGGCCTTGCCCTCGGTCGATTCGACGACAGATGCGTCGAGCCCAGCCGACATGGCCTGGAGCGGGTCGTCGAACTCATTGGCGCGCGCCTTGCATAGCAGCTCCTGGGCCTGCACAAGGCCCTCGCGTCCTTTGTCGAGATTCGTCTTGGCCGTCGCGAGCTCCTCCTCCAAGGCGGCGCGTTGGCGCTCGATCTCATTGATCCGCGCCTCCATCTTCGTGACCTTGGACTTGAGGTTCTCGACCTTCCAGCGCACCGACTGTGCCGTGGGCGCCCGCTTCTTTGCTTCCGTAGCTTTCTTCTCCGCCTCCTCGACTGCCGCAATGGCCGAGCTGTCGACCCCAAGCGTCTTGAGGTTGGCGAGTGCATCTTGTCCTGTGGAAGGCTGCGCAGATCCACCTCCGCTGCTGCCTCCTCTGCCTCCGCCAGCACTTCCAGTGGCCCATGGAGGCGCCCCTCCTGACGTCGGCGGGGTCCCTCCCCCAGTGAGCTGGGCGACCTGCTGCTGCAAGTCCTGGAGCTGCCTGGGCATCTTCGCGTTTGCATTCCCTGGGGGGCCCTGAGCCCGCCTGCCGAGCGGCTTAGGCTTGGGCCCCTGCGGCTGCTGGGGCACGCGCGCTTTGACAGCAGCCTGGCGTGCAACCCGGGGGGTCTTCTGCGCTGCAGGACGACCGCGCAGACGACGCGAGATCTTCGACGCTCAGTTGTCAGCCGCGCCGCGCGAGCAGCCCCAGTAAGGCGTGCGCGGCCCGGGCAGAACTTGACCGTCGAGGGGGGCCATCCACGGCGGGTGCCCCCGCGCGGAAGGCTGGCCACGCTGGCCGCGTGCAAGTCGAGAGGATTGGCCCGCGAGCGCGAGCCGCTCGGAAGTGCGCGCTCGCACGCTCAGCCCCAAAGGCCTGAGCCAGAACGGCGGGGAGGAAGAGGAGGGGGAGGAGGAGGGGGGGGGGGGGGAGGGGGGGAGGAAGAGGAGGAGGAGGAGGAGGAGGAGGGAGGAGGAGGAGGAGGAGGAGGAGGAGGAGGAGGAGGAGGAGGGGGAGGAGGAGGAGGAGGAGGAGGGGATGGAGGAGGATGAGGATGATGATGAGGAGAGGGAGGATGAGGAGGAGGAGGAGGCCGAGGGGGAGGGGGGGGGGGGGGAGGGGGAGGAGGGGGCGGAAGAGGAGGAGGAGGAGGATGAGGGGAGGAGGAGGATGAGGAGGATGAGGAGGAGGAGGAGGAGGAGGGGGAGGAGGAGGAGGAGGAGGAGGATGAGGAGGAGGAGGGGGATAAGAACAGCAAGGGGAGGAGGAGGAGGAGGAGGAGGATGAGGAGGAGGAGGGGGAGGGGGAGAGGAGGAGTAGGAGGAGAAGGAGGAGGAGGAGGGGGGGTGAGGAGGAGGAGGGGGATGAGGAGGAGGAGGGGGCTGATGAGGAATAGGAGGGGGGCGAGGAGGGTGTGGAGGAGGATGCGGATCCTGAAATGAGGGGGGGGGGGGGGGGGGGGGGGGGGGGGAGGAGGAAGAGGAGGGGGAGGGGGGAGGAGGAGGGGAGGAGATGCGGAGGATGAGGGTGAGGAGGAGGAGGAGGAGGAGGAGGAGGAGGAGGAGGAGGAGGAGGAGGAAGAGGAGGTTCAGGAGGAGGAGGAAGAGGAGGAGGGGGCGGATGAGGAGGAGGAGGATGGGGGGCGGGATGGGGAGGGGGCGGGGGAGGGGGATGGGGGAGGAGGAGGGGGGGGGGGGGGGAGAGGAGGAGGAGGAAGAGGAGGAAACTGAGGAGGAGGGGCAGGGGGAGGAGGCGGAGGCGGATGGAGCGTATAATGATGGTGATGAGGAGGAGGCGGGGGAGAAGGAAGAGGAAGGAGAAAACGACGAAGAACAAATCAGATGAAGAAACCGAATGAGAAGCATAACACACTTACGACAAACATTAATACTACGAAGAAACATACTATGAGTAATGCTACGACACATAAGAATCATAGTGCGAATAAGAAGAACAGTGTGGATACGAAAATGAACCATAATGCCACGGATAGTATTGCGGATCGTACGAAAATGAGACGCGTAATAACCGCACGCAGCGCAATATTAATACAAACAAGACGGGCGACATTACTAGCGATAATATCACGAGTAATCGCAAGACGAACGCTACTACAAATCATACTATTGACACGACGATGACGCATGCGAGTAATACGACGAACACGGATAATGCGAAACCTAATACTACTACGATTATTAAGACGACTACTAGTCGTAATATCAGTACGACTAATGCACATACGAATACTACTACTACTACTACGCATAATGCGAGGAAGACGGACACGGAGAATACGCATACTGCTATCAGTAAGATTAATAATTACACTTACCTGTACTACAACTTTAAGCAATACTACGACTGAGCATACGCATGCGACTGCGAGCGCTACTACTAATAATAACATTAGTATTAACAACAACAGTGACATTTGTAGTCATGATGAACAGTAACATGATGATCATGATAATACCTGTAATAATACGAGTAGAAATGATAAGCTTATTACATACATTACTAATACTAAAGATAGTGTCAACTGTAGTAATGATATTATCAATGACGTTTTAGCTACTATCAATATAAGTAACCATATTGTTAGCACTGCTGATCGTAATAGCAAGCATACGCGTAATACTAATACTAATACTAATACTAATACTAATACTAATACTAATACTAATACTAATACTAATACTAATACTAATACTAATACTAATACTAATACTAATACTAATACTAATACTAATACTAATAACCACAATACGAATACAACGAATCATACTCATAGTCATATTATTAATCTTAGAACTATTACAAAACGTAATATTAATACTTCTGATCGTGGTACGGATGATAATACTACTACTAATATTAATGCCGATCATACTAATAGTGCCAACCATATTAACGATGCTAAGCATACTAATACTAATATTATCAATATTCGCAATATTGATAACACGAGTAGTCATATTAATAGTAATATTATTAATACTAACGAGACTAATATTCATTCGACTAACCATAGTGACAAACAGGAGAAGAGTCTGAAACAGTAATTGTTTTAGCATGCCAGCCTTGTCTGCGAACTCCCATTAGATACCCTTTTAGTCCCGAGAGGCCCCGTGTGCGTTTCAGCTTCTATTGTTGCGATTATTGTGAATGATCTGCAGTTTCAGCGTGCATATTTGCCCCTCTCAGGTTTGCGCCGTCGCATGGCCGTTTCGCTCGAACCAGCTTGAGGGGCCCCATCTTGTAGAGCCGCCAGCCGGCGACGACGTCAGAAAGATAACTCAACGGATAAAGATCCACAGGCAAGCATATTATACACAGACAGATCAGCGATCTGAGATTGCCGGGCTCGAGGCCCGAATCATTATTCTGCTCCCGCCGGGGGCTACATGCGCAGGACTGAAGGCCGTGGCCGCGCTCCGCTTGCGGTAGTGAAAAGAAGTCCGATCGCACTGGTGGCGCACGTCGTCAAGTTGAGTTCTCGCCGCGATGTCGTACCCGCCCTCGGAACGCGGAGGCGAAGGGGAGAGCCGCGGTGCCTTGAGGAGGCGCCGTGGTCGGCGCGGCCGAGGCGGCAGCAGCGCATCAGACGACGCCGCCGACGACCCGCTCTACCCCCGCGGCCCCGCCCCTGGAGTCCGATGGCGCGGAGGTGCGCCGCCAGCGGCCCCGACTTTCTCGGGGGGTCGCAGGGCGGGCCCGCGCTGTTGGGAACACTGGCGTGATGCGGTGGGCGCATGGAAGTTCCGAGTCAAGCGCTACCTGCCGCTCGCCGTGGCGGCGCTGCAGCTCAGAGATGCCGTCGCGGGGGAGGCGCTGAAGGAGATCATCTCCGAACCGCCCGCCGATGACATGGGCCGCCCAGGACGGCGTCGAACGTTTGGTTGAAGTTATGCGCTCGCCCTTCGGCGAGGGGGAAATTTTCCACGCGGGCGACCTGCTGGCAGCGTGCGAGAGGATCAAGAGGAGTCATGGTGAGAAGCTCCATGCCTACTGTGCCAGATACGTCAGAGTGAGCGTGCGCTCAAGCAGGTCAAGATCAATATCGCCGAGTCTCTAGGCGCCCAGGCTCGCGGACACCGCTCGCTGAGCACGGCGCTTCTCGGCGAAGAACATGTGCGAGGTATTCTTTTGATTTCCCACAGCTACGAGTTCGACAGGATCATGAACGCCATCGGGCGCCTGTGCCCGGAGAGGGCGGCGGCGCCGCCAGTGGCCTGGCCGCGCCGCGAGAGGGCGCCGGGCGACAACCGCGAGCGAGGCCGCGGGCAGGGGCCTGGCGGCGGCCCTCGGCGGCAGCAATCACCTGCGCCGCCCGGCCGCCCCGCCCTGCTGGGCAGGCCGTCAGCTCCGCGGCCGCCGCCGCCTCGCCGCGCGGTGAACGCCGCCGAGGCCGCGATCGAGGACAGCTCGGCGAGGAGGCTGCCGAGCACGAGGATGAGGTCGACGGCCAGCTAGATGACGAGAAGCCCACTGCGGAGGAGGCCGCCGACCAGGAACCCGCCGAGTTCGATGAAGTGTACGAGGCTATGACGGCCTTGAACGACGTTCTCAGCATCGCGTCGCAGAAGCTGAAGGGGATCACTCAAGCTAGAGGTTTTTCTCACGTCAAGTGGAAAGGAGGCTCTCGCTCATCCGCGCCTCGCCAGGGCGCCGACCAGATCGAACGGAGAAAGAAGACGGAGGCGTGCCTGGATTGCGGAGAGCTCGGCCACTGGGCCGGGGGCGCCGCCTGCAAGAAGCCAGGCGCCAAGCTCGGACCGAAGCCTTCCAGTTCTCGCGTTGGACCTCCAGCAAAGCATGGAGGGCAGAGAAAACCGTTTCATGCATCCATGGTCTCTTCTTCCTCCGCTTCCGCCCTTGCCAGCTCCGCTCATGTCACTTCGTCCTCTACCATGTGTTCGTGGATGATGTCTCAGTCAGTCTTCAAGGGCCTGGCAGTCGGAGATTCAATCGAGTATATCGACGAGTTTGACGGTGAGAGTTGGATGATTGCCGATACCGCGTGCCAAAGGATGGTCCATGGATCCGCTTGGGGGGGCGCGCCCAGAGGCTCGAAGACAGATCCCTGCCCCTCGTCAAGTGGGCCGTCCATGAGAGTTTCAAGTTCGGTGAGGGCCCCGAGATCCACTCAGTCCCCCGATGGGGTTGCCCGATAGGCATCGCAGGTGTGGCGCTCTGGGCTAGGTCTTCCGAGGTGTCGTCCGCGATCCCCCTGCTGGCCTCCAACGAGTTCATGGTCCTCTTGGGAGCCTCCATCAACATGATCGTGGGGACAATGAGCTTCTTGGGGATCGGGGTTACGACCTCCCGCTTCAGAGGGCCAGGAACGGCCAGCTCATCGTGTGCATCTACGATTTCCCGAGCGAGTTACCTGACTTCTCGGATTGGGACACCTTGGATGAGGACGTCACCCTGCCCCCCGATGCGAGGATCGAATGTGAACACCGTCGAGTGCGACACCTCGAGCGAGACAACTGAGCCAGGGGACCTCGGCGAGCGAGTCTACCAAGATGGACGCGCGACGACGCCAGCGATGCGTGCACTTCGACATTGCCGACGACGGCCTAACCGAGTACGAGGCCCCCGAGGGCGCCGTCGAGATCGATCGATCCGAGGCGACTAGCCAGCCATCTTCGGTCAAGCAGCCCAGTCCCAGCAGCTGCCAGCTTTCCATATCCGAGCCTTTGGCTCCTTCCATATCCAGCCAGTCCGCCCCAGCGGATGCGGCCGCAGATCCGCGAGAGATGGAACCGACTTCTCATGCGCTTGTGGGCGGTCATCTACGCGGCCCTGATCGCAGGTCAGGCCTTCCGAGCTTCGTTGATGACGGGCCCGGGCTTTCGGAACGCGTTCCTGATGGCGCCGCCGCTCCTGGCTGCCTTCGTCAGGGGATGCGCCGAGGGTCTGAAGGCGCACGAAGCCTACCTGGACATGAAGGCGCCCAAGAGACGCGAGCCGTGCGACCACCAGGACTCGACCACGGGGGTCTCGACCATCAAGGAGTACTGTGCGGGTCGCCACGGGTGGTGCGCCAGGTGCCAGCAGACGGCGTGCCAGATGAGGTGGAAGTGGATCGTCACCGACGCCCAGTGGATCGAGCATCCCGACGACCTTTCCAAGTCATCGCGGGCATCCTCCTCGCGGCCGCCGCCGCTGTCACCGGCAGCCATATCAGCGAGGAGCACCGCGTCGCCAGCAGCGCCGAGCGCATCATCTTCGAGACCCTCAGTCCCAGTACAGTCCTTCACGGCGCCCCGCTGCAAGGTGATGCCCAAGCAGGCGCCAGCCAGGCGCCGCCGCCCCAGGGAGACCGACGCCATCATGGAGGAGGACGACTCGGACGGGGAGATATCCAACGAGGGCTTCGAGGAGCTCTGAAGCGTCGCATCGGCGACCTCAACCGCGCCATCTCTGCGCTCGAGGTCGACGCTAAGGATCGGGACGTCGTCGACAGCACCGCCCGACAGGTCAACGCCGAGGCGCCGCGCCACGTGCGCATCCTCGAGGGCTTCGCCGGACGGGGGAACATCGCCATGCGCGCGCACCTCTTCGGCCTTGCCGCTCTGCAGCCCGTCGACCTCATCTACGGCTTCGACCTGGGCGCGGTCGCTGGTCGACGGAGGTGGGACCACGCCATCAAGACGTTCAAGCCGCTGGTGGTTATCATGGGTGCCCTTGTGCGAAGTGGTGCTGGTGCAACTACGCGATCAACTGCCGTGATTTCCCCGACCTCCTCGCTTCCCTCCAAGGCAAGGATCGGCCGCTGCTCAAGCTTGTCGTCTGGACCGCTCTCGAGCAACAGAAGAACGGCAGGTACTTCCTTCTCGAGAACGCCGACCGGAGCCAGGCGTGGGAGCAGCCCGAGCTCGACCCGCTCTGGAAGGACCACCACGCCGTCTGGGGACGAGGCGGCAGCTGCCCCTACAACCTCAGGGCTCTCAACGGCGAGCTGATGCGTAAGACGCGGACGTGGGTAAGCAACCATCCCACATTGCTGGAGTCGGTGACCCGCAGGTGCGATCGCAGCCATCGTCACGCTGAAGTTCAAGGGCGGGACACTTCCCGCTCTCAGGTATTCACCGAGGAGCTCGCAGACAGCATCCTGACCGTCGTGCAGCAGATGGTTGCCGTCCGATCGCCCGCCTCGCTCGCCTGGACATCTAGCTACGACCAGTGCCGATGCGAATGGCATCCTCAGGACAGCACCCCCGCGGACCATCGCGACCAGCTCTACAGCGCCTGGTTCGTCGACGTCGACCGCGACGCCGACGAGTGGCAAGTTGTTCTCACCCAGACGATGCTCATGATGGAGGATCGGGCCCGCGACACCTGGGAGCTGCCGCCGGGCCACGAGATCTACCAGCGCATCCAGGACCTCGTGCCATGGGAGCTCGTTCGAGTGCAAGCTGCCCGGGTACCGAAAGCGCGTAGGCATGCAGTCGACATCGTCTACCGCCATCGCGGCATGGCCGCCATCGCCCGCGCAGGTGACATCATCGTCGAGACTGAAGCGCTGAAGGACGTCCAGTACCCGAAGCTCCGCTTCAGCGAGCCGACCGCCCTCGCCATCTTCTTCTTCGGGAGCGCGCCTGAGTCGGCCAGCGCCGACGGCGAGCTGCCTTCCGAGGAACCGCAGTCAGGGCCTGCTGCTGCCCAAGTTCACCCTGAGAGCGCCGCGGAGCCTCCAGTGGAAGAGCCGGGCGCGCGTCCGCCGGCGCCGCCAGTTCAGGCTGCCGATCCCGACCTCTACTCTATCGCAGGGTGCCGTATCAAGTTCCCTAACCTCAGCGATGACAAGTGCCCCCGCGAGTTCAAGGCGATGGTCGCCCGCCTCCAGTGTCATCATGGACACGCTGGCCGCGAAGATCTCCGACGTTTCTGCGCCTGGCAGGGGGCCACGCCATCAGTCTACTTGGCGATCGACTGCTTGAAGTGCGAGGCCTGCGAGCGGACTCACCCGCCAGCTAGGCTCAAGCCGATCTCCGCGACGATTTGGTACCTGGGTCAGTTCGGCGAACACCTCCAGGCCGACTTCTTTACTATCGTAGACGTCACTAACACGCCGCACCACATGCTCGGTATCATATGCCTCAACACGCACCTCCACCGCGTGAAGCGCGTGGTCGACCGCTTCCCCGAGACAGCTGTGTCCGCCTTCCTGGAGGCATGGGCGTTACCGTTCGGCATGCCGATGGCCATCGCCGTCGACATGGACGGCAGCTTCATGGGCTATTTCACAGGGCGGCTCGAGTCGTACGGGGTCAACGTTTCCTACTGCCCGCCCGACGCACATTGGCAGATCGGGACCGTCGAGAGGCATAACGCGTCATGGAGGTGGATCTGGAATCGGACATGTGACGCATGTGCGGTGAAGACCGCCGAGGAGGTTGACATGGCCACCATTGCCGTCAGCGAGGCCAAGAACAACGCAGTTCGTCGGGCCGGGCGCTCCGCCAACCGGTGCGCCCTGGGAAGGACTCCTCGTATTCCTGGTGAGTTGCTCTCCGACGATCACGGCCTTGCCGCCGCCGCCAACGCCACTAACTCGCAGCGCGTGATGAACAGCGACTTCTACCGCATGGAGGCCAACATCCACACGGCCCATTTTAACTACGAGCAGCGCGTGAGGAAGTCGCTCCTCAGGAAAACCAGTCACTTGCGCTACGACCTTGACAAGCTCGTCGCAGGCCAGCAGGTTGGATGCTGGCGCCGGGGCGCCAAGAAGCGCCCCAGCGGCAAGTCGTCGCGCCCAGGCTTCGTCATTGGCACCTTCCTACAATGGGACAGTGGACAACAAGGACACGGACTCGGCCGCAACGCTTGGGTCAGAGTCGGTCAGACCATCAAGCTCTTCAGCCGCGAACAACTTCGACCAGCCATTGGTTTCGAGCAGTGGGTGCCCGATGCCAAGGGCATCGAGGTTCTTAAGAGCAGCTACGACCTCATGAAGGACGACCTCTGGGAGGGCGAGCGAGATGCCGGGCCCGCGCCCGACGACCTGGCGCAGGAGGCCGACATCTTCGTCGACGACGGCCGTGACCTTCTTCCAGGCCGCGAAGGACTTTTGCTTCCACAGCCTGCCGACGCCGATCTTCCTGGAGCTCAGCCCGTTCCAGTCGAGCCGCCGCCAGCCGCGGCGGCCCCGCCTCAGCCAGAGGCGATTCCGTCCGGGCCGACGCCTGTCGAGACCGAGGTCCCGCGCACGATCCCCATGGACGCGGAGGTTACTCAGGCCGCTGACTCCGTCGCCGCCGAGCCGGACACGATCGAAACCGATCTGGAGGTCAGCCCCCCCAGGTCGCCTCGCAGCCGAGCCGCCGAACACGAAGTCCCTCCAGAGGCCGCCCCTCCGGACGAGAAGAGGCCCCGCGTGTCTACCTTGTGTGCCCAGGCTTGGCTGGCGTCTTTCTGGGCCACCGAGGTCGGGGGCGGGGCTGACGGCTCCGACGAGATACCCGCCGTGTTCGCCAATGTCAGCCGCTGCGCCGACTACGCGGACGAGATCGAGG
This sequence comes from Prorocentrum cordatum, assembly GCA_963575745.1. Lineage (NCBI taxonomy): Eukaryota > Dinophyceae > Prorocentrales > Prorocentraceae > Prorocentrum > Prorocentrum cordatum. The sequence continues at coordinate 119,188 of CAUYUJ010020216.1, forward strand.
TCATCTACGAGGTGAACGCCATCGTCGCCGACGACGGGCCCAAACTTCCCCTGGTGCCAGACTCAGGACGACGAGCCTGCCGACCAGAACCAGCCCACCATGACGAGGGCCGAGCGGAAGGCCTGCGACCGCGAGATACCATGGCGCGAGATCATGAATCTGGACGGCTCCACCATCCAGAGCTTCCTGCAAGCCACGCGCAAGGAGTACAGCAACTGGGTCAAGTGGGTGCCGATGGTCGCACTGCCAGACGACGTCGCCAAGGACATGCTCAACTCGCCCGAGATCCGCAAGGGCTGTATCCGGGCGCGATGCTGCTATCGTGACAAGAACTGCGGCCAAGGAGAGCTTGCCGCGAAATGCCGGGGAGTCGCCGTCGGTTGCAGCGACCCGAGGCTCGAGGCGCTCGAGCGGAGGTCTCCCACTACGCAGCGCACCAGCTTCTTCGCAGCATGCCAAATCCTCGCCAGCATGAAGATCTACGACCCAGAGGGCAACTGGACCGCCTGTGTCGGCGACCTCGAGAACAGCTTCTTCCATGGCAGCCGCGAGAGGGGGGGCAAGGTCTACCTCGATCCACCGCGTGACCCTCTGGTCATCGCCACTGGCTCCTGGCCAGATACGTTGTGCGAGGTGGCCGGCAACATCTACGGTTTCGCCGACGCCCCACTGGTGCTGTGTCGTCACATTCGACGCCAGATGTGCGATTTGGGTTTCGTAAGGCATAGCCTGGACGTGATGTGTTTTCTGAAGTTCGATAAGGGGCGTTTATTGGCCATTGTCTCGTGGTGCGTCGACGACATGTTCGCCGTGTACGCCAAGAGCCGTTTCGATTTCTCCCAGCTGGAGAAGGTTTTCGTATTGGGCAAGCTCGTGTATACGCCTGAGGAGCTCGTGTGGTGTGGGCGTGAGATCAACCAGTACCACGACGGCCGAGTCGTCATCACTCAGAAGGAGTACATCAAGGGTTTAGAGGTTCGCCGCATCCCATCCAGCCGCATCCGAGAGGGAGGTTCCCTTACACCTGCAGAACGGACCGAGATGCGGAGCTGTATTGGAAGCGGTCAGTGGTTTTCGGGTATATGCCGTCCGGATGTTTCGTCATACGCATCGTTGCTGCAGAGCGAGGACCCCCAGATTTCCGATCTGAAGGAGATGTACACAACCATAGAGCACCTGAAGAACACGCCAGAGGTTGGGATTACGATGATGCCGTTACAGTTGTTTAACGATTCCGGAGATATCGACGTGATTACGGTTGCGTACGGTGACTCGAGTTGGGCCAACGCGCAGCAGATGAAGAGCCAGACCGGAGCGATGATCGTTTGGGCCAATCGAGATGCACTCTCCGGGTCAGCACCTGCCTCATTGGCCGATTGGAGAAGCGTGAGGACACAACGTCAAGTGAGGTCCACCTTGTCAGCGGAGGATTGTGCCGCTGACGCAGCCGTCGATAGAGGATTTTATGCTTCTGTGTATGTGTCCGAGGTTTTAACAGGCCGTTCATATATAGCCAACCGCATGGCTGACCGCACGCCGCCTAGTGTGCCGCTTTCTGCTATCTCGGATTGTAAGAGTTTGTATGACTGTGTTACTAAAGAGAACCCCAGCTTGGACGAAAAGCGGGCGCTTCTCGATGTTCTTTCTATCCAGACCAGCCTCGGTCTAGGTTCGATGAGGTGGGTCCCAACCTCTAACATGATAGCCGACCCTCTCACGAAAGTATCCGATCAGTTGCGCGACAGTTTAGTTCAGTGGCTCCGCGAGCCCGCCATCGAATTGTTCGGAGCCGTTGCCGCATCAGTATCAGTTTTTGCGTGATTTCTATTTCTGCCGTCAGACGTCTCTCGGAGTTTTCAGCCAACAGAAGAGAGAGACCAGTCTGAAGCAGTAGCTGTTTTAGCATGCCAGCCTTGTCTGCAAACTCCCTTTAGATACCCTTTTAGCCCCGGAGGCCCCGTGTGCGTTTCAGCTTCTATTGTTGCGATTATTGTGAATGATTTGCAGTTTCAGCGTGCATATTTGCCCCTCTCAGGTTTGTGCCGTTGCATGGCCGTTGCGCTGAAAACAGCTTGAGGGGCCCCTCTCGTAGAGCCGCCAGCCGGCGACGACATCATATAGATAACTGAACAGATAAAGATCCACAGGCAAACATATTATACACAGACAGATCAGCGATCTGAGATTGCCCGGCTCGAGGCCCGAATCATTATTCTGCTCCCGCCGGGAGCTACATGAGCAGGACTGAAGGCCGTGGCCACGCTCCGCTTGCGGCAGTGAAAAGAAGTCCGATCACAAGGAGGAGTATATTGCAGAGGGGGAGGCGGAGGAGGAGGAGGAGAAAAATGAGGTGAGGAGGAGAAAAGGAAGAGGCGGAGGATTATGATGATGAGGAGGAGAAGGAAGAGCACGAGGAAGAGGAGAAGGATGAGGGGGAAGGGGAGGAGGAGGTGGAGGAGGAGGTGGTGGAGGAGGAGGAGGACGAGGAGGAACATGAGGAGGATGAGGATGATGATGAGGAGGCGGATGAGGAAGCGGAGGCGGAGGCGCAGGCTGAGGCGGAGGAGGAGGAGGGGGAGGAGGAGGAGGAGGAAGAGGAGGAGGAACAGGAGGAGGAGGAAATACTCATAGTATTATTATTAGTATTAGTAATAATACGACTAGCAATGATTCTACGAATACTGGTGATACTATTAATAATAGTAGTACGAAAAATACTAACATGACGAATACACATTTTACCCAGAAGAGAAACCATACGAACATGAATACTACCAATGATAACTATGATGCGAATGATAATAATATTAATAATACTACCAAGAAGAATAATGATACTACGAACGCGAATGGGACGACTATTAAGAATACGAAGAACACTAACAGCACTTCTACTAATACTACTGATAATGATCATAACGCTAACTGTAATAATAAAGTGCTACTGACAATCATAATACTACTAGTAATATAAATCTTACTGCTATCACGATAGCTAATTCTAGCACGAATGCTACCATTTCGATAATAATATGATTTTGACACTGATACATTTAAACATACAACATACGCTAGTACCGAGAAACAGAATAGGAGGAGGAGGCGGAGGGGGAGGAGGAGGAGGAAGAGGACGAACATGAAAAGGAGGAGGATGAGGAACAGGCGGCGGAGGAGGAGGAGGCGGAACATGATGATGATGAGGAGGGAATACGGAAGAAAAGGGGAGGGCGGAGGAGGGGGAGGAGGGCGGAGGAGGAGGAGGATGCGGAGGAGGAGGAGGAAAAGGAGGAGGAGGAGGAGGAGGAGGAAGATAAGGAGGAGGAGGAGGAGGGAGGGAGGAGGGAAAGGAGGAGGATGATGAGGAGGCGGAGGAGGAGGAGGAGGAGGAGGAGGAGGAAGAGGAAGGAGGAGGAGGAGGAGGAGGAGGAGGAGGAGGAGGAGGAGGAGTAGGAGAAGGAGGAGGAGGAGGAGGAGGAGGAGGAGGAGGAGGAGGAGGAGGAGGAGGAAGAGGAGGAGGAGGAGGAGGCGGAGGAGGAGGAGGAGGAGGAGGAAGAGGAGGAGGAGGAGGAGGAGGAGGAGGAGGAGGAGGAAGGAGAGGAGGAGGATGAGGAGGAGGGCAGGAGGAAAAGGATGAGGAGGAGGAGGAAGAGGAGGAAGGAGGAGGAGGAGGAGGGAGGAGGAGGAGGAGGAGGAGGAGGGGAGGAGGAGGAGGAGGAGGAGGAGTGAAGAGGAGGAGGAGGACGAGGAGGACGATGAGGAGGAGGAGGAGGAGGAGGAGGAGGAGGAGGAGGAGGAGGAGGAGGAGGAGGAGGAGGAGGAGGAGAAGGTGGAGGAGGAAGAGGAGTTGGAGGAGGAGGAACAGGGGGGAGGGTAAGAGGAAGGAGACAGGAGAGGAGGACGGAGGAGGGAGGAGGAGGAGGAGGAGGAGGAGGAGGAGGAGGAGGAGGATGAGGAGGAGGAGGAGGAGGGAGGGGGGAGGAGGGAGGAGGGTGGAGGGAAGAGGGAGGAGGGAGGAGGGAGGAGGAAGGGGGGACGGAGCAGGGAGCAGGGAGGAGGTTGGAGGTTGAAGGAAAAGGAAGGAGGAGGATTAGGAGGAGGAGTTGGAGGCGAAGGAGGCGTAGGAGGCGGAAGAGGAGGAGGAGGAAGAGGAGCAGGAGGAGGAGGAGGAGGAGGAGGAGGAGGAGGAGGAGGAGGAGGATGATGATGATGATGATGATGATGGTGATGATGAGGAGGGGGACCAGTGGAAACCCAAGAGTCACCAACGATGTTTTACTGAACCCCCCTCCAAGCCTACTCTGCATAGGCCCCTACAACGGTTCATTGCCATTGAGGGAGCTGCCTCGTTGGAAGACAACAGTTTGAATATCCGTAAGGGCTTCGCCCCCTGCCGCCGGCCCCCTCTCTCGGAGAATGGGCCATGGAAGAGCTAAGTCATGAGGCCTTGGCGCTGTCGTGAAGCAGTATCGAAACTTCATGCGAAGCCGATTCGCAATCAGCAAAACCAACTGATCACAAGAGGGGTTACCACACCTGGCGATTGGTAAGACGTGTATGGTTTACGGGCTTGGTTACCACACCTTGCGATTAAAGGGCCGAGGGAGTTCTCGCAGTTTGGGTTACCACGCCTTGCGATGGATGTGCGTGAAGGGTGGCACCGAATTTCAGAAATGTGGCAAATCCCCTGTGTTTTTGGACCCTGACCCCGCGGATCTGCGTGAGGGGTGGCACCGAATTTCAGAAATGTGGCAAATCCCCTGTGTTTTTGGACCCTGACCCCGCGGATCTGCGTGAGGGGTGGCACCGAATTTCAGAAATGTGGCAAATCCCCTGTGTTTTTGGACCCTGACCCCGCGGATCTGCGTGAGGGGTGGCACCGAATTTCAGAAATGTGGCAAATCCCTTGTGTTTTTGGACCCTGACCCCGCGGATCTGCGTGAGGGGTGGCACCGAATTTCAGAAATGTGGCAAATCCCCTGTGTTTTTGGACCCTGACCCCGCGGATCTGCGTGAGGGGTGGCACCGAATTTCAGAAATGTGGCAAATCCCATGTGTTTTTGGACCCTGACCCCGCGGATCTGCGTGAGGGGTGGCACCGAATTTCAGAAATGTGGCAAATCCCATGTGTTTTTGGACCCTGACCCCGCGGATCTGCGTGAGGGGTGTCGATTTCGAGCCCCCCCAGCAATTCAGACAACGCGCCCAGGAGGTGCTAACTATTTGGTTTGGGCCTCCTCCCCCTCGCGCGGTCAATCAACTAGTTACAGTAACCAGCAAGAAGCAGAATTGTAACACTGGAAACTACAAGCTACAACTGACACAGGAAACTGCGAATCCCGCGCCTACAGCCTGGTGGCCCCACAAGGGGGCCGGCGGATTCTGAAGCGTGCCAAAACATTGTTCTCCGGAATTCAACGCCACGTATCAACCTGACTGCTGCGTCTTGACGTTCCAGAATCGTGCCAGAACGCCACTTTTGGGACTTGAACACAGCAGATCAACATAACTGTTGCGCCCGCATCATCCGGAATCCTTGCAACACACCAATTCTGGTACGTTGATCATGGGAATCTATGAATCTCTGGCAACTGTTACTAACTAATGTGCGCGGCGCTCAGGCGAGAGCCACATTTTGAAAAGGAACCGCCGTCAACCCGTGAAGCTCTTGCACATTTTTAAAACGAATGTGCGCGGCGCTAAGGCGAGAGTCACATTTTAAAAACAACCCGCCCTCAATCCGTGAAACTTCTGTAAGTTTTTAAAACGGATGTGCGTGGCGCTAAGGTGAGAACCACATTTTGAAAACGACCCGTCCTCAATCCGTGCGTGACACTTTTGTAAGTTCTGAAAACGAATGTGCGCGGAGCTAAGGCGAGAGCCACTTTTTGAAAACGACCCGGCCACCATCTGTGAAACTGATGTCGCTTTTTAAGTTTCTGATTTGTAAGTGGTGAGGACGTCTCAGGCGAAACGCCCGGCCCGCCCTAAAAACTGGCCTCGGGGTGCGACATGGAGGAGTTATCTATAAGGGGAAGGAATGTAGGAGGAGGAGGAGGAGGAGGAGGAGGAGGAGGAGGAGGAGGAGGAGGAGGAGGAGGAGGAGGAGGAGGAGGAGGAGGAGGAGGAGGGCCAGGTGCCGGAGCAGGCCATGCAGGCCATCCTCGCCGGGCGGCTGCTGCCGCTGCTGAAGCCCGGAGGCGGCGTGCGGCCGCTGGCTTGCGGTGAGACGCTGCGCCGGATGGCGGCCAAGGCGGCCGCGGCGGCGCACAAGGGAGCCATCGCTGCAGCGGTGGGTCGCTGCCAGTTTGGCGTGGGCCGCAAAAGCGGCATCGAGCTGATGCACCGCGTCGTGGCGACCGCGCTGGAGCAGGACCCCGGCGCCGCGGTGCTCTCCTTGGACGTGGCCAACGCGTTCAACGAGCTCTGCCGGGACACTCTGCTGCGGGAGGTCGCTGGCCGCTTGCCGGTGCTCTCGCGGCTGGCGCAGGCGTGGTACGGCAGGGCCACCACGCACGGGGCCTGCCTTCCTGGGGCCAGGGCGGCGCCGGTCAGGGCGGAGCGCGGGGTGGACCAGGGTTGCCCCATTCCCCGGCGTTCTTCGCGCTGGCGGCGGCGACTCTCTACGAGGACCTGGAGGCGGCGGCGCGCCGCCAAGACCCCGGCGCCAGGGTGGTGGCCTACCTCGACGACGTGTGCGTCGTTGGCAGCCCGCGCGCACTGGCCGCCGCGCTCCTCGCGGCGCCAGCGCTCCTGGCGGCGCGCGGCCTCCGCCTGAGCGCGCGGAAGACCAAGGTGTGGAACCCTCGAGACTTGCCTCTCCCAGGGCCGCTGGCGAGGGCAGCAGTGCCCGACCTCACGTGCGTGGGAAGCACGCTGCCCTACGTGCGCAACGCGGCGGGGGCAGGTCCGGGCGCCGACCCCGCGAGGGCGAGCTTCTCGCCGACGGCCGCCCCGCAGGCGGCCCGAGACCACCTCGACGCCTACCTCGCGGCCCTCCGCCGGCTCCGAGGGCACGGGCTGCGCGCCCAGGACGAGCTTGTCCTGCTCCGCACCTTCGCCAACGGCGCGGCCTTGCACCACGCGCGAGCGCACCTGCTGGACGAGGCATGGTGCCAGGCATACGACGCGGCGGTTCTCGGCCACGTGCGCGAGATCCTGCGGCCGCTCACTGGGCACCAGACTCTGCCAGACGACGCGCGCGACCTGGCCCTCCTGCCCTGCGCTGGCGGCGGGCTCGGGCTGCAGGGCCTCGCGCACCGCCGCTTGCCTGCTTTCGTGGGGGCTTGGCAGGCGTGCCTGGCGGGCGTCTGCAGTGAGCTCGGATTCTCCAGCCTCGAGGCTTTCCAGCTCGCCTGCCCGGCGGCGTGGGGGGCGGCCGAGGGGGCGGGCCGCGCTCTCCAGGTGCGCGGCGCGACCTGGCTGTGCGCCGCCGCGGAGCCACAGGCGAAAGCACAGCGCGCCCTCGCGGCGCCGGAGCAGCACGCGCGCCGGCAGCGGCTCCTGGGCTCCTTGCCACCAGACCGGGCAGCGCAGCTACGCTCGGCCAGCGGGAAGGGAGCGGGGAGCTGGCTCCAGCCGCCGGCTGCGGAGGACCACGTGCTGGCGGACGCGCACTTCCTCCCAGCCCTCGCGCTGCGCCTCCAGCTGCCACTGCCAGCGTCCGCCAGCGCCACCTGCTGCCGGTGCAGGGAGGACGGCACGCGCTGCGGGGCCGACCTGACGGTGGGGCACTGCCTGGGTTGCCGCGTCGGCGGCGGCGCGATCCAGCGCCGCGACGGCGTCCGGGATTGGCTCGCCCGCTGGCTCGGCGCCCGCGGCGCGACAGGCGTGGCCGCGGAGAAATTTGCGCCCGCTTGGGACCGCGCGCGCCCTGACGGCACCGTGGAGGCCGCTCGCCTCGACGTGGCCTTCACAGACCCCACGGTCGGCGTTGCCTACGTCGACGTGGTGGTTACTGACGCCTCTCTCGGCGCGAACACGGCGGCGGGCTGGGGCCGCGCCGCCCGGGGCGGCGCCGCTGCCGCTGCCTGGGAGGAGCGCAAGCACGCGCGCTTCCCGGGCCCAGCGCTGACGGCTTCCCCGCTGGAGGCCCTCGGGCGCGCTGGGAAGGAGGCGCAGGCGCTCTTGCGCACCTGGGCGCGCGGAGACGCGGAGGCGCTCGCGGCGGCGCGCCAGAGCCTCGCGGCGACCCTTCAGCGGGGCAACGCCGAGGCGCTCCGCTCCGCTTGCTTCGCTGCGCGCGGGGCGGTGCGCCGCGGGGCCGGCGGCGGCGAGCCGGCGGCGCGCCGCCCGCGCGCTAGCTAGGCGTGCGCCTGCCGGCCTGCGGCGCCGGCGCGGGGCACGGCGAGGACCCGCTAGGCGGGCCGGGCGGCGGCGGCGCGGGCGGCGCGGGCGGCGCTGGCGCCGGCGGCCGCCGGGGACGCTGCGCGGGGCGGCGACGCTGCCGGCGGAGGAGGGCGCTGGGCGCTTGCGGGAGCTGGCCGGGCTGCTGCGGCGGGGGGCCAGGCGGCGGCGCCGGCGCTGGGCGGCGGCGACTGGCTGCGCGCACCTCAACGCGCTGGGCCTCCTCGAGCTGGCGGCGCTGGGCGACCTCGGGCACCTCGCGCTCCCCCGCCGGCCGATGGCCGCCGCGAGGCGGCCGGCGCCGAACTGCCGCCCGAGCTGGAGGGGCAGGGCGGCTATCCGGCCGGGGGCCAAGCCTCCCAGACCTTCTGGGCGGTCTGGCACCCAGCCGGGAGGCGTCGAGGCGGTGCCCACCCTCTCCGCCGCGTTCGCGGCCACGCGCAGTGGGGGCGCGGTGGGCGGCGGCCTGCGGGAAAGGGCCCGCGCCGCGCGCCGAGCGCCCCGGAGATCCCCCCGGACTCGGGGTCTCCGGGGCCCCGCTGCCAGGAGGAGGAGGAGGGGGGGGGGGGGAGGAGGAGGAGGAGGAGGAGGAGAAGGAAAGGAGGAGGATGAGAAGGAGGAGGAGGAAATGGAGCGAGGAGGGGGAGTGTGAAAGTTGCATTAGCAATGCTGTGACTTATAGGATGATGTTTCGAATTATCTATGTTGCTGCTCTCGCTCGCCCATGTTTGTACTCTCTTGATCGCTATTGCCGTTTTTGGCTTGGGCCCGCCAGCTGTGGCGGGAGGGTGGGCGCGTGCTACGACTGTTTAGCTTGACATCGGAATGCGATCAGATCACGCTCTATCTATTTTTCTTGCATCAGGAGGTTGTGGGTGGAGAGATCAGGATCAACATTTACACTGGTAGCGTGAGCTGAGTCAGTCCACGGTGCGAGGATTTCATACAGAGTGGCCGTGCAGATATATGCCGGCGCTCACTTACATCCCCGCGGTGCTAAACCACTGCGCTCAACAGATCGCGTTGATCGACAAAACGCTCAACATCATTACCTACAACAGCTTGGGCGAGGATCGTTGCATCGACAGCGTCCCGGGCGAGCAGCATAACTACAGCAGCAACGATCAAGACAGCTACTGCATCAATGACAAGCTCAGTGGCACCACGGTCATCGAGATGACATCCAGGCAGCAGCAGCAGTTCAATGACGGCCCCCTCTTGGTTGACAAGGAGGGCGTGGTGCACTGCAACGGCGACCCATCCTATGGCGAGGAGTTCGAAGAGCGTGCAAAACTCGGCTACCACGCGAGCGAGGAGAAAATCAAGGAGCTCTACGCGATCAAGCTCAAACATTCTCTAAATGGACGAGCGTGTGCACTTACACGAAAGAAGGTTGAGATCAGTGCGCAGGCAGTTTGGGGCGAAGCAGGTAATGACCCACTTGCTGCAGTCAAACTGGTGGTAACTACAGTGCGACAGGCGTGCGAGATAATCGCGCCACTACAGCAGCAGCAAGCGTCCGAGGAATATTTATTCCGAGGTTTTCGCAATCGAACGGAGTCTGTGCAGGACTAAATATCGAGACGAGAGACGGAGTACGAGCGGCTCAAGTCACTTTCAACGAACACAACAGTCAGCGAAGACCTACGGGCATACTTCCTACTAAAGCTAGCAAACATGAGCATGCAAGAGCACAAGGCGATTTTTGGCCAATGTAACAACGAGTGCATCTGGGACGACGTGACGGCAGCCATGCTGATGCAGCTGGACAGCACAGGCCGAGACGATCGTGGACATGGGTGATGCGGAGCCTACCCCGTGGACTACGACGACGAAGAAGAAGATGCTCTACTCGGAGACAAAATGTGCACCGTGCGACGGGGGCGTGTTCCTGAGTGGTGCGGACTACGACGCACTTGCAGCGGACATCGACGAGTTCGATGGAGTGATTGACGACGTGGGCCCGGAAGAGATCAGCCAGGAGGAGTGCGACGCTCTGGCGACGGGGGCTCAACGTCGTGGCTGGAAAGCTGGACGGCGAAACCACAAGGCCAACTACAAGCAGGCCCGGGGGCGGCTTGCTCAGAGCAAGTCGAATAGAGGCTGGAACTTCAACATCAACAAGCAGGGCTCCATCAAGATGGACAGCAAAGAGGCCGAGGATAAGCTGAAACAGATCAAGGCGCGCACGAAGTGCAACGCGTGCCGCAAGAAGGGTCGCTGGAAGGGCGACCCCGAGCGCGAAAAGACGAGGTCACCAGCGAGTGGATCCAGTACGCTACAACGTGGAGGACGAGGAGGCGGACGTGGAGGGCGAGGCTTTCACGGGCGACCTGGAGGTTTTCTACGACGAGCTGGATTCGCAATGGCGACCGCGGTCAAGCTGCTGATGGCGGACAGCTCGATGGATATGACCGCCATTCAGATTGTCAGCGACCAGCTGGCGAGCATAGACGTGGCGATGGAGGTGATCACGAGTCTGACGAAGGTGAGAATCGACGCCGAGGAGCAGATCGTGAACACCTACGCGGTATCAGCAGCAGGAGACCAGCCGAACTTCCAAGAGAGGATCGATCAGGCACACGAACCATACCCAGTACCTGGAGGGCATCACGCACAAGAATCTGACGAAACCCTGAGCACCCCAGTAAGCTCAACGAGCAGACCGACACCAGGGGCGTGGTCGAGGACAGAGCCAAGCAGACCAAGCACAGACTGCCTGGAAGAAGACAACACAGAGACTGACCTACAGAAGATACGAGATTGCAGAGCAGATCGCAGCATTGTGCGTTGGCTGCGAGAACATGGAAGCGGCCTACAGAGACTATATGGATTTCTGTTTGGACTGCATCGCTTCCAGTAGCTCATGCACATCACCATGGAGATGGCGCCGAATGGTCTCAGGCATATGGCCTACGATCAATGCCAGGCAGCCTGGGACAGGACCTGGGAGCTTCGTGACATCGTAAGGAGCACCTGCGAGCGCCTACCGATTGGAGTGCGACCGAAATGGTTGTGGACGCAACGCCGAGCTGGAACCAACTGCGCTCCAGAGGGAGTTGGGCGGCAGCAGCCTTGCGAGGGGCTGGCGGAAATTGGAGCCTACGCAGTGCGAGAAGGACTTATTCAATGTGGGTGTGGAGGTTCAATATCACTGGACGGCTACGCAGAGGACGGCAGAGTCACCACGCGGATGAGAGGATCATCCATGCGCTTCCGAGGCGTGGATGATAGCGCCCCGGTCATGGCAGAGGGGGAACAAGAGGTGACGGCTGGACTGGCTGGAACTGACGTGAACCTACGCTTCCAGAGGTTGCCGAAGTCAAAGACGCCAGTACTGCTGAGCATCCTCCAGCTGGAGGAGCTCGACGCAGTGATATGCATCAAGGATCAGAAGGCGGACTTCGAGGCGATCAACAAGTACGGAGTGCCCCTTCACAAGACGGAGAAGGGGCACCTGACCATCTCGCTCAAGGAGTGGCCGAAGAAGGAGACGACAAATATCGAGCCATCATTCACGGCCGACGAGATCGACATCTGGAATGCGGAGGTCCAGGAGATCGATAAGGGCATCCTACGGCGGAAGCAGAGGAAGCATATTGAGACGTGGCAGAAGGAGATTCAGGACAAGCTGGACCAGTGCCAGCAGATCGTGGACACGCTGAAGGCGGACCCGGAGGAGAAGCGGCCCATCATCTGCGAGCTCTACGCAGGTGGCATGGCAGCCACATCAGAAGCTCAGCAGCGGCGGCATCCCGTGACGAGGCCGAGGGACATCATGATCGGGGACGACCTGCTGGGCGCGAAGTCGCAGAAGACCGTCCTGAAGCAGCTGAACGAGGATGACCCCTACATGACCATTGTGGGTTTCCCCTGCGACCCGTTCACGAACATATCCCACATGTTCCAAAAGGATACGAAGATGCGCAAGTTGGCGATCGGCATGAAGCACCTGCAGTTTGTCAAGAGGATCTGGCTCAACTGCAAGCGCCGAGGAGCTCATATGCTGCTGGAAAACCCGTTGACGTCAAGAGCATTGCAGCTTATGCCATGGCTGGGCTCAGAGTTCGTGAGCGCGATGATGCACCAGTGCGCCGAGGGCAGCAACCTGGTGGGCTTCATGGGCGATCCAGTCAAGAAGCCGACGAGATTCCTGACGACGGCCATCATGCTCGGCAAGAAGCTCAACAGCATCAGGTGTGACGAGCAGTACGTGCACACGAGCGTGATCAGCAGGCCGAAGGGAACAGCATCAAGCCTTGGGAATTGGACCAAGGAGCTAGCCAAGACGATCTTGGACGGCATCGAGGATCAGCGAGACCTCGAGAAGCAGCATGGTGGCTACGCCCGGTACGCCAACAACTTCGACGACATCGACTGTGACGAGTTCGAGGCTAACCCTGCCGAGACAGAGGCGCCGATGCACGCGAGCGCGGTGCCGATCTTCAGCAAGCATGGCGAGAACATCGAGATGTCGGAATGGACGGCGGTGCCACCACTCATGCGAGCAGCTATCAAGAAGACACACGAGAGCCATTCACATGGACCCTACAAGGAGTCACTGGTACAGTATCTCCAGCATGGTGGAGCTAGCCGACGAGCGGTGCAAGCAGCACGTCTCTTCAGATGCACGACATGTGAAGAGCAGGTTCGGACGGCAGCGAGATCTACGGCAGCTCAGCCTAAGGTTGAGGACTTTAACGCAGCCTTCAGCATGGACTTCATGATCATACCCGATCTGGACCAGAACATGCACGTGGTGCTTGTGATCGTGGACGTGGCCTCGGACTTCATCGTGGCGATCTACGCGTGTCCCGGATCGAGACCGACGGCAGAGTTAGCAAAGAAGGCTTTCGAACTCGGATGGCTCACCTGGGCCGGGCCGCGACGCGTCGTGGAGCAGGACCAGGACTCCTACCTTTATGGGCGAGTTTGAGACGCTGTGCAACGACCTGGGCATTGTGATCAACAGCGCCTCCAGTTGCTCCATGGCAAATGGGCAAAGTCGAGAGGAAGATGCGATACCTGAAGGAGATGGCGACAAGTATCTTCAACGCTGGGGAAGTTCGTGGTCAAGATTCGGTTGCAGCAGCAGTGCGTGGCATGGCCGACGCGTGCAATCAACTTGTCAGCGCGGCAGGCTTTTCACCGCAGCAATGGGTACTTGGAGCTGGACACCGCCTGCCTGCAAGTTTGGAGAATCCCGACAACGACCCAGCAGTGGTTTCACGAGTGGCCGAGAATACGTCATTCTGGAACCGACTACACCTCCAACAGATCTGCTCGGAATCCTTTTTCAAGGCAGCAAACTCATCAGCGTTGTGACGGACAGCTCTGGCGAGGACGAGGCCCCAGCCAGGGCCATTTCAGCAAGGTGATTTATTGATGTTTTGGCGATCTGATAACCTGAAGCGCAACCTGCATGCACGATGGCATGGACCTGCCCGGTGCCTGGGCAAGGATGAGCACGGTTACTGGCTGATCCATGACAGGATCCCGATCCTAAGTTCACCCAGTCTCCTTCGATGGGCGACTGAGCACGAGGTGACCACCATGCAGTTTACCGACCTGTTTTCAGATGGCGGACCTGCACGTGGACGAGCTGGTCAGCGTGGTTTTCTGGACATTCGAGGTCAACAGTATAACCCAGCACGAAATGATCAACAGCCAGACCAGCAGCCAGATCAACGGCCAGACCAGCAGCCAGATCAACATCAAGATCACCGAGATCCAGGACATCAGCAGCATCCTGGACAGGGCGATGTTCCACCACAGCCAGCAGGAGGACAAGGTGATGCACCGTCGAGTGCACCGGCGACGGCACCAGCAGCACCTGCTCAGGGCAACGTGGAGCTGACGAAGCCAGCGGACAGCAGGAAGCGACGATCGGAAGTGGTACACGATAACGACGTGATGCCAAAGCGTCAGAGGCTGGACGACGAGTGCGAGACAGTACCGGCTGATCAAGATCAAGCGGAAGAAGACCTACGAGCACGACTTACTCGAGCGCACCAGGCTTGGGGCACCATCTTGGGAGCGGTGGCGGCCAGCAGCCAGGGCAAGACCGACCTGAGGCAGCTGGGCAATATCAGGAACGCCCCTCTTCTACCTGGCCCGACACCTGGGTGCAATATTGAGAGGCGGCGGCTTTTCAACTTGGACGCGCGCGACCTGGTTCAAGACATCTCGAGAGTGGACTGGATAGCCAATCCTCAGATCATCGACAATGTGGTATCACATGACCCCATCACGATCATCGAGGAGATCACTCTGGGAAAGGAAGAGGAAGCTGGAGATGGACCAGGAGGTGGCCAACAGCCTGCAGCAGCCCCGCAGGGGCCTACCCATACTGACGAGACCATGGGGGAACCTAAGGAGGTGAAGCGCGGAGGCAAGAAGCACGCCAAGAAGGGCCTGAAGCTCAAGCAGACCAAGCGGGACGACGCTCAGGACGATCGAGCTCAGCTTCGAGTACCTGCCAGGATCCAGAGGCACATGGAGGAACGCCAGAAGGCGGAGGAAACGGCAGCAGTACCAGCAGAGGTGCCGCAGGACCAGCCGGTTGCATCATCGTCAAGTACGCGACAGCCTGCACAGGGCAAGCGCCAGGAACACCCAGTCAGGATCAAGGAGTTCTTGCTGGATGATGTGCCGATCAGCATCAAACGAGCCTGGGCACAAACTGGGCCAGTCAATCAGCTGGCAGATACACCGCTGCTCGTCGAGGCGTTCGTGGCCGAGCGGATGTGCAGCCAACCGACGAGAGCCAACGAGCATCAGGAGGAGATCAACTTGAAGACGCTGGGTGACGACAAGATCAAGTGGAAGAAGATGCAGCAGGCTGTGGAGAAGGAATGGAACACGTGGTGCAAGTGCGATGCAGCAACCCACATATCAGGAGCAGCAGTCGACAAGGTCGACCCGGACAAGATCCTGAGCTCCCAGGTGGTCTGGGCCGATAAGGACCCCACGACCTCCGAGCCGAGAGCCAGGATCTGTGGAAGAGGCTATGAGGAGGAGTTTGACGACAAGCTACGACGGGACTCACCTACAGTCTCAGCACAGATGACGTTACTCCTGTGCAGCATCGTATCGAGCCTCAACTTAGACCTAGTCATCGCAGATGTGAAGGGGGCCTTTCTGCAAGGCAAAGCCATCACGCGCGAGCTCTACTTCCGTATCCCGACGAACCTCGGGGAGTGCAACGTCCCGGGAGTGAAGGCAGGCGAACTGCTGAAGTTAAACAAGAGCATCTACGGGACCAACGATGCAGCTCGTGCGTGGTATGTGGCACTACTCGAGACGCTCGTGAAGCTTGGATGGGAAGGCCTGAGCTTCGAGCCCGCGACCTTCATCAAGCGCAGTGCGGAGGGCACGATCATGGGGATCATGTGCCTGCGCGTGGATGACTTCCTCATGGGCATCAAGCTGGATGACCCGGAGGGCGCCAATATCATGAAGGACCTACAGAAGGATATCGACTTTGGCGAGGTCAAGTACGCGAGGAAAGAGCAGGCGACGTTCTGTGGCCGGGCCTACAAGCAGGACGAGGACGGCAGCATCAACGACACCATGGAGGCCTACGTGAAAGCGATGCAGACTGTACGTATCTCCAGAGAGCGCAGCAAGGCACCAGATAGCGCCTTGACCCATGCAGAGCATAGTGGACTACGAATGGTAGTTGGACAACTGCAATGGGCTGCGCGAGTGATATGCTTGATCACAACGCGGACACTTCATCATGCTGGGCGACCAGAAGATCAACGAGGACCACAGTAACAAGTACAAGGTGCACTGCATAGGGTGGCAGTCTTCCAAGATTCAACGAGTGGTGCGATCTACTCTATCGGCGGAAGCCTACTCATGTGCGGATTCGGTGGACATGTTAATATGGACAAGGTCGACCCTGGTGGAGATCCTGTACCCGGAGATGGGCATGACCGAGATTGTGCACGACACCTGCCCGCTGAAATGCATTTCGGTGACCGACTGCAAGAGCCTATGCGACGCGATCACAAAGGAGAAGATTTCTACGACGGACAGGGGGCTTTCTTTGGAAGCGGATATTTTGCGGCAGTCACTCAAAGAGGTCAGCATCAAGTGGGTCAAGAGCGAGCAGATGCTAGCGGACTGTTTGACGAAAGTGCTTCCAGGAGGCTACGCGAGGAAGATAGTCATATTAAACCTGTGGACTCTTGGGCCTGATGACAGGGCGCCATCAATACGTGGACGAAAGCTTGTTGGACCAGAGAAGGTGGCAGCCAACGAGGAGGTAGACGAGCTGAACGCGAATGTGGCCAAGTACGTCAAGCAGGAGCTGTGCGATGACACCGGGAAGGACGACGAGGAGATCTCTACGTGGCCGGTGGAGACGTACAACTGCGTGGACGAGTGCTTCTACGACGACAAGGACGAGGTTCAAGACGAGGACTACGTCGAGGCATTCTACACGGAAGAGCTAACGGACAACTACCTGATGGAGAGGAGTGGCGCGCAGAGAACCATCCAGATACCTGACCAAGCTGTAGTTTTGTTTCAACTTTGTGCAGTTCCAATGTATGGAGTTTGTCTTTCGATGTCTCCTACGGTGGTGACAGTAGTCTCTATCATCGCGGGTATCATCATTCTCATTTACGTAATGCAGCCTAAGCAGAGCGACAGCGAGGACACCGCTGAGCCGATGGAGGTGGATAGTTCAAGCAGCGACAGCCTGTTCAAGCCGGAGTTGCCCGTGAAGCCGGTCAAGGTCAAGTCCAGGGCGGCGAAGGCTACGCCGAAGGCTACGACGAGAACGCTCGCCCTACGAGCCGATCCAGAGACCTACGATGCTGAGATCATGGGAGATGGACCAATCATGCTGGGAGGTAGTGCTCTACTGAGACAGTGGCTGGAGACCATGGGACCGACGATAATCAGGAGTGGCAAGTACGAGGGCGACAGCTATGAGACGATCTATACGAAGGACAGGCACTATGCAAATTGCCTAGGACGGTGTCTCAAGCTGGACGCAGACGGGAGCAGGAGTTATAATCTCGACCCGAGCATCAAGGTTTACATTGCATACAACATCATCAAGTCAGCAGTGCGTGTACGCTGATCCTCACTACTATATATGTGACGTTATCTTGGAGCCAGCCAATGCAGTGGCTCAGATGTGAACGGTGGTGAGGATGATGAGTGATTTGTGTTACCATTTTCAGATGATGAGTGATGTTTGGTCACCATCTACAGATGAGAAGTGAAAGCACCCCCTCAAGAGCTCAGGTAAATATTTTTATGTATTAATATCTGTTGCTCGGTGCGCAGACCTCAGGTACACATGTGTTTATCTGTTGCTCAGTGCGTGGATTTCTTCTACATTAGTACCTGTTGCTCGGTGCGTTGATTTCTTTTATCTTGATATCTGTCGCTTGATACACGGACGGTAGTTTGACCGTTCGAGCAGAGAATATTTGCTTTCTTGTATTTGATATCTGTTGCTTGGTGCATGGACGGTAGCTTGACCGTTCGAGGCAATACTATTATAAAATGTTCTGGAGGCTTGCTGCAGAATTGGCCAAGGCATTCTTTAGCAACGTTTCCTTTTCCTGTGTGAAAGTTGTATTATCAAGGATGTGAGTTATAGGATGATGTTTAGAATTATCAATGTCGGTGCTCTCGCTCGCTCATGCTTGTACTCTCTTGTTCACTATTGCTGTTTTTGGCTTGGACCCGCCAGCTGTGGCGGGAGGGTAGACGCATTCTACGACTGTCTAGCTTGACATCGGAATAAGATCAGATCACACTCTATCTATTTCTTCTTGCATCAAGAGGTTGTGGGTGGAGAAATCAGGATCAATATTTACAGGAGGAGGAGGAGGAGGAGGAGGAGGAGGAGGAGGAGGAGGAGGAGGAGGAGGAGGAGGAGGAGGCCATCCTCCCGCGAGGTTGGGCAGCATTTTGCTCAGCCGGCCCCGTGCCCTCTGGCAGGGGGGGGCCGCCGGTGCGCGCCGATGGACGCCATGGGCGGCTTCGAGCCGCCCCGGTTGACCTCTTCGGAGCGCCCTGGGGGTGCCTCGTCCTGCACCCAGAGTTTCGACTATGTGATTTTTTTCTTGGGCGCTTGTCGTAGATATCGGCCCTCGGGGCCCGTTTTCGGGGGCTGTGGCTAGAAGGCAACAGACTGATCCGGGACGCAAGACTACCCTCGGGGATGCGATTGCGGAAAAGTCTGACAAACGTAGTGTCGTGACAAAGTGTTCGAGGCAGGGATCAGAGAGGAGGGAAGAGGACGAGGAGGAAAATGGAGGAGGAGGAGGAGGAGGGAGGAGGAGGAGGAGGACCAGGAGGTGGAGGAGGGGGAGCAGGCGGAGCGGGAGCCAGAGGACGAGGACGAAGACGAGGACGAGGAGGAGGAGGAGGAGGAGGAGGAAGCGGAGGAGGAGGAGGAGGAGGAGGAGGAGGAGGAGGAGGAGGAGGAGGAGGAGGAGGAGGAGGAGGAGGAGGGAGAAGAGAGAGAAGGACAAAGAGGAAGGAGGAGGGAGAGGAGGAGGGAGGGACTAGTTGACAGGCCAGTGCAAGTCAGACCTTCGAGACATGCTCGCATCGCGACAGAGATCACGACGAGAGGTTTCTGGACCTTCTCGGCTTCTGTGTGTGCCCTCGCTAGGCCCCCTGGACCGTCAACAAGAACTGCCCGGGAGGAGGCCCTTGAGGAAGGGTCGGGGCTGCTGGGGACCCCGTATTGTAAAAGTTGAGGCATCTCACGTCAGGGTCTTTCAAAGGGACCAGGTGGCCCTCGGTGGATGCCAAGGCGGGGACGCGGCGTTGCCGTCGGAATGGCTGGCTGGCAGGGCGAGGCGTTGGGGAAGGGCGGGGGTGGGGGGAGGGCGGGTGACGAGGAAGGAGGTGTGCTGGGGGGAGGAAGTGCGTTATGGATGGAGGGGCGTGGGGAAGGGGGAGGCTGGGGGGAAGAGGATGAGGATGAGGATGAGGGGGGAGGAGGAAAATGAGGAGGGGGAGGAGGATGCTGATGAAGATGGGGATGGGGATGGGGATGGGGATGATGATGATGATAATGATGATGATGATGATGATGATGATGATGATGATGATGATGATGATGCTGATGATGATGCTGATGCTGATGCTGATGCTGATGCTGATGTTGATGCTGGTGCTGTTGCTGATGCTGATGCTGAAGTTGATTGCTGCTGATGATGGTGATGATGATGACGATGATGATGTGCAGATGATTGTGATCTGTGTATGATGATGAGAGGATGATGATGATGATGATAATGATTGCTGAGGGATGATGATGATGCTGATGATGATGATGATGATGATGATTAGGTGGTATGATGTGATGTTTGCTGCTGCTGATGATGATGATGTGATGATGATGATGATGATGTGCGGAGATGCTGATGATGATGAGGATCAATGAATGATGATGATGTGATGATTGATGATGATGATGATGATGATGGATGCTGATGATGATGATGATGATGTATGATGAACTGAATGATATGATGATGATGAGATGATGATGATGATGAGGATGAGATGATGATGATGATTGATGATGATGATGATGATGAGATGATGATGATTATGATGATGATGATGATGATGATGATGTGATGATGATGATGATGATGATGATGATGATGATGATGATGATGGTGATGGTGATGGTGATGGTGATGGTGGTGGTGGTGGTGGTGGTGGTGGTGGTGGTGGTGGTGGGGTGGCGGTGGTGGTGGTGGTGGTGGTGATGATGATGGTGATGGTGATGGTGTCTGCGCCTTGACCGAACGCGTGGAGCACTTTTTTCTCAGAGAGCCCGAGGGCTGCCAAGAAGGCCCGCAGCCTTCTGAGAAGGCCTTCTCCTTCTCGTTCCCCCCTTCGCTCGCCGCCGAGCTTCCCCCAAGGCTCGCCGCCGAGAAGGCCTCGGGCAGAGCAGGAGGAAGAGGATTCTGCTGGATTCTGCTGGCCTGACCTCCGAAGATGCGAAACACGCACAGCGGCGGCGAAAACGAGCCTGCCACCTACCCCCAGGCCTGTCCTGGGCGACAAGGCGGAGTCTCCTGGAGCGCACGCGGCCGAAACATCCCCCGGCCTCGCCCCGAGGAGGAAGAGGAGGAGGAGGAGGAGGAAGAGGAGGAGGATGAGGAGGATGAGGAGGAGGAGGAGGAGGAGGAGGACGAGGAGGAAGAGGAGGAGGAGGAGGAGGAGGAGGAGGAGGAGGAGAAGGAGGAGGAGGAGGAGGGGGATCGGGAGGAACCTGATTATGATGATGATGATGATGATGATGATGATGATGATGATGGATGACGACGGACGACGACGACGATTGCTGAATATGATGGGCTGATGATGGCGATGACGACGACGATGATGATGATGATGATGATGATGATGATGATGATGATGCTGCTGATTGTCTGATGATGATGTATGATCGATTATGATGATGATGATGATGATGTTGATGATATGATGGTGATTATGGTTGTGGTGGTGGTGATGATGATGGAGATGATGCTGCGGCTTGCTGATGATGGGGTCGGTGGTGTTGTGGTGGTGGTGCTTGTGAAAAGGTGGGGTGGTGTGGTGGTGTGTTGGCTGCGGCGGTCGTTTGGTTGAATGTGGTGGTGATGATGATGATGGTGATGGTGATGGTGATGGTGATGATGCTGGTGCTGCTGATGATGATGAGGAGGATGAGGAGGTGGAGGAGCAGCCGAAGGAGGAGGAAGAGGAGGGGGAGGAGGAGGATGAGGGGCAGAAGGAGGAGGAGGCAGAGGTGGAGGAGGAGGAGGAGGAGGAGGCGGAGATGGATGAGAAGGAAGAAGAGGAGGTGGAGGAGGAGGAGGAGGCGGAGATGGATGAGGGGGAAGAAGAGGAGGAGGAGGATGGGGAGGAGGGGGAGGAGGAGGAGGAATCATACTAAGCATACTATTGACAGCAGGAACAATCGTAATCAGAAGAGAAAATCGCAGGAAGAGGAAGAGGAGGAGGTGGGGGAACAAATGAGGGGAACGTTAGGTTGAGCACCTCCTGGGCATGCTACTGCTCTGTTTCGTCTGGCACGCCGTATCGTCGCACGGAATACCTCCAATTCTTCATTCTTGATCTTTCTTGCGAAGGCATGGGGGTGAGGCGGGCGAGGAGGAGGAGGGGGGGGCGGAAGGGGAGGAGGAGGAAAAGGAGGAGGAGGAGGATAACGAGAGTAATGCAATGATGCGTAAGGGATGCTTCAGTACACCCTCCCTTGCCACGTGCGCTCCTCGCGCGCCCCTACAAGTCCTCCCTTGCGCTGCAAGAGCCCTCCCTGGAACGACCGGCACAGTTGGGCCTGCAATTTTTGGCGAGGGGCCCGCTTCGAGCAGGAAGTGCCTCGAATCTTTCTGTCGCGTAGCCAGCGCAGTGAAACCATAAATGATGCAGCTCAATCAGGTGTCCAGCGAGGTCCCCTTTTCAAAGAAGGACCGCCCCCCTCCATCCGTGTGACTGTTGCGCGCGTCTACGC
>CAUYUJ010020216.1:141149-161733 GCA_963575745.1 Prorocentrum cordatum
GACGACGGCGACGGCGACGACGACGACGACGGCGGCGACGACGACGACGCCGGCGACGACGACGACGCCGGCGGCGACGGCGACGGACGGGGCGCCCAAGAGAGGGTAGGACGGCGACGACGACGGCGACGACGACGACGACGGCGGTGGCGACGACGACGACGACGACGGCGACGTCGACGACGACAGTGGCGACGACGAGGACGGCGGCGACGGCGGGGGCGCCCAAGAGGGGGTAGAACGAAGACGACGGCGGAGGCGACGGCAATGGCGACGACGGCGACGACGACGGCGGGGGCGCCCAAGAGGGGGTAGGACGACGACGACGGCGACGACGACGACTACGACGACGGCGACGGCGACGACGACGACGACGACGGCAACGACGACGACGGCGGCGACGGCGATGGCGGGGGCGCCCAAGAGGGGGTAGGACGACGGCGACGACGACAACAGCGACGACGACGACGACGACGGCGGTGGCGAGGACGACGACGACGACGACGACGACGACGACGACGACGACGACGACGACGACGACGGCGACGACGACGACGGCGGCGACGACGACGGCGTCGGCGACAGCGCGGGCGCCCAATTCGGGTCAGGACGACGACGACGGCGACGACGACTAGGCGACGGCAAAAGCGACGACAGCGACGGCGACGGCGGGGGCGCCCAAGTGGCGGTAGGACGACGACGACGGCGACGACGACGCCGACGACGACGACGGCGGCGACGACGGCGGCGACGACGACGACGACGGCGGCGGTGGCGGCGACGACGGGGGCGCCCAAGAGGGGGTAGGCGGGTTCGCCCAAGAGGGGGTAGGACGACGACGACGGCGGTGGCGACGGCGAGGGCGACGGCGACGACGACGACGACGAAGACGACGACGACGACGGCGGTGGCGGCGACGACGACGACGACGGCGGGGGCGCCCAAGACGGGGTAGGACGACGACGACCGTGGCGGCGACGGCAAACGGCGACGTGGCGACGACGACGCAGGGGTGCCCAAGAGGGGTAGGACGCGACGACGACGGGCGACGACGAACGACGACGGACGACGACGACGACGACGACGACGACGACGACGACGACTCCGAGAACGACGACGGCGGCGGCGGCGGCGGCGGCGGCGGCGACGACGACGACGACGACGACGACGACGACGACGACGACGACGGAGGGGGCGCACAAGAAGGGATACGACGACGGCGACGACGACGATAACGACGGGTGCGCCCAAGAGGGGCGACGACGACGACGACGACGACGACGACGACGACGGCGACAACGACGACGACGACGACGACGACGACGACGACGACGACGACGACGACGACGACGACGACGACGACGACGACGGCGACGGCGACGGCGACGGCGACGGCGACGGCGACGGCGACGGCGACGGCGACGGCGACGGCGACGGCGACGGCGAAGGCCACGGCCACGACCACCACGGCCACGGCCCCGGCCACGGCGACGGCGACGAAGACGACGACGACGACGACGACGACGACGACGACACCGACGACGACGACGGCAACGACGACGACGACGTCCAAGAGGGGGCTCCTTGTTAGGCCAGCGTCGCGTCACGCTGAGCCAAAGTTCCGAATCGTATCCTTGTTCCCGCCCGAGCCTTGGCCTTGCCCTGGCGTCTGGCCCTGGTCCTCTCGGGGGCGTCCAGGAGGGGGCTGAGTCGGCTACGCGCAAGAGTGGTCCTTCTGGTGCAGGCCCACAGTGGCACCGGTGGCCCTGCTCATCTCGGCGCGCTCGCCCGCGGGGGCGTCCAACAAAAAGCGTGGAGGTGGCTTCGCGTAAGAGTGACCCTTCCCCGGAGCGACCTTTGGTGAAGGCCCATGGGGATCCCCCCAATATTGGTTGGCACGCCTGGATCTGGCCCCCCCGCGGTCCCGTGGAGCCGCGCACCAGGGGTCCATCCTGCGCTTCGCTGGTGGAGGACCAGCGGGGTGCGTGGGGTGGGACGACGGATAGATCCGTCGTTCCAGGGCGTTCCGGCAGGCCCTCAGAGCACTCCGGCACGCTCTGAGAAGGCCGCGGCGCGCCCGAGCCATCCTCCAGAGCCGCCCGACCTCTGAGGTTCTCGATTCGTCCTCACCCGATGCTCTCCTCGCCCTGGCCTCGTCTTCGGCGGTGGGCGTCATTGCCCCCTCGTCGTCTCTCGGTGCGTCGCAGTAGCCCCCACCCCCCGTCCGCGCACGTGCCTCGGGCAACGGTGTGCTGAGCTCCCCCCCCACCCCGACGGCGGCGGCGGCGGCGGCGGCGGCGGCGGCGGCGGCGACGACGACGACGACGACGACGACGACGACGACGACGACGACGACGACGACGGCGATGACGGCGACGACGACGACGACGGCGGCGACGACGACGACGACGACGGTTGCGGCGACGACGGCGACCGCGACGGCGGGGGCGCCCAAGAGGGGGTAGGCGGGGTCGCCCAAGAGGGGGTAGGACGACGACGACGGCGACGGCGACGACGACGGCGAAGACGGCGATTGCGACGACTGGGGCCATGGTGTGCTGAGCCCCCGCCCCCCTCATCCTAGCCCCCCTTTCGGCCTGCCCGATGATCGTGGTTGGGGCACAGATCTACCTCGGCTACTTCCAGGACGACGGGTTCCGCACACGGAACCGCGCGGTGTCGGTGTTCGATGGTGACGGCGAGGCGTGCGGCGAGGGGGTGAACGAGAACAGGAGCCTCCTGTTCTGGTGCAATCCACTGCGGCGTCGCGGGCAGCATCTGAGAGACCTCCCCGCCAACATTTTGCATGCCGCGCTTGCGCACCCGATCTGCGTGCACGAGTGTCCCACGTCTCATGAGACCAGCCACCTCTGTTACGACATCTACGCCATCGAGTCCAACGTCAGTGACCAGGACGAGCGGCTGGTTTTCAATCATGGGGATGGCAAGGAAGAGGGATCGGGAGAGGGCTCGTTCGATGAAGGTGGCATGGTGGCTCACGAGGAAGAGGAGGAGGAGAAGGAGGAGGAGGAGGACGACGACGTGAAGGATGGGGACGGAGGAGGAGGAGGAGGAGGAGGCGGAGGAGGAGGAGGAGGAGGAGAAGATGGACGTTCGAGGCTCGAGGAGGTTTGCAGCAATTTCCAGCCTCTGTGCGCTCGCTCCAGGCCCCAGGGCAGTCAAGAGTCAAGCCGGGGAGGCAAGATCTGCCGAGTGGACCGCCGAGGTGTTCCAGGGGCCGATCTTGAGTGGGTCCGGGAGGAGGGGGAGGAGGAGGAGGAGGAGGAGGAGGGGCCGATCTTGAGTGGGTTCTGGTGGAGGGGGAGGACGCGGACGGCCAGAGGAGCGAAAGACTCAGTCCGCGGCGGCAGGGAACCGTCGGAGGCCGAAGCCGAGCGGGCGAGGGCTGTTCGGCTGAAGCCTCGTCCCCGGAGCGCCCCAACCTCTGCCGGGGGGAGAGGTGGCAAGACAGTCAGCCCGCCATAGCAAGGATGAGCAACCTCCTCCCTTCCTCCCCCTCCTCCTCTCTTCCTTACCCCTCCTCCTCCTCCTCCTCCTCCTCCTCCTCCCTCCTCCTCCTCCTTCACTCCTCCTCTCCCCTCCTCCTCCTGCCTCCTCCTCTCCTCCTCCTCCTCCTCCTCCTCCTCCCATCCCCCTCCTCCTCCCCCTCGACTTCTCTCCTCCTACTCTCTCCTCTTCCCCTCCCGCCCCACCCCCTCCTCTCGCCCCTCTTCTCCTCGTTTACCCTCATGCCTTCTCCCACCCTCGTCACCGCCTTTCGTCTTTGTACATTACAATTTCTAATTTTTATTCCCAGATCCCAATATGCTTCTAGCGCCTTCCTACTGCAAGAAGTGGCAAGCATTTGCTGCGTAATGTTGTTCTCTGGGGGGGCCTGAACCTCTACTTGATCCGCCTTCCCACTTCATGTGTTTGGACCTACTTCTGAACGACGTGCACAGTCAACCCGCATAGTTAGGGTGGGCAATCTTCCTGAGGGGTACCCTTGCATCCTTGCCGCCTCGGCCCATCCTTGGCCGCTTTCGCTGGCCGCGCCCCGCTCGCAGCGTGTCGGCATGGCCTCCCAAGGCCCCTGCATCCTGATCGCGCGTCCTCATTCAGCGGGTTGACTGTAAGCACTCCTCCCACAGAGGCCGGCGTGGACGAGGACGAGCCGCCGAGCGAGCACAACAGCACGGAGTCGACGACGCCCGCGATCCTCGGGAGCGGAGCGCCCAGCGCAGGCGGGGCAAAGCCCCGGAGGATGATCCGAGACTACCCCACCTCCCATCGCCGCGGGTTCTGCTTCCCACAGATCCCCAAGGTTCAGGAGGGAAAGAAGCACACAGGCACAAATCGTCCTCGATTCCCAGGAAGATGTGGGCAAGCGTGGAAAGTGGGGGGGGGAGGAGGCGGAAATCGAGAGCATGTTGAAAAACATGGGGAATCCTGGGACTCGTGTCTATTGACTGGTGTGCCCCTGGGCCCGCCCCCCTCCAGAGGTCGCAAACTGGATGATGTCCAACGTCGAGGCGCAGTACGAGGCCAGCAACCCCGGCCTGGACATCGACCTGCTGGTGGACGTCGCGAGCAGCAGCCTCCGCAACGGCTGGCCCGTGATTGCGGGCGCCTGTGCGCTGGCGCTGCTCTCGTCCGGGGGGGCCACCACGCGAACCCGGCCCTGCCCCCGCGGGCCGGCCGCTGCGGCCGCGGGCCGTGGCCGAACCCACGGTAGGGCGCTGACCCCTCCTCCTTCTCCTCCTCCTCCTCCTCCTCCGCCTCCTCCTCCTGCTGCCTACCTCCTCCTCCCCTCTCCTCCTCCTTCTTCCTCCTCCTCCTCTTACGCCGCCACCGCCTCCTCCGCCCCTCCCCCTCCTCCTCACCCTGCTCCTCCTCCTCCTCCTCCTCCTCCTCCTCCTCCTCCCCTCCTCCTCACTCCTCCTCCTTCTCCTCCTCCTCCTCCTCCTCCTCCTCCTCCTCCTCCTCCTCCTCCTCCTCCTCCTCGCTCGAGAGCTTCCGAACGAAGTGAACCCCACCCTCCCCCTCAGAAGTCGTGGGGGGTAGGGGTGGGGTTCGCATGTGGCCCCCCATCGTCGTTCCTCTACCTCGTCTTCCTGGACCACTGCGCGGGCTTTCTTGTCAAGGCCGCCTCGCTGGCCGCGGTGGCGGCCCCGGTCTGCGGGGGCATCTATCGGGAGGGCTTTGCGGCCAGCGCCGCCGACCCTGAACGGGAACGACGACGACGAGGACGACGACGAGGACGACGACGACGACGACGACGACGACGACGACGACGACGACGACGACGACGACGGCGACGACGGCAACGGCGGCGGCGACGAAGAACGACGGTGGCGGCGGCGTCGGGGGCGGCGAAGACGTTGACGTGCGGCAGAGTCTTCAGGAGCTCGAGGACAGGGGAGGACAGCGGCGATGACTATGATGACGACAGCACGACGACGACGACGACGACGACGACGACGACGACGACGACGACGAAAACGACGAGAACGGAGCAAACGGAACAGCGTCTCACACACGCCGACAGGGTCGGCGGATTTCATCCACTGCGCCCAGTCCGGGACGAGCTCCGGCCTCTCCTCCGGCCTCCTCGGGGGGGCGAAGGAGCGCCGCGAGGGGAAGCGGGCTCCCGAGGGCACCAGGCCATTGCAGACGCTCTCCTCGGGGGCGAGCTCTCGCTCTCGGGGCCGCTCTTGTGAGCCTCCTCCTCCGCCTCCTCCTCCTCCTCCTCCTCCTCCTCCTCCTCCTCCTCCTCCCCTCCTCCATCCCCCTCCTCCTCATGCACGCCCCTCCTCCCCCCTCCTCCTCCCCCCTCCTCCCTCCTCTCCCTCCTCCTCCTCTCCTCCTCCTCCTCCTCCTCCCCTCCTCCTCCCTCTCCTCCCTCCCCCTCCTGCTCTCCCTCCTGCTCTCCCTCGTCCCCCCCCCCACCCCCTCTCGCCCGCCCAGAGGTCCGACGCTCCAGAAAATTTTGGAGCGGGTGGTTCTTGGCCGTCTTCGGCCTCTGGGGGCCCTCGCCGGGCCTCGGGAGCGTCAAAACCCTCCCCCCCTCTCCTCCTCCTCCTCCTCCTCCTCCTCCTCCTCCTCCTCCTCCTCCTCCTCCTCCCTCCTCCTCCTCCTCCTCCTCCTCCTCCTCCTCCTCCTCCTCCTCCTCCCCCTCCTCCTCCTCCTCCTCCTCCTCCTCCTCCTCCTCCTCCCCAGGGAAGTGGTCCCGATGTCTGGGTCCTGGGCCATCTGGGGGGGCCCTTGGGGGCCGTGTTGGGGCCTCCTGGGCATCAGGGGCCCCTTGCTTTCAACAGCGGCTTCCCCTCGTGCTGAAGAGGACTTCTCGATGGGCGCCGGGCTGCTGCTTTTGGGCATTGTCCTCGGCGTGGTGCTGAGCATGGGCTGGAGGAGCCTGGGCACAGCCGTCGCCATCGTGGAGGCGGGCTGCGAGTGTGTGTTCGATGAGCGCACGCTGCTGCTGGAGCCCTTCGTGTCGTCCTGCGTCAGGATCGCCTATCTGATGGCGCTGGTGCCCGGCCTTGCGGTCATCGGGAGCATGGGCACGATGGAGACAGTCAACGGCGACTGGCCGCCAGAGCGGGTCATGCACTACACTCCTCTGCAGTGGGTGTCCATTGTGTTTTACGGCTGCGTCGTGCTATGGTCCGTGGAATTCGTCCATTCTTGTTCTCAGTACGTCATCGCTTGGGTCGCCCAGGCTTGGTATTTCACACCATACGTCGGCCGCATCAAGAGGGACGCTCCTGGATGCGCGTTGTGCAAAGGTTTCTACAACCTTTTCCGCTACCACCTGGGAACTGCAGCATTGGGCTCGCTGGTCATTTTGTTCCTCAGGCCATGTAGAGTCTTCCTTGGGGCTTGCAAAGGTCAAGCGAGCAACGACGCAGATAAGGCGAACCCTGCGAGCAATTGTTTAGGAGCGTGTTGTATTCAGTGTGGAGAGTTTATGGTGGGATTGAACAAGAACGCATACATCGATGTTGCCATTAACTCAACATGTCTACTGGATGCCGCACGGACATCGCACATGATGGTATCAGACTATTTTCAGCGTGTCTTTGTGTTGAACAGCGTCCAGTTTATATTCCAAATTGGGGGGGTCGGTCTCAGCACAGCTGTGGGTGCTTCCGCGTCGTTTTTTGCTTTGTCGGAACTGGACTTTGACGATCCATCCAGCACGCATTTTGTCTTCGATAAGTCTGTGGTCGTGTACACAACTGCAGCCTTCAGTTTTTACGTTGGGTGCGCTTTCATGGTTTTATCTAAGACGCCTCCCGCGAACCACCGCTGCCTCCAACCCTCAGCCTGCCTGCGTAGAAGCCCTCACCAGCCCTGGCGAAAACAACTTGAGGAACACTGGGGAGCACATTGCCACAGTTGCGACATCTCCTGGGGCCATCCTGGGGGCCGTGAGGCCTCCCGCGGCCTCGTGGGAGGTCCTCGGGACTGGCCGGGGGCGCTCTGGAGCCGGCTGGGGCCAGACGCGGCCGTCTTGGGCGTCGCTTGGGCCGTCTTGACCACCTCTGGGGGGGTCCTCTCGGGCGTCTTGGGGCCCTCTTGAGGCCATGGCGGGCTGCCTTGGGGGGGATATTGGGGGCCTCGGGGCCCGTAGTTTTACGCGAGATCATGGCCTCGGGCGCGCGGTCAATTGCTTGGCCCGGGCTCGTGTCTTCGGGAGCGCAGAGCGATAGCCAGTCCCGAGCGCAGAGCAATAGTCAGTCCCGAGCTTTACACACACGGTGGATCGTAGCCTCGGCTCGGGAGTGCGGTTCCGTCATTCCTTTGACCAGGAGTCGTTGCCTTCGGATCGCGGGAGCATCATTCATGCCGAAGGGTTGTGGCTTTGGGAGAACGGACGCGCCGCTTCTTTATTTCGGGAGTAGCCCGAATTTGTTTCCCGCGAGGTAAACTGATTGAATTGAGCTGAACTGAAGAGACTGGTCGCACCCTTTACGAGACGGTTTCATTCTCGGCCGCCGAGGGCGCAACTTACGGCGCAACCGACAGGAGACGTTTTTATGCTCGGCCGCCGAGGGCGCAACCCATGACGCAACCGATAGCAGACGGTTATATTCTCGGCCGCCGAGGGCAGACGGTTTTATTCTCAGCCGCCGAGGGCACGACCTATGGCGCAACCCTTGGGAGACGGCTTTCTTCTCAGCTGCTTAGGGCGCAACCTAGGGCGCAACCTATGGACTCTGCCGCCGACCCCAGAGAAAACCGCAAGCGGGCCAGCGAGGGCGTCGGGGACCGAGGCGCCAGGAGAAGGAGGATGAGCAGGAGGAGGAAGAGGAGAAATGAGGACGAGGTCCTAGACGAGGACGACGAGGAGGAGCTGTGGGGAGAAGGACGGGGAGGAATACGAGTAGTACAAGGACGAAGTGTGGGCTTTCGAATGCGTGCGGGGCTACGCCCGATTTATGCTCGCCGTTTGGGCTGGCGGTGGGGCCCAAGCGGCGAGCTGTCTTGTGATTTGCGTCCCAGGGCATCCAGAGATTCTGAGGGCGTGGCTCGGGGACGGCGGTGGACTATCAAAGCGAAGAGGGGGGTCGAGCGTCCTCATCTTGGAAACGCTGAACTTCGGCCATTCCCCAAACTGGACAGCCTTGTGCCTCTGAGGCGTGCTGACCGCGCCAGGAAGAAGTCATGGTTCCGAGGTCTTCCTGCTCTTCGGAAGCGCTTCAGCCATGCGGCTTGCCCCCACCGCGCCGACGGGAACCGAGATGCTCCCTTGCCGGAGCCCGGGCCTCGCGGCGGGGCCGGCGGATTCGACACCGTGTCCGACACCATGTTCTACTGCTACGTCCTCGACGAGCTGGCCCTGGACGAGGAGGAGCTGGACCAGGGCTGGCTCGGGTGCCCGGACGTCAGCTGGCTGCTGGGGGGCGAGGCGCCCGAGGACGACGAGCAGTCCGAGCCCGAGGGCAGGCCAGGCAGGCTGGTGTACGCGCCGTCCCAGCTGCGCGAGTTCATGGCCGGAAACGGCGTGCACGAGCCCGCCGACCACCCCGACTGACGTCGGCGGCGGCGCCGGGGGGGGGGGGTCCTGGTGCGCCCGCCAAGAGGGCCTCCCGCCTCTCCTCCCTCGGGGGCGTCCTCCTCCTCCTCCTCCTCCTCCTCCTCCTCCTCCTCCTCCTCCTCCTCCTCCTCCTCCTCCTCCCTCCCTCCCTCCTCCCTCCCCTCCCCTCCTCCCTCCCTCCCTCCCTCCCTCCCTCCCTCCCTCCCTCCCTCCCTCCCTCCTCCTCCTCCTCCTCCTCCTCCTCCTCCTCCTCCCTCCTCCTTCCTCCTTCCTCCTCCTCCTTCCTCCCTCCTCCCCTCTCCTCCTCTCCTCCCCTCCTCCTCCTCCTCCTCCTCCTCCTCCCTCACTCCCTCCCCTCCCTCCCGTCCCTCCCTCCGCCCCTTCCCGCCCTCCCTCCCTCCCGTCCTCCCTCCCTCCTCCCCCTCCCTCCCTCCCTCCCTCCCTCCCTCCCTCCCTCCTCCTCCTCCTCCTCCTCGCTCCTCCTCCCCTCCCTCATCCTCCTCCTCCTCCTCCTCCTCCTCATCCTCCTCCTCCT
This sequence comes from Prorocentrum cordatum, assembly GCA_963575745.1. Classification (NCBI taxonomy): domain Eukaryota; class Dinophyceae; order Prorocentrales; family Prorocentraceae; genus Prorocentrum; species Prorocentrum cordatum. The sequence goes on from CAUYUJ010020216.1 coordinate 150,728, forward strand.
CCTGCCTCCCCCTCCTCCTCCTCCTCCTCCTCACCCCTCTCTCCTCCTCCCTCCCCCCTCCTCCTCCTCCTCCCTCCTTCCTCCCTCCTCCTCCTCCTCCTCCCCTCCTCCTCCTCCTCCTTCTCCTCCTCCTCCGTCCCTCCTCCTCCTCCCTCCTCCTCCTCCTCCTCCTCCTCCTCCTCCTCCTCCTCCTCCTCCTCCTCCTCCTCCTCCTCTTCCGCGGTGTGGAGCGCGGAGCGACGCGCCGCCCACTTGCAAAGCGCATCGTGTGGCGGGGGCCGCCGCCGCGACACGCCGACGCCGACCCAGACGCAGACGCAGACGACGCCGCCGACGCCGCCGCCGCCGCCGCCACGGACGACGACGACGACGACGACGACGACGACGACGACGACGACGACGACGACGACGACGACGACGACGACGACGACCGACGACCGACGACCGACGACCGACGACCGACGACCGACGACCGACGACCGACGACGGCGACGCCGGCACCAGCGCCGACGCCGACGCCGACGCCGGCGCCGGCGCCGCGACCGCCGCTGCAGCCGCAGCCGCAGCCGCTGTGGCTCTCAGGGCACTCCGCCGGCGCACCCTCCCCCCCAGGCCCAAAGGAGGCCGACGGGGAGGCCGCCGGGGCAGTCGGCCGAGCCGCCCGCAGGGCGGCTCGCCGCCTGCGCGCGGGGGCCCCTCCGCGGGCGCAGCGCCAGCCAAGAGGCCGACGACGCCGAGGCCGACGACGACAACGACGACGACGACGACGACGACGCCGCCGCCGCCGCCGCCGCCGCCGCCGCCGCCGACGCCGACGCCGACGCCGACGCCGACGCCGACGCCGACGCCGACGCCGACGCCGACGCCGACGCCGACGCCGCGGGATTTTCCGCAGGCTGCCGTCCAGGTTGACGGGAGGCGCGTCGACCGAGTGTCCCCGTCCTTTGGGAGCCCTTCCGCGCCACGCCGAGCACGGCGCAGGCAGAACAAGCGCCGCCGAGCAGGGCCTCCCCCGCCCGCCGCTGGGTCGGGCTGCCCTGCGGCGTGTGGCCCGCCCTGGGCCCCCCCCCCGGCCCTGCTGGCCCTGCGCCCGCGGCCGCGCCCCGCGGCCGCGCGCCGCCGGGCGGGCGCGATGGCGATGGATGCCTCGGCCGGCTTCGAGGTGCTCCCCCCGAGCTGGTCGGCCGTCGGCGGCGGCCCCGCCGCGGCCACCGCCAGCGGCCACCGGCGGCGGCCGTCGGCGGCCTGCGGCGGCCGGCGGCGGCCCGCGGCCGCCCTCGGTCGGCCTCTGGCGGCCCTCGGTCGGCCCGTCGGTCGGCCTCTGGCAGCCCTCGGCGGCCAGCGGCCGCCAGCGGCCGGCGGCCGCCTTCGGAGTCCTCGGTCGGCCCTTCCGAGTCCTCGGTCGGCCTCCCCTCGGCTGGCTTCGGCTCGAGGTGCCCCGCCTCAGTTCGGGGGACGAGTTCAGCGGCATGATGAGCGACATCCGCCGGACGTACACGGCCTGGGCGGAGAAGGCGGAGTCCCAGCTGCGGGAGGAGGCCCTGCAGCTGGAGTCGGAGAGGCGGGCGTTCAAGGAGGAGAAGGAGCGGGTGTGGGCCGAGTTCGTGGCCCAGAAGCAGGGCGAGTACGACCGCATCGCGCAGGACAAGCGCCGGGCGGAGGTGGAGGCGGCGAGCACCGCCAGGCAGATCCGCCAGGAGCGCGACGACCACAGGGCCAAGCTGGGCGATGACCGCGGCAGCATCGACAAGGACGTGGCGCACGGGCGCAGGCGCTTCGCGCTGGAGCGAGAGAAGTTCCGCTCGGAGTACGAGGTCGCAGAGCGAGAGCGCCAGCGCATCTCGGACCACAACGTGGCCACCGAGACCATGGTCGACCTCAACGTCGGCGGCGTCATCTTCGAGGCCGCCCGGCAGACGTGCACCCAGCAGCCCGGCAGCCTGCTGGAGAGGCTGCTGACGGGCCGCGCCAGCGCGCCCCGAGACCGCGACGGGCGCATCTTCCTGGACCGCGACTCGAGCCTCTTCCGCATGATCCTGAACTTCCTCCGGGAGCCGGCGCAGCCCCCGCCGGCCCCCGACCCGGCGACCTCCGAGGCCCTGTGCACGGAGGCGGTCCCTCCTCCTCCTCCTCCTCCTCCTCCTCCTCCTCCTCCTCCTCCTCCTCCTCCTCGTCCTCGTCCTCCTCCTCCTCCTCCTCGTCCTCGTCCTCCTCCTCCTCCTCCTCCTCCTCCTCCTCCTCCTCCTCCTCCTCCACAGGGGGGGGTGGACAGGCACAGGGGGGGGATGCATCGGGCCCCCAGTCGCCCGCTGATCGCCGAGAAGGGCCTCACAGGCCCACCCCGCCCAGGAAGGTGCCGTTTCGCCATCGGGCCCCCCCCCCTTCTGCCGAGAACGGGCTCTTCTGGGAGTCCCCTTCGGGGGGAACAAGTTTGCATGGGACTCCCGTGGGCCACCCTCTTGGTCCGTTGTGATGCATCTACTTCGCGTTAATACTCCTCCTCCTTCTGTCTGCGTCCTTTTATAGAGGATTACACATTGACTTTCCTTTATGGCAGACTACATATCGATTCCTTTTATGGCGAATCCCACCAGCCCTTTGGGCGTGAGTGGTTTAGAGAGCCCGCTCTGTTCTCAACCCCCTTCTTCCCCTTCGGGGAGGGGTTTACCCCTCCCCCTACCCCCTCCCCCTGGGCCTGGAGAGGGCGCCCCGCGGGTGGTTGGAGGGGTCTTTTTTCGACTCCTGGGAGGGCTAAAAAACGACACCGCTCACGAGGATTCTGGCCCCGACGGGGGGAGGCAGAAAAATGCTCCCCTCTTCTTTGAAGCCAAAATCATTGATTGTACTACGGTTTGGGCCCCATTTTGGCCTTCTGAGGGGGCAGCGCTAATTAAAGCTCCCCTCTCCTTTCAAGCCAAAATCATTGATTTTACTACGGTTTTGGCCCCATTTTGGCCTTCTGAGGGGGCAGCGCAAATTGAAGCTCCCCTCTTCTTTGATCGATTTCCTCCAAGATGGCCCCAAGAAGCGCCCAGGAGGCACCAAAAGGCCCCCAGATGGCCCCAAGAGGCCCCCAGGAGGCCCCCAAGAGGATCCCAAACGGCCCAAAGAGGCCCCCCCGAGGCACCCAAGACGCCGAAAAACCCATCAGGACGACCCTCTACTCGCCTGGGCGTCGTTTCTGGACGGGCAGGAGGCGGGGCCCGAACGACTCACACCAGGACGAGGGGCCCGAACAACTCACACCACGAAGAAGCCCGAACGATCACACCAGGACGAAGAGCCGAACGACTCACACACGAAGAGCCCGAACGACTCACACCAGGAAGAATGGCCCGAACGACTCGCACCAGGACGAGAAGCCCGAACGACTCAAACCACGAGGAGCGCTTTCTCTCCCTCCTCCTCCGCCTCGTCCTTCTCCCGCTCCCACCACAAGGAGGATGTACAAGGAGGCGGGAGGAAGGAGGAACAGGGGAGATATGCGGGATGAAAAACACGACTGTCGGCATGCTTCGCTAGAGTTGCTGTTTTGAGATGGGCTGGTGTGGATACGCGAAACGGAAGAATTCCCTTCCAGGACACAGGACCCACTTTGGGTCGTCGGGGGCGCCGCTGAGCATTTCCCGTAGGCCAGCCATTCCAGGGTGCTTCCTGTGTCTGCAGCAGTCCTTGGTTGCTGCACTCCACGCCTGAGGAACCTGCCGGAAGAGCCCCTTGGGGGTGTACTGGCGTCGACCACAGAGTGTTACACGCCGTCCTTTGACGTGCGGCAACGGGGGGAGGGAGTCGTCGGGCACTGCGTGGTTGGCGTCATCCCAGGGAGTGCCAAGGCCGAGTGTCCACACAATGGCTGCCCAGAGCATGTTGTAGACTAGATTGGTCGCGTCTAGACCCAGGGACATGTCGAACAGGAAGCCCAGGTGCGACCAAGCCTTGCGGTCGAGTCTGCCAGGTTGTCGCGGTGTTTCTGCCAGCGAGAACTCGTGTGGGTGTCGTCCCGCCACCAGGTAGATGAGCACGTTGAAGGCAGGCGTCGAGAGGATCTCGTTGAGGCCGGCCGAGATGAGCTTACCCTGGGAGTCCCAGTCGAAGTCGTCGTCCAGCAGAGTTTTTTAGCGCTCGGCGAAGCCGCTCGCCTGGGCGTCGCGGGCTTTCCTTTTGGCCGCGTCGAGCTCTTTTCGCCCGTCCTCTCCCTGTACATCGCAGCTCCAGGCGACGGGGGGCGGTACCCAGGTGGCGAGGCCGGGCAGTGGGTCAAAGCTCGTCTATGACCAGGGATCTCCTGTGGCCAGCAGGTGCGCCGCCCCCGAATCGGACCCAGAGGCGGGTCAAACGTCCGTACTCAGAGAGCACGCGCAGCTGGGACCAGGTGGCATTGGCGAACATGCGCCCGTCTCCCAACATCAGGATATTCCGCTTGGCCCTAGTAATTGCCACGTTCAGGCGTTTGGCGTCGTCGACAAAGCCCCAATTGTGCTTCCCGTTGCTCCTGGTGGTCAGTACGATTACGATGTCTGCCTCACCACCCTGGCTGGAGTCGATGGTGGTGAGCTTGAGAGCCCCACTCTTCATGTGCTTTCCCGCAACCTGCCTGAACCCAGGGAAGGCTGCGCCGATGGCTATGTGGACGTTGTGGTCTTCCCGAAAGACGGTTTCCCATCGGTGAACGTCCACCACGTGCTCTTGGGGGTCAGCTCCAGGGCCAGGGATGTCTTGCCCGTCGCGAACAGCACTGCCTTTTCCCTTGCCTGATTCCCCCTTCTTGCCACCCTTTGAATTCCACAGGACACCGCAGAGGTGGCGGGGGCCTTGGGGCCAGCCGTCCGTGAGGATGGCCGTCTGGAGCTGGTAGCCGACGACGATTCTGACGGTGGTGCCTTCTTCCAGCTCGGGCAGGACCGCCCGCACGATGTCCACAGCCTGCGCTGCCTCGGGGAGGTTGGCGTAGCCTGGCTGGAAGCTAGACGTCACTTCCCAGGAGGGTGTGTCGACCAGCAGGAACTGGTGCTTGTCTCCGTCTTGCGGAGGATCCAACTGCCTGAGGGTCGCGCGAAGGTCGGTCTCGTCGGAACCGGTGAGTTTGGCCAGCTCCGTCAGTCGCCCGGGTTCCCAAGGGGTGATGTCTCTCCATGGGATGCCTTCAACGATGGGCCTGTCCCTGAGCGGGTCCATGATGCCCGTCGTCATACCCTTGCCGTAGTAGGCAGCGTTCGGAAAGGCGAGTAGCTGCGAATGCATGCGGTAGCATATCGACAGGTGGACCACAGCCGTATCTTGGCCGCGGAGTGCGTGACACATCCTGTCAAATCTGCTGACACAGAGTCCCAAGTCGTTGGCCAGCTTGGAGAGAACCGTGGGGGGCAACTGATTCGGGTCGCCCACCAGTGCCAGGGCTCCGCCGCTGTTGATCAAATTCGCCATGGACATGAGCGCATGAAGCTCCGTGGCCTGCCCAGCTTCGTCAATTACCAGGAGGACAATGTGAGGACTGTCTTTCTGTCCGAGGGCTTCGGCCGCCTCGCGTGTGGACATGCTCACCTTGGCATCCCGAAGCAGGCTAGCCTTGTAGGGCTTGAAGTCCGGGCTCTTGTCCCCGTCCTGGAACGGGAACTCTCCGTGGGCGTTCTTGTAGTGGCCCTCTGGTGTCAGGTCCACGAGTCCCTCGTTGACAAGCTCCTTCCTTGCCAGGCGCACGAATTTCCCCGGGAACCCCGTGTCGGGATCGAGACGACGCTGCTGATGGGCTTCGGACATTGCCAGGGCGGGCTGGTCCACCGCCGTGTTCGAACCGGCTGCCAACGCAACTGCTTGCCCAGGACGCAGGCAGCCTCCCCACATGTCCAGGCAGGCGACGGAAAAGGTGGTCTTGCCTGTCCCGGGGGGCCCGTGCACCAGCACGGCGTGATGATCCAAGGTGGCCTGAAGGGCCCTGATCGCGTCGCTGTTTGGCTTGTGCTTGTCCACCCTTTCGCGGAAGGTCGCAGGACTGGGTGCGGGGCGTACCCTCTGGAAGACCGACCCCGTCGCGTCCGAGATCTCATCGTCGGAGAACCCCGACAGACCCAGGGGAAGCGGCGGTGCCTGCTGCAGAAAGCCGCATCGGACAGCCTGAGTGAGGTCAGCGTCGGGGACGTCGCAGTCCAGGGTGGCGGCAGCCCTGGCCCTCAGGTTCGAGCCTACTCTGCTGGTACGCCGCAGGTCGTTGGCCGCGAGTCGGTCGGCTCGGGGGGCGTGCAAGAAGGCTAAGAGGAAAGTCAGGGGAGACAGCGCGCGGGCGAACAGATCCGCGGCATTCTGTCGGAGGTAGTAGATCTGGTCGAGAGCCCAACACTGGCGCCGGAACTGGATGTCGGAGGGGGCCTCGTCCACACGGTACCAGGGAACGTCGTCGTTAGGGGGGCGTTTCGCCTTGGTTTCGTCTTCGTGGAATGGCCCCCACTTTCCACTGTTGCACAGCACTAAGCACCTGTCGGACGGGTACCTGGCGGACGGGCTGAGGCCGAGCACTTGGGCGTCTCTTGGGTGAATGGCACCGCCCAGGGAGGGGGGCCACCAGAGCGTGACGTCAGCAATTTTGTCGACTGTGGGGCCGGCGACAGAAATGTACAGCTCTCTGCCTTCCTTGTCTCCCTCCTGGGTCCTGGATGCCACTCTGTACTTAGAGGGCCACTCCAGTAGGTAGAGTTCCTTGTCCTCCGAAAGTTCCATCGCGCTGCGTAACCGGGAGGTGTCCAGGTCACCCAAGTCCGAGTTGGCGTCGATCCTGGTGACGCGGACGCCGAGCGCGCAGTTGCCTTTCCTGGCCAAGTCTTCGCGTGTGGAGTCTTTCCTGTCGTCCACCGTCTCGACAGACGCTTGGCTTTCTACCCAGGCGATCCTCCGAAGTGTCTGCCCGCGATCCTGGAGGGAGTAAGGCCACTGAGAGGGGAGCCGAACGGCCTGGGGCAGGTCCCCTAGCGCCGCCTTGGGGTGGACTCGGGAGTGCGGAGAGTCCAGGGGCACAGAGTAGAGACTAAGTACGTCGGCGGCCGCTTGGAGTGCCAACGAATCGTCCAGCTGCTGCTCCGACGGGCCTGCTGGTGATGTCTCTTCTTCCTTTGCCAGCATCGCTCTTCGCTGCGGACTGGGCTGGCCCCAGGCGGGCGGGGGGTGGGGCGGCGGGGGCGGAGGCGAGGGTCCACTGGAGGCGGCTGCGGGCATCCCAGGTGCGGTAGGCAGTGACCCGACGGACGTTTTTGCAAGCGCGTTGGCCTCTCCGCCCCCGTCGGGCTGTCTGACGCCCGTCCGCCTAGCCTCTCCTGTGTCCATCAGGTGCGACCTCACGTGCTCTGGGTCGGATCTGGTGCCTCCAGGGCAGTTGTGCGTCGGTGCGTCGTCCCAGAGAGGATAGGTGGTGGGCACGTGCAGCGCGTCTTCCGGAATCACGAGACCAGGGAGTGAGCGTAGACCGTCTTGGGATACCAAGGGTTGGACGGGCCTCCAGCCTGGCCAGGGCCTTCGCTCGATGTGCACACGGTGATTTGAGTCCCAGGTCGATCCACTGCACATGCTCCATAGGTTCCCAGGGGTGACAAAGGTGTTTGGGTCGGGCCATCCGTCGCTGTATCAAAAAAAAGAAGAAAAAAACCGATAAAAGTTATGCCAAAATGCACACAAAAAAAAGAAAAAAAAAAAAAAATAAGAAAACACAAAAAAAATACAAAAAAGAGTTAAGAGAAAAAAAAAGAAAAACAAAAAAAAAACAAAAAACAAAAAATAATAAAAATAAAAAAAAAAAGAGTAACAAAATACATAAAAAAAAAAAAAAAAAAAAGATAAAAAACAATTAAAAAAATAAACTTAACTAAAATAAAAATAAAAAAAAAAAACAGCGCTTTAGCGACATACCGTAGTGTTTGTCGCTTAGGATGTGCTGAGGGTCGCCCACGAGCTCCTGGCAGATCTCGCACCAGTGGCGCCATCCACCGTTAAAGAAAACCCACCGCATCCAGGGACAGAACCGGGCAAGGAAAACGCGCGTGCCCGATCTGGATGGCGGTCCGTCCTCAGAGTGTGGCAGGCACGAGGGCCAACGTCGGGTGGGGCCTTGGTTGTTCTTGGGCATGGTCCCAGGGAGCGTCCAGTCGTGACCCGGGGAGGCAGCTGCTGAAGGCTGCGAGCTGTAGTGACCTTAGTGTGTCGGATCGGGCGCGATCAGGGGGGATGAGGAGGAGGGGGGGTTTTCGAGAGCGTCAACGAACAGGGCGACCCGGTCCAAGTCGCAGAGGTCGGCTCCGGCGGCGGGGAAGAGAGGACGAGGGGAGCGATGGGTGTTTTCCCACACGACCCAGGAGGTGACCGCATGATCACCGGCGTGTCTGAGGGCACTGGCCCAAAAGACCCCTAGCGTCGCGAGGCGATCGGCCGCTTTGTTGAGCCGACGTCGCACCGCCTGCCATGTGAGGGCCCATCCCGACTCACTGGCTTGCCTGAGGGCAAAGTCCATTTGCTGTGCCAGATGGAGCCGCCGATAGCGTCCAGTGCCGGCCCCGTATCGGATGGCCGCCAGGTTGTCGCCAACCACTCTGGCGCCACGGAGCGTGTCTTCCACGTGAGGGAGCAGGGCGAGGCCAGCTCTGCACCCAGAGGCTTCGGCCGTCTGTGCGTCGGCGCAGCCTGGAAGGGCCACCACAGCGACCGCTACGACGCGCGGGCAACCGCGGCGTGGGTCGTGCCTCCAGAGAACAGCCGCCGCACCAGAGACCTTGTCCCCTTCTCCGATTCGGCGCGCCCCCCCGTCGAACGTAAGCTCGCACGGCCACTGGGCAGAGTCGGCGGCGGGGAGCGGGGAGTCTCTGACAGTGATTTCTTCGCCAACGCCCATGTCCCTGCCGGCTCTGAGCACGAGGGCGCGTTGGTCACAGAGTCTGCAATACGCTTTGGTCCAGAGGGCACTGGGGCCCCTGTCTGTCCTGGGGCATGGGAACCAGCCCCGCCCAGGAGGCATCCAGCCCGCTCTGGGGTCACCGGCTTGGAGGGCTAGCCTGTCACCACTAGGCGTGGCTCTCGTGGTGACAGGGAGACGCCGGATTCCCCCTCCGGCGCGCGGTGCTTGTCTGCCAAGACGTGGCCCTGCGGCACCACAGATGCGCCGTAAGTGCGGCCCTTGGGGGTTGCGCAGCTGGCAGAGGTCGAGCATAGGGACCCAGACTGCGGTTTCGTCTGCCGGGGCGGCGGGAGGCTGCCCTTCGTGCAGGTCATCCTCAGCTTCGTCGTCGTCCTGGAGGTCTGAGTCGGGGACAGCGATACCCTGGACAATGAGTCTGGCGGCTTCGCCAACGCCCATGTCCCTGCCGGCTCTGAGCACGAGGGCGCGTTGGTCACAGAGTCTGCAATACGCTTTGGTCCAGAGGGCACTGGGGCCCCTGTCTGTCCTGGGGCATGGGAACCAGCCCCGCCCAGGAGGCACCCAGCCCGCTCTGGGGTCACCGGCTTGGAGGGCTAGCCTGTCACCACTAGGCGTGGCTCTCGTGGTGACAGGGAGACGCCGGATTCCCCCTCCGGCGCGCGGTGCCTGTCTGCTAAGATGTGGCCCTGCGGCACCACAGATGCGCCGTAAGTGCGGCCCTTGGGGGTTGCGCAGCTGGCAGAGGTCGAGCATAGGGGCCCAGACTGCGGTTTCGTCTGCCGGGGCGGCGGGAGGCTGCCCTTCGTGCAGGTCATCCTCAGCTTCGTCGTCGTCCTGGAGGTCTGAGTCGGGGACAGCGATACCCTGGACAATGAGTCTGGCGGCTTCGTCAGCGCCCATGGGGGTGCAGTCCAAGTTCACACAGTACCTGAAGGAGATCTGGTGCAGCAGTCGGCAGACTAGTCTTTGGTGTTGTCCCCTAGTGAACATCGCCGTGGCCAGGTCTCTGGGATGGTCTGGGGCTCTGGTTCGTTCCCAGGCAAGGGCAGCCGCAGGGCACCAGCACCGCACGTGCTCGGCTGAGGCTTCTCCGAGGCCGCAGAGAGGACAGGCTCCGTAGAGTCCTTGCCGCATGGGGACGCTAATGCTAGCATAGTGCCTTCTTCGCTCGGCAGCAAGTGCGCGCAAGCCTTCGGGGAGGGCGTCGTCGTCGAGGAGAGGCCAGAGGACGGCCTCACCGCTGCAGGACCTAAGGCAGGTGTCACACCAGGCCTGTCCGTCGTCTCGCTGGCCGGCTGTGAGCCAAACTCTCTTGGCAGGTCTGCCGCAGCCGCGCTGGTTGGGGATCCTGTCTGCCGCGCTTCGCCGTCGCGCAGACCCGGGTAGCCCGTTGGCCAGAAGCCGGAGGACGTGGTGTGCCTCGGTAAAGGATGCGCAGTGTCCCAGGAGAGACCATTCCGCGCCGTCTGTCTGCGCCCATCTGCGCTCGTCGCTGGTTGCGGTGAACCATTTGTTGACGATGTGTCCATGTAGCTGCGACCAGGCCGCGACATAGACCACCCGACCGAAGTAGCGAGCCCGCAATCGGGGAGGCTCTCTCACCGCTCGATTGAATAAGTCGGCTGCCCTGGAGTCAGTCAGAACCTTGGAGCCGGGTCTGAGGGGCTCTTGCCGGGGCGGAAAATCACGTGCCCATCTCGCGAGTTTGTTCCACCTTCTCCCGGCCTCCTGTCGTGACTGTGGCGGGCTCCGCAGGTCGTCCAGGACGTGGGCTCTGGCTGCGATTGCGCGCGAGGTGGCGACCGGGCACTTGGGGCAGCCAGGGACCTGGAACCGGATGCCCAGGCCAGTGAGAATGTTGTCGGGAATCCAGGAAGCAGCGGCCAGGCCGAGAGCGACTCTAAGGTGGGCACGAAGCGTCCTTGCATGAGCAGTGTCGGGGAGAGAGTAATGCGAGGGGTAGGGGATGAGCGCAATCAGATAGGTATTCCAGGCAAGGGCGGTTTTGTTAGGCGACATGTTGGCCAGGTGCAGGGCCATGGCCCGGTCCCGGAGTTTGGGGAGCGGTTTGCCCCAGGTGCCCGCGACGAGAGCATCGAGCTGTCCTCGGGTCATG
>CAUYUJ010020217.1:0-22500 GCA_963575745.1 Prorocentrum cordatum
CGCGCGAGCTCTTGCGAACTCTTAAGAAAACCATAGGTTTTTCAAGATTTTCAAAAAATGCTACCAAACGGGCTTCGCGCGCGCGCATGTCGAAATCTGTCGAACGCCCTTGCGCGTGTGCCGTCGCGAGAATCCTCTGCAAAAAATGGGACGAAGTGCAGACGCGCGCGTCGTCGCGGGCGTATGCCGAAATCCTTCAAATACCATCGGTTTCAGAAGGATTTCAAAATCGTGCGTCCAAAAAACCTACAAGAACCCAAGGTTTCGCAACACGGATTTTCAACAAAAGCGTGCGCGCGCGCTCTTGCGTCGTCGTCGTCGTCGTCGTCCTCCCTCCTCCCTCGTCGTCCTCGTCGTCGTCGTCGCCGTCGTCGTCTTCTGTCTTTCCTCGTCGTTGTTGTCGTCGTCTTGGCGTCGTCGTCGTTTCCGTCGTCGTTGTCGCCGTGGTCGTCCTTCCTCCCTCGTTGTCTTCGTCGGCGTCTCGTCGTTGTCCCTCCTATTTCGTCGCCGTCGTCGTCGTCGTCGTCGTCGTCGTCGTCGTCGTGGTCTTCACTCCTCCCTCGTCGTTATCCTCCTCCCTCGTCGTTGTCGTCCGTCGTCGGCGTCTCGTCGTCGTCCTTTCATTTCGTCGCCGTCGTCGTCGTCTTCGTCGTCGTTGTCATCGTCGTCGTCTTCCCTCCTCCCTCGTCGTTGTCGTCGTCGGCGTCGCCGTCCTTCCTCCTTCTTCGTCGTTGGCGTCGTCGCCGTCTTCCCTCCTCCATCGTCGTTGTCGTCGTTGTCGCCGTCGTCGTTTTTTCTCCTCCCTCGTCGTCGTCTCCGTTGGCGACGTCGTCGTCGTCGTCTTCGTCGTCGTCGTCGGCGTCGTTGTTGTCGTCGTCGGTGTCGTCGTCGTCGTTGTCGCCCTCGAAAACATTGGAGACGTCGTCGGTGTCGTCGCAGTCGCTGTCGGCGGCGCCGTCGTCGTCGATGTCGCTGTCGTCGTCGGCATCGGTGTCGTGGCCAAGTGCCATGTGGTACCTACCGTCACGGTCTTGTCTGAAGAGGTCTTGCGACCAAGTTGCGGGTGGGAGGGTGGGATGTTTGCACGAGCAGTGGAGAGGACAGCTTCAAGACGGTCAAGATTAGTTGCACCGCGTAGATTGCACCACACATTTTGCACCGCAGAGATTGCATTACACAGCTTGCACCGTGTATATTGCACCACATAGATTTCACCGCGTGTATTACACGGCGTAGATTTCATTACACAGGTTGCATCGCGTAAATTGCACTACGTTTATTGTACAGCGTAGACTGCATTACATAAGTTGCGCCAAGTAGATTGCACCACATAGATTGCACCGCGTAGATTGCATTACACAGGGTGCACCGCGTAGATTGCACCGCGCAGATAGCACCGCATAGATTGCACCGCGTATATTGCATTACAGAAGGTTGCATCGCATACATCGTACCACATATATTGCACCGCATATGCTGCAAGAACCTACTGCGTGGGGTCCACGCTGGCTAACATTTCATACCAGGCCCCGCAATTTTTCTGAGGGCGCCGCCAGGCAGATTCGAGTCCCCACAGCTCGCGTCGTACGTCTCGCCATCTCCACTCCTCTCTTCCTCCTCCTCCTTCTCCTCCTCCTCCTCCTCCTCGTCATGAAAGAAAGAAAAAAAGTCCGTAGCCATTTTGGCTCATGCCTTTCCGTAGGCCCCCCACTCCTGGACCTTGTCCCTCGGCGTACCCTGCGACCCCAGTCTGACGGGGCAACGTGGCGGGCGTGTGGGACTTGGGGGAGTGGGGCTTTTGGCTCACGGAGCATGGCGCGGGCGGATGCCGATCATGGCGTCCCGAGGCGTTCGCGCGCTGAGCGCACTGCTGCACGCCAGGCGGCCATCGCTAGCGTGGAGGCGGCGCTCAGGCGCATCACCACCGAGAGGGACGAGCTCAAGTCGAAGCTGGACCACCTCCTCAAGGCCACGGCGATGGCCTTGGATCTGCCAGCTGAGGTAGCAGATCGTGTGGTAGCTCTCGTCCCCTGTCTCACCAAGCTGGTCGAAGGAGTTCGGCCAGGGCACGCTGAAGTGCTGCGGAGGAATGTGGCGCTCCATTCGACGGCCCCTGGGGTCACGATTTCTGTAGCATCGAGCAAGGATCTTCGTTTCGCTCAGCATGGGCCCCGTCTCGGGGCGCCCCGTGAAACCAGTTTGCTGTCAGGTGCTCGTGTCACTGGAGCTGGTGATGTGTTCCAATGGAATGTGCATGCAGAGGTATTTGTTCCTGCGGACGCTGCTAGTTGCGTTTTGCCCGATGTCACGGTAGATCTTTGTGATGTGGCTCATGTGCGTGATGATCCCGCTGGGGATACCGAGGCTGCCGTGCTGCCGACAGGCGTGGTGCAGGGGAAGCCTTCGGAGGGCGATGTGGATGCTGTTTTTTGTTCCTCATCGTCAGAACCAGCATGGGACGACGTGGCCATAGCCAGCGAGGATAGGAGGCCCCCGTGTCATTGTCCCCTGGGGCCAGGTCTCGTGGAGTTCCGCTCCTGGGAGGATTTAGACCTGGAGTGCAACGCGTGTGGCATCCTCATGGTGAAAGGTACCCAAATGTATTCCTGCATGCACTGCGACCTTGAAATATGTGTCCCGTGCTTTTCGAGTGTTCGCATTGATAGTCGTTGATGGCTCAGTTTGATCTGCGTGCTCACATGTTTCGGAGGTATGGCATTTCGTTGTCTGGGTAAATATTATGCTGCCAGTCGCTTCCTGGCACTCAATTTGTGTATTTCCTTGGGCAGCTTAGTGTTCATGCCCACGAAGATTGTGTACAGCAGACATGTGCGCCAGCGGCTACATCTTCGTAGCCCTCTGCCTCTCCCTCGTCATGTTCGGCATTGTCGTGGAGTACCAGAAGGGCGTTGTTCAGCGGCCCTGGCTCGGTGGCTGCTCAGTGTGGTCACCGCCAGAGGCCTTTACTGGAGAGGAGTTCTCTCCAGCAGATGCCTTGTTAAAAAATCCTCGTCATGAAAGCATCCAGATCTCCGACGATCTTATTTTGTCAATCCCGGCGTTTTTCCTCGATCTCAGCCTCCGTGGCTTGTCATCGGGGCCCAGGGCCATCAAACACAGATCCAAGACGGAAACTAACTACAGGAAAGGGTTTGGGACCTTGTCGAAAAACAAAGATGGGCATGTCGGATGGGGAGCTATGACGAGGATCATTCCGTTCAATCCGTTCCAGAGCGTTCCGTATCGCTCTGGGGAGGCCGCGGCACCCCCAAATCCGCCAGATCTCAGAGATTCTCGATATACCCTCGCCCGATTTTACCCTTGTCCTGGCTTCGCCTTCGCTGGGCATACACAAATTCTAGGAGGCCCGCGCGAATTTCTCGGAGCTGCGCTGTACCCTCGCCTGGCGGTGCCTGTGGCGCCAGCCCGCACAGGAAGGACGAGCAACGTTCCAAGGTCACCCGTGCCATCTTTCCCCTTCGGCCAGTCCTTGGCCGCTTTCGCTGGCCGCGCCCCGCTTGCACAGTTTTGAGACGGCCTTCCGAGGCTTTTGCTCCTCCCTCCTCCTCCTCCTCCTCCTCCTCCTCCCTCCTCCTCCCTCCTCCTCCCTCCTCTCTCCTCCTCCCTCCTCCCTCCTCCTCCCGCCTCCTCCTCCTCCTCCTCCTCCTCCTCCATCCTCATCGAGCGCCCTTCTTATACGGGTCGACTGTCTGTTATGTTCCTCGCCCGCGGCCTCCAGAGCCTCACCCTGGGGGGCTGCCGCTCCTCCCGGGGTGTGCGATACTGTACTGCACGACGCTGCACGATGCGGTGGTGCACGGTGTACTCCTTCTCCCGCTTCCCGGCGCTACGTGGAGAGTGACGACGATGATGATGATGATGATGATGGTGGTGATGATGATGCTGATGACCATGATCATGACCATAAGGATGGTGATACTGATGATCATGACGACGATAATGACGATGATGATGGTGATGATGATGACGATGATGATGACTATGCTGATGATGCTGATGATGCTGATGAGGGTGCTAATGATGCTGATGATGGTGATGATTATGATGATGCTATGATGATGATGCTGCTGATGATGCTGATGATTCTGATGATGATGCTGATGATGATGATGATGGTAATGACTATGACGATGATGATTGGATGATGATGATGACGATGCTAATGATGCTGACGATGCCGATGATGCTGATGATGACGATGCTGATGATGATGCTGATGATGGTGATGCTGCTCATGATGCTGATGATGCCGATGATGCTACTGATGATGATCACGATGATGATGATGATGATGATGATGATGATGATGATGATGATGCTGATGCCGATGCTGATGATGATGCTGATGACGATGCTGATGATGATGACGATGTTGATGACGATGATGCTGATTATGAGTATGATGATGATGATGATCATGAGGATGCTGTTGCTGATGCTGATGATGATGCTGCTGATGATGATGCTGATGATGATGTTGATGATGATAATGATTATGATACTGCTGCTGATGCTGATGCTGATGCTGCTGATGATACTGCTGATGATGATGCTGATGACGATGCTGATGATGATGACGATGTTGATTATGATGATGCTGATTTTGAGTATGATGATGATGATCATGAGGATGCTGTTGATGATGATGATGATGATGATGATGATGATGATGGTGCGGATGCGGATGCGGATGCGGATGCGGATGCGGATGCGGATGCGGATGATGATGATGATGCTGATGATGATGATGACGATGATGATGATGATGATGATGATGATGATGATGATGATGATGATGATGATGATGATGGTGGTGGTGGTGGTGATGATGATGTTGATGATGATGATGACGATGATGATGATGATGATGATGATGATGATGATGAGGAGGAGGAGGAGGAGGAGGAGGAGGAGGAGGAGGAGGAAGAAGAAGAAGAAGAAGAAGAGGAGGAGGAGCAGGAGGGGCAGGAGGAGGCGGTGGCGGAGGAGGAGAAGGATGAGTAGGAGGAAGCGGAAGCGGAGGCGGAGGTGGAGGCGGAGGCGGAGGCGGAGGAGGAGGCGGAGGAGCAGGAGGACCTTTCGCAGCCCATCCATTTTTTCCCATGAGTATCTCTCTCACGACAGTCCATCATGCTGTCTTCGCAAGCCGCGCATGTTACCTATGATCTCTCTCTTAGTCTGGTCAGCCTACGGGCGGCCCCACCCCCGCACGACATACAGCCTCCGCACACTCGCGACCCGCATTGCCTGGCGGAGGGGATGCTCGGACGGGGCGTGGCGGTAACGCCGCTTGGCCAGCGCGGCTGGCGTGGTGCTGTGCCGGCGTGTTGCCGCCCACGTCAGGGCTTGCTGGCCTGGCGGGGGTGACGACCAGCCCACCTTCACCGGCGCGGGCTTCCCCCCTCCTCCCGCCCCCGTCCGCCCCTACCCCAGCACGCGCGCCTAACCAGTGAGTTCAGGTGGCTCACGCCCCGCGGCCGTGCTCTCCCCGTTGCTCGTTGCTTGCCTGCCTGCTTGCTGCCCTCTCCCTTTCCCCCTTCTCTGCTCCTCCCTTTCCCCCCTCCTCTTGGGGGCCCAGAAGCCGAGTGCTGGCGCGAAGTGTCCGGCCGTGCGCCCGTGCAGGCGCGGACGCTGCAGTCCTTCCTCCTCCTCCTCCTCCTCCTCCTTTTCCTCCTTTTCCTTGTTCCTTTTCCCAGCCGCGCTTCGCGATTTTAGCTGTTATGCGAGTGTTGTTTTTGCACGGAGGGAGGGTTGCTCTTCGCAGCGCGGGGCTCCCTCCACGGACAGGCGGCCGGTGGTCAGCACGAGGCTTGCGACGGCCCAGGACGGTCGCTGAGCGTGCCCTCCACTCCTCCTCGCCCTCGTCCTCGTCGTTTTCTCGCTCCGTCCCCCTCGTGCCGGCCTCGTCTCACGATTCTTGGTGGCACTGCGACTGGCTCACTTGCTTGGGTCAGGGGCGCTCGCCCGCACGCCTGTGAGTTTTAAAATGTTCTCTGGTGCCAGCTGTATGCGCTGTTGCCTGGAGTGTGCCTGTTGCTCGAGGGCCAGGCAAGGGTGTCCATTCTCCTTCCTCTTTCCTCCGCCGAAGCCCCTATTGCCACCTCCCGTATGCGCCCCGGAAAAAAGTCTCTCTCTCTCTCTCTCTTTTTCTCTCTTCTGCCTAGTTACAGCCAGCCGTGCCAGCACAGTTCGCCGCATGCTGACCTCGATGTCAGGTCTTTGTAGTGCAGCCCCAGTCTCCTACGAGCCACTGCCATCGGCCAGGCAGCGCCAGCCCAGTAGCGTGATATTGATGGGGAGCTGGCGGGTGAGTTTGACTATTGGGGAGGGGTGGCGGGGTATGTGGAGGAACGGCTGGGCTAGCCGCTGCTGTTTTCCAGATATGGCTTCCTTGTTCACCCAGTGCATGTCAGGTCCCCGGTTACACGATGTGGCCCCGCAGATTCAACTGCAGCCTTCTCACAATGTTTAATCAGCTTGCTGTCTTGTCTCTGGAGTTGTAGGGGTTGCGGGTTTGGCGGTGGTGGAGACGTGGAGGTGGTGGAGGAAACCATTCCTTCCCACGCGTGGGGCACGCCAGGACAGACTTGACCGTGGCTGGCCAGTATTTTGCGTCAGCCACAGCACTTAGCTGGACCGATTGTTTACCAGCTTGCCCAGACAAGTTCAGTTCAGCCAGCAGCATGCACGAGTATCTCTGTCAATGCAGTTTATTGTTGACAGGTCTCGTGCTACACCCGAAATCAGTTTGCAACAAGCACGATGGTCCCGCGGCCCTGGAGTATAGTGGTGAACCGAGAGACCTTGGGTAGCAGCCCAAGAATTCCCCATGCTGTGTATCTAGTCGCTGTCTTTTCTCTTGCCATCAGTCAGTTCAGACGGATACCGAGATAGGGTGGGGGTCTTTGTATGGGCGGGGAGGGGATTCGACTGGAAACGCACCCACTGCTATCTTAGTAGCAACACTGTGCTGCTCTATTACAGTTTGCTGCTTGTTGCCATTTTGGCACGTCGCTCGGGGAGATCCCCCCATCTCTTCCCATTGTGGACCCACTACAGCAGCACAGGTAGTCTATGTTCACCTCACTTGCCTCTGACGTCTCATGTGTTGTTGTTCGGTGTTTCTTTGTTACACGCCGCCTACTCTCGGCATCGCCATCAAATTGCGGCACAACGCACTCTTCCTTCTTAGCGTCGTCTGCATTGCTGCTTTTTTGAAGAGGCTTTTTACCTTAGACGCCGCGCGTCTGGACATATAGACGGTGGGTTCTAATGTGGGTAATCATGGGGAAAGGGGGATACCAAGACAACTCCAAGCACAGCATCACTCCGCTTAGATATGGCTGCGCATTTACTTCGTTCCCTCTTCTTTCGATCGGTGAGTGGTGCTGTTTTTTTCGGTCGTTCGTTCCCTCTTCGCAGTCCGCCTGATTTTCGCATGCTCTATGCCTTTTGGGCCCTCTTCCTTCCTATGCTAGTGGCTCGCCTTGTTCTGCTGCGCCAGCCAGGTGTAGTTTGTCTCCCTCACCGCTGAGGCGGCGATCCCTTTTTTTTCGTCTTGCGTGATCACGCGACATGCTGTTGCATCGCAGGTGCGTAACGTCAAAAAAGGAGGCGGAGGAATAGGAGGAGGAAGCGGCGGCGGAGGATGAGAGAAACGCAGGAGGAGTGACATGGGGAGGTGGGAACGGGGAGGACAAGGTGGATCAGGACCCCGAGCTCCTCCCGCTTCCTCCTCCTCCTCCTCCTTGTCCTCCTGTCCCTCGTGCTTCTCCTCCTCCTTTACCTCCTCCCTTTCCTCCGCCTCCTCCCATTCATCGTCCTCGTCGTTTGCCCCCTCCTCGTCCCCCATCCGGCCCGTGGCCCCACCTTGCTCTTCCTCCCCTTCCTCCTCCACCACCCACCACCCACCTCCCACCTTCTCATCTCCTCCTCCTCCTTCTCCTCCTTCTCCTCCTCCTCCTGCTCCTCCTCCTCCTGCTCCTGCTTCTCCTCCTCGTCCTCCTCCTCCTCCTCTGCCTCGCTCGAATTGCACGAGTGCGCGCCCACTGCCATTCTGACCCAAGCGTGCACCCAGTATGCCAGATTGTCAGAGGAAAAGACTTGCGCTTCGCTATCTATCATGTTAACTATTCTTGCCGCCATGTCTATTCTTCATCCGAGCGCCTGCAATTCGAATTGGCAACAAATCTCGTGTAAGCCAGCACTCGGGCCGATCCCCAGAGTGCGTAGAGCTGATCAGATTGTGGTTGTGGCTGTTCTGCAACCCATCAGGTGCGACGAGGCTTGCGCCGACGACCGCATGTGACCCTGTGAGTGCATCGTCTCCTGGGGGACGAATGTCGCGGTGCAGGGGCAAGTCGACCCAAGGAAGTAGTGCTACGACGACGACGACGACGACGACGACGACGACGACGACGACGACGACGACGACGACGACGAGGCCCCCTCACCACCCCTAGAGCTTCCTGGCGTTGACATCGGGGCGCACGATTGGGCCAGTGTTTGGATTCGTGTTGTGCGCAGTCGTGCTGGCCGCCTTCCTGTTGGTGAGCACGCTGCGCACGCAGAGCGTTTTTTGCAAGGCATTTGTTCCATAACCCTTGTTTCCAGCCGACACCCGAAGCACTATCATGGGTTTCCCACGCGTCAAGGTGGCTTCCGTCCCTGTTCAGGCCCGAGCAGGAGGAGGCACACCATCGTGGCCACCGTGCCTGCGTCGCCAGCGAGACTTCTATGGAGGAGGCACGCCAGCTTGTCGCCATGGGGAGCAAGCACCCTATCACCAACCTGATGTCGCCGATGCATGTTGGTGTCCCGAGTGTGGACCGCAGCCAGTCAGACACGCACTCGGCGAGTGCTGCGGAGACCACGTCCAGCTGCAACCAGTACGACGGCTACGCGACGCCCGCTGCTCATTGGGTTTTTCGTACCATCCTCCTTTTTAACCAGTTCGGCAATTGCGAGCTGCCGTGCTGCTGCTTTTTCTTGCTTTGTTTGATTCATTTTTTTTATAGTTGTTTTCCTTTCTTCTTCTTTATCTTTGTCTTATCCTTTATCGTGTTTCCAGGAGTCCCTTTTCGAAGAGGACGTCGACAGCAACTTCCGTACTGTCTAGTCCGATCTTCCTCCAGGATGAGGTCCGTCGGCATGCCGGTGGCACCCACTGCTGTCGTGCCGCGTGCTCTCAGGCTACACCGTGTCGCACGGGGTCCAGCTCGTAGAGAAGTTTTATGCGGGCCAGGTCAGCGGGCATGCGATTCCAATCCCTGTGCTCGCTTGTCGTGGTCATATGATACGCTTTCCTCCGCACCTGTACCTTCGTTTGCCTACTCAGCCACATGACCGATTCAGTGAACAGGAATTATTGGGGCGCGTGCCAGCCGACGCGGGCAGTGCCACCTCGCCGCGCGCCGCCTCTCAGCTGAGCATGCACCATCCTGCGCGATCTGCGTCGAGCGTGCAGCCTGCTGTGGGGTCCAGCGCCCGACTTGTCCAGCGCCTTGTCGCTGGACGGGCCGCCGTCTGGCGGAAAGAGAGGCTCCGTTGAAGTTTCGCCAACTGGGTCAATGGCTTGGCGCCCCGTCGCCAAGGGCACGCGCTGTCGGTCCGCGCCGCCCATCTGGTCTCAGATCGCGGTCAGCACCTGCAGTTAAGCTGGCGCCCGACGATGCAAGGGATCGAGCTCCAGAGAGCTCTCTGCCTCCGCTCCGACGGGTCGCCAAGTCCACTGTGTGCCTGTGCTTGCCCTGTGTATGTGCGCGCAATGGTTTGCAACTGAAGGGCGTGTTCATGAGCTCCACCGAGACCTCTACAACCCGCGTGTTCAGTCTCGTTGGACATCGCATGGGGTAACTTGTCATTCTATCCCATTTTAGAGCTGTCTTTGTGTGCATTCGTCGGCTACTCCTGCGACTCCGATCTCGATCTACTCGTCCATGTCTATTTCATTCTGCATTTTCGTATCAGTTCTCTGCTTCCTCTCCGTCAGCGTGCAGTGGGTCATACTCTACCGGGTCTTATTTGTCCACGCTTGCTGTCTACAGTTAGGAGTGCTGGACTTCTCTCCTGTGTCCTGATCCACTGGGCAGGCGCGCGGAGTGCGGCCGCGCTCCGAGCCGCGGCGCCCCGCGACAAGTCTATAGTGCGCACGTTTGCGCGTGGCTCTGTCTGGGCAGATTTCGCGTTCGCGCCGGCGCTCCTGTTCCCGCGGCTGTGCGCCGCAAGTAGCAGGCGCGCCCGTCCGAGGCCTTGCTGCCCACTCAGTCGTCTCTTCCATTGCGCCGCGTGCCGCGGGGCACTCGTTGCCGCTGGGCGCGCTGGGGGGCGAGGTCGCAGCGCGTCGCGGGGCGCGGAGGGCGCGGCTTGCCCGAGGGACAGGGGGGCGACGCGAAGCTGATGGCGAGAGAACAGCCAGGGCGAGCGTACGAACGTGAGGATGCCGCGGGGGGGGCCGCCTCGCGAAGCAAGAGCGAGGCCGCGCCGCCGCGCGTCTCTCGCGTAGATCCGCCTATGTCTGCCCCTGCTCAGCGCCCTACTTTTCGCGCTCCCCAGCCGTTCTCTCCATCTTGATGCCTCTCGCAGAGGCCGCTGCCAGCCAGGTGCCCGCGTGGCTTCGGCTTGCGCCCGCTGGCAGTCGCAGCCCGCGCGTGCGCTCGCCGGGCAGGAGGGGCGCTGCAAAACGCTGCTGTTTTGACCTGCGGTCAAGCGCAGCGCGCGTGTGCTGTTGTGCAGGCCAACTATCGTCCGCTGTTGTCAGTTCGATCCCAGTGAGGCGCAGAATGCCCGCTGCCGCGCGCGGCGGCTGAGGGCGCGTCCTGGCCGACAGCCGCGAAAGCAGGCATTTGCGGCCCATGTGGCCAGATGCGCCCTATTGACAGGGTGCTCCAGTCTTTGGGCCAGGCCTCCAGCCAGTCATATCCATCGCCGCCTTCGCGCTTTTACGCCCGCGTCCGCTGCGACGAAATGCCCGGGCGCAGGATCAATGGGCCGCAGAACGCATCTGGAGTGCTTGGCGCCTTCGGGCAGGCCCGCGTCAGCCATGCCAGCCCGCAGCCCGCCGCGGCCGCGTGCAGCCGCGAGGGGGGCGTCGACGCGTTCGTCGTCGTCGTCGTCGACGCGTCGCGGCCAACGGGGCCGCCCAGCAGCGCCGCCTTGGCGCGCGCGGTTGGCGGGCCGTGGCGACGCGTAGCTACCGCGACGCGCGCGCAACGGCGCGATCTTTATGGCGCGTCGCACCGCGCGCGGCGCGACCCGTGTCGTTGCCGCCTTGGGCGGTGCCGCCACTGGCCCGCCGCGGGCGTTGCGCGCGCGCCGCCGTCTTGCGACCCGCCCAGCCTCGCGATGCGGTGGGGTGGGGTGGGGTTGGGGGGGGCGCGGGGGGGCTTCGCCGCTGCGCGCGCGCAGGCGCGGCGGCCTGTCCTCGCTGGGAGCGTTGCTGTGCAACCTTCTCTCCCCCCGTGCCTCCTTCCAGGCGGGGGGCGAGAGGGCCGCGTCGCGGGCGGGTCGTCGCACAGATAGCCGCGCGCGTCGCCGATGCGAAGATGGGCGCGCTGCTGCCTCTGACTGGATCTCGGAAGGAAGGGGGGGCGTCGGACCGCTGCCGAGGATTGCTCGGCGCACTCGGTCGCTCGCTCGCCCGCGCCGGCGGGCGGGCCCGGCGCCGAGCGCGGGGCGGGCCAAGCAAGGGTCCGCCGGGGTGGCCGCGCCTCAACGTTCCAGGATTCCCGCGCGCAAATCGTGGGGTGCGGATCTTCTGGCGATGCGCCGCGCCAAGTTAGCGGGCAGTCCGCTTGGCCGTGCTTTGTGGCGGTCGTCGCAGGTGAGGCTTGGCCCCCCCCCCGCGCGTTGGGTATTCAGCGCGCGCTGGCAGTGGCTGTTCTGTGCCGCGCAGGTGGGTTGGATCGCTTGAGTGCGTGCTTTCAGCCGTGCGATGAGCTGTGCCGATTTGCCCCAGTCGGCCTTGAAGTGAAGGTGGAGCAACGACGCATTTGTGCATGGTTTCGCGACCAGGACAACTCTGGGGCAGCTGTGGCGGCTTGCAGCTTTGCGTGGTTGCTCGCGACGCAATGGTGCAGATGCTGACGTGGGGCGCAAAGGTTACCCGCCCATGCGTTGCGCCCACTTGCGGCCGCCGTGCGAGCCATCATCTTTCGACGATGGCACTATGCGCACTTTGGTCCTACGTGAGCGCGCGCCTCGCTGCTGGCGGGTTGCTCTCTGCCCTTCGATTTTCGCGCCAGATCTGTGTGCGATTTGCTGCGGGCCTGTGGCGCGGGCAGTGGGGGCGACCTGGCGCGCCCGCGTCGGCGCGCCAGTCGTTCGTGGCCCGCGCGAGGCAGGCCAGCGGGCCCAGGTTGCGTGACAGACTTCTGGCGCGCCCCGCCCGGCGGCTACGCGGCGACAGAACCTGCGTCGTCGTCCAGCGCGGGCCCCAGGCAGGCTCTGCATTGGGGCCGCTGCCGGCGACTGCGCGAGAGCAGCGTTCGCGCTGTCATTCAGCGCAGGTTTCCAACGCGCCTTGCTTGAGAGCTGCCACCGGAGGTTTCTCCACCGCGGGGATTTGGCCCACCGTGCAGCGCGGGCCCGGCAGATGTAGCCGAGCTTGGAAAAGGTGGCTCCGGCGGTTCGTGTCGCAGCAACCAGGGGCGCTGCGCGACGCGCGCCCCTGCGTGGAGTTCTTCGACGGCGCGCGCGAGCACCGCCGCGCCTGCCGCGGCGACGAGCGACGACTGGTGCCGCAGCCAACTGCGAGGTGTACATCGGCGAGTACCTGCCAGCCAGACGGAGCGTCCAGGGTTGAACTGCAACCATCAGACGAGACGCCTTCGCAGCGTGCGCTTTCTCGCCAGGTCACTGTCGCGACTGCGCGCCCAACGGCGCCGCGCTGACCGAACGCTCGGCGCGCGGGTCCGCCTGCCGCGACTTGGCAAGCACCCCGGGCGAGTAATTCTTCGTGTCAGCTGGGCGCCGTTGCGCGCGTGCACCTGCGCGCTCGATCAACGAGAGCTCGACGCTCTACGCGAGCCAGAAAGCGTGGGCGCATGTGCGACCATTGCGTGCGGGGCTGACCCGCATCGGCTTCAGCTGAATGAGCAGCCAGCGCTGGGTGGCCCAGCCAGCCGGGCGCTGAGGGCCGCGAGGCGGGGCTTGCCTCAGGGCGCAGCCCTGGTTCGCCCAACCGCAGCGTGACTTCTGTAGTGTAAACGCGTAGGCACGCGTCCCTGGCCGCCCGTCGCCAGTCTACGAATGGTGCGCGAGGAGGGGCGCGCCAGTCGCCGTGGACCCCGGCCCGCTCTTGCATCTCGGGAGACGCTGTGATGGTCGCTTGAAATTCTTGGAGGGTATTGTGGCTGCGACTACTCGCTTCCGTTTCTCGATGGGCAAGGCGACTGCTTGTTCCCGTGTCTTGGGACATGCAAGGACTGCTTGTTTTCCGTATCCCGTGAATGCGATGAGTTTGATAACCCGCTTCCGTTTATCAAGACATCCCGCAGGCGACATTTATGCACCGTGCCGTGGCAGAACCCCTGGCATTTTTCGTAGATGCCGATGTGCGCAAGAGCATTGAGGAGGATTTGGGAAGGACATGCGCTTCATGTCGCATCATTGGAAATCCTGGCGGCCCCTGTCGGCTCTGCGGCGGAGGTTTCAGGTGGATTTTCCTGAGAGCCCCCGACGCGCATGGCGCCCCGCTTGGTGCGGTGCATGCTGTTTGGTGTCTTTTGCAGGGCGAAAGCTTTGCACCGTGCCGCGCCTGGTTTTCATCGACGGCTTCAGAGTCTGTTGTCGAGTTCTCTCGCCGACCCATTTGGGTCGAATGGTTGGCGTTCGCGCGTTCGTTGGGCTCGCAAAGGGGCGCGCCAGCGCAGTCGGCATTCGACGGCGCCGCGGGGCTCTTCGAAATTTCGAGGCTCGGTGCGGTGATCAAATATCGTCCGCGTAGAAATACAACGAGATTTACGACCTATAGACTATGTCAGCTATTCACTTCAAGTTTGCATGCCCGTTGACAGGTGCGTGCGCGCCTGTCGCGCGCATGATATCGACCAACAGCGACAGGTCGTTGCACGCTGGGCACCATGACAAGCCGCTGATGGCACTTGATCGCGCAGTGGAAGTGGTAATGGCATAGCAGTACTACAACTCCCAGGTGCCTGTTCTGATGGCGGAAATGACGCGTCTTGGTAGTGGCGACCAAGTGCGCGCAATCCTCGGCTTCCGTGCGTGCGTTCCAGACTGGCGAGATGTGCGATACTTATTGTAGAACCGCGCCTACTAGCTCGACTGCAGGCGCGCGACCGCCACCGCCGCTGGGTACCACCAGTACTGGCGTAGGACCCCGCGCGCCCGCCGGTCGCCGTCGCGGCTGGCTTGCGCGGGGGGGCGCGCATGGCCGCGCGCCGCGCTGCGTTGCGCGCCCCGCGCCGTGCGCGCCGCGAAACTCGAGCGCTTTGGGGCCGAGTCCATGCGCCGCGCCACCAAGTTGAGCATGTCGCGCGTCCTGCGTGCAGTTGGGTCCGCGGCAGGGTCGTGCAGCGAGCGCTGCGTGGCCGCGCCGGCAATGCATGGCCGCGCAACGTTCCGCCGCGCGCAGTGGGCGCGCCCGCGCGTTGCCGCCGACAGCGCGCTGGCACCTGGGCCAGGCCGCCAGCGTAAGCTACTGTAGCGGCCTGCCATATCAAACCACGCCAGTGCATTGCTAGTTCGCGGACGCGCAGCAGTCGGCACGCGGCGCTCCAGACTCCAGCGAGCACGGCGACGACCCGCCAATGCGCCGCCTATTCACCGCCGCTTTCAACGTCAGCGCGCTCTGAGCTTTCATGCGTCTGGCTCGTCATGCCAGATGTGCGTGCTGCCGCGCCACCACCGCGCGAGGCTGCGCTCCAGGTGCCGCCTGGGCGCGTATCTTCGTGCCCGAATAATTCAGCGCATGACGTCTACGGTGGGGCATATTCTTTATCTACCGTATCAGGCAGACGGCGCGCATCATTATTCCTGATATTTCGAGGTGTGCATGATAGTCGCGGCTTGGACGATCGCCGCCGCAGGTCGTCCAGCTGTTCTAGGCGCCAACGGCCAGCTGGGACCGTGGCAGTTTCAGGGCTGGCCGCCGCCGCGCGACCAGTCCAGACCAGATGCTGTTTTGCGCATCCTCCAATCAACATCTGGGCTCGCCGCCGCCGCGCAGCGCGCGCCAGGGTCACGGCGGCCCTCCCAGTCGCCCGCGCGCGCGGGGGGGGCGCTTGCGCCCCCGGCGTGGTCTCCGCGGACTTAGGCTTGTTGCGCAGGTGACGTGCGCTATCGAGCTTCCCGCGGGAGCCAGCGCGTGCGGCGCCGTCTGAGCGAGCGCCCAATCCCGTGCGAGTGCACGCCGCGCGCGCGACGGGCGCAGCGTGCTCGGCGGCCTCGGCGTCGACGGCGTTCGCGCATTGGCGACTCCGCGACGTCGTGGGCGCGCTCGCGCCGCCAACCTGCGCGTCATATTTGGGCCGGGTTGCGCGGCGACCATCCGGCGGGATTTTCTGCCGCGCCTTGCTCGGGCAATTCTTTGGCCATCGGGCCGCCGTCTTTTCTGGCCCTGTCCGCGCCCCTCGGCCGTTCGGAGCCGCCGATCTCTACGACGGGCCCGTGCCCTCAAATTCCGCCGAGCAGCCTTTGCAATGTCAGTGGATAAGACTAAGACGGAGTTCGAGATCGGCCGCGCGTTCTCTCCGTTCACGTCGACGTTCGAGAGCGCCGCGGCGACCCAGGCGTCGGCCCGCGCCGTGAACTGGCGCGCTACAGTTGGTCCACATCCCTGCCATTATGTGCAAGGCCAGGCCAAGGGGGCCGCCAGGGCATCGCAATGTGCTCTGACATCATGGATTTCCTTCACCTCGGACGTCGCGCGCGCCAGATCGCGCCAGCCTCGGCGCCTGCAGAGGGGGCCTCCTGGTGCATGGGCATCGCGGCGGAGGCCCAGCGAAGGTGATCAGTCGCGTGAGCCCCTTGGCTCACTCACTCCAAAGCCGCCCAGAGCCCGACTTCTAGGTGGCAGAGCTGCAGTGTGCAAGCGGGTTCCGACTTGCAAGTTCTTGCCGCTCAGGATTGCCGCGCGGTTGTGGCGACGTAGCCGTGCGTGCGTCAGTATCTGCGTTTGGCGGATGCACGCCTGCGCGTGCAGTGGAAATGCGGGCATGTTTGCGCCTGGCGCGCAGCTGGCCACGCTTCGTTGAGATCCTGGAGCAGGCGGCCATGTTGCGTTGCAGTTCAAGCCCGCCTTCACCTGCGCCATGAGAAAATCCGTTAACAAACATGTATCGCGCATCCGTCCACCGCGTTCCACGCCTGTTGCTGCCAGTCGAGCGCGCCGTGCACCGTGGCCGCCCGCGTCTGCGGGCGGCGCCCGGGCCGTGAACCATGCGGGGCGGAGTGCCAAATGTCTTCTGACATGTTCCAGCAGTGAGTATGCGATAGTGCGTGGTGAGTTCACGGACATGGGCAGCAGCGCGAGCATCATGCCACAGTGACAGGCCCTGCTCCCAGACTCGCGCCTACAAAACCATCGCAGTTTCCGGCAGAACGTGGCGGACCTCGACGACTGGCAGACCTCCGAAGAATGCGGCAACTTAGCGCCGAACACCCAACAGGATACGTGCACAACAACACCCAAGTTAGCGCGCCCGCTCACGAGTGCGCGCGCCACCTCCGTAACAACTGCCAAGCGGTTCGTGCGCTCGTGCACGCGCGGCGCTTGTGTCGCGAAGTAAGCCCGAGCTGCGCCGCGAGCGGCGCCCGCGTCATCAGCTGCCAGGCGATTGGGTGCAACCGCTGCACCCTCCGCGCCCGCCGCCGGGAAAGGGGGCTCGGCGCGCTCGCCTTCGGTTGCCCGCCGTGGTAGTGCCGGCCAGCGCGGCAACCGCCGTGATCTACAAATAGGCTTGGTCGGTTTGACGTCGCCGCGTCGCACGGGGGCCGCCGCGCAGACGACCGCGTCGGAGAGCCCTCGCGTGTTCCAGCGTTTCAGCTTGCGCGTTCCCCCCGTGGCGACCGCGTGCAACCTGGCCGTGGCCAGCGCCCAGAGTCGGCGCGCGCGGCCGCAGGGACTGGCCGTGGCTCCATAGCCCGCCAAAGCACGCAGTCGACCCACGATGTCACCAACGACGCCTGCTCCAGCACGCTCAACGACCACGACCAGATTGGCATATCCACGATCATATCACATCTATTCGGCAGGCCCACCTCTCGTTCGGCCCCGCCGACGCAAGTTCGTCGACGACGTGAGGGATCGAGCGCGGCAGTGCTGGTCCAGACCCCCTGCGCATCGATGGCCCGATCAATGTGCAGAGCTGCCGCGCGATGCGTGCCCGGAGCTTGCGCGCTTGCTGGGCAACAGGAGCGAAACGCATAACTTCTGCCTTGACGCGCTCGCGCGCTGTGCAACGCGCGTAGGGGCATTGTCTGTGCCTGGTGGCGCGTTTACGCAGTGCTTCGGGCGCGTGTGCTTC
The DNA here is from genome assembly GCA_963575745.1 of Prorocentrum cordatum. Classification (NCBI taxonomy): domain Eukaryota; class Dinophyceae; order Prorocentrales; family Prorocentraceae; genus Prorocentrum; species Prorocentrum cordatum. Next base: position 17,511 of record CAUYUJ010020217.1, read on the forward strand.
TTCCGCGCCGCCGTTATTATCAACCTTGCAGCGCTGGCCTCTCTGGTACTGAACGCCGGCGGTGTTTTCGTGTCATCTGAAGCGTGCGACTTTTCGTCAACGTACTGGCCCTGCGTGCAGCGCTTTGTAGCAGCGGCAGGCTTGACAACCGCACTTGGCGCGTGGCATCGGCCTTCGAAGATTGCCCGCTCAAAATGCCGAGCGGCTGAACGAAATCGCGAGTCACGCGCGCGCCGCAGTGCAGCCATCGAGCCCATCAGCGTCAGCGCCTTCCAAGGGGGCATCTCTCTTTGAACCGGTGCGTGACGCCATGCCGCTTCCGACTCTGGTACTTCGAGAGCGAGAACGTGTTCGCGCGCGGCCCATCGCGCAGCGTGCTGGCAGCGACTTTGGCCCCCATCGGGAGTTCTGCGACCGTTCTCCTGCTGATCGGTGTTTGACCCATCAAGCGCCGCAAGTACTTCGCAACGCCTCCTTTCTAGAGGGGTCCCAGACGAAGCCGCGCGTGCTCTTCGCGCCACCTATGCGCTACTCTCACATCGCCGTTCCAATCGGACGTCAATGGTCGAATGCCCAGTCAGCTGCGTGCACCCGCAAGTGCGCGCCGCAAGCTGCTGAGACGCGTTGCCTGAGACCGCGCCGCGACAGCCGCCGACGCTGCGCGCCGCGCGGTCGTGCGCGGGCGTGCCGCGCCTTCCAAGAGCTACCGCGGAGCGCTGGCAAGTCAGGGCTCGCGGACGGCTGGGGCGATGGCGGCGCCCTGTCTCCAGAGGGGCCGCTGGCCGAGCAACCCGAATTTCGCGAGGTCCTTCGAGGCCTCTGGCGACCAGATTCGGAGATCGAGGACGAAGCCGCCCCGCGCCACCGTGGACCGCGGAGGCAAGACCAGGAACCCGAGCAAGTGCAACCTCATCCGCGGCGAGAGCGCCTGGTCAGCGTTGCCTACGGCGCCTGCCGCGACAGCTGCGGCGCCCGCGCCAGCCTGGGCATCGGCTCGGGCATCGAGGAGCTGTCCGACACCTTCCCGCCGCGGAGCACCATCGACCTGTTTGGTCGATTGCATCAGCGCTTCGACCGCGCGCGATGGCCCGGATAACGTCGGAGGCGCGCCCGCGCATCATCGTCTCGGGCCCGTGCTGCGCCTTGACCTGCGTCCGGTGTTCGAACTGCGTCATCTGGGAGCCTGGCTGGTGCAGACCGACGGCCGGGCCAAGGCGGCCACTTGCCGACGGTCGTCAGCAGCGGGGTCGGAGCGCACTGCCGCGAGCCACTGGGATGATTCATGCTTGCGCGCTCGTCATGGCAGGCGCGGTGCAACTCCGCAGTTGCACGTGAACGTAGTTGCGTTGCCACCCCTGGCGCTGCTGCGACAAGCCGCGCCCGCCGGCGCCAGCGCGCGGAGGAGTGCCGAGGGCGGGCGTCTGTGCCAGCGATGGGCTGCGCAAACACGCAGGAACCAATATGTTCAGAAGGCGCGATCAGCGCTGCGGCTCCAGCGCGCGCCGAACGCGAACTGTGCCGGGCTCCCACGAGCAGCGCCCTGCTTCTAGCTTTCAGTCAACTTCGGCCGGTCGACGCCGCATCGGGGTAATAAGTCCTTCTTCAGGCTCTCCCTGCTGTGGGGTGCCGATGCGATCCACAACCCTGGTCGTGGTTAGTTCATCCCACGTGCGACTTTACCGCGGAGGAGCCGACAGGGCTCCCTAAGGTTCGCGACGTTCTGTTTGAGTTGAAACTCCTGAGCCATGAGTGAGCTGTGCAGATCTTTCGCTGCTTAGGCCTCGCGTTGAATGCTCTGGCGCCTCATTGCGTGTGGTCCTCTGTGGCCGAAGTGCTGCGGAAGGGTATTGTCTTTTGCCCAGTCGCCGCGATTCGAATAGGAGCACGCGTGCGCGCACGCTGCTTCTGGTTCAAGCGTGCACGCGGTATGTCTGATATTGTAAGCGAAAGGCGTGCGCTTTGTTATGTCTCATGTTACCATTATCGCCATGTCTTCTACTTTTCATCCCGAACACCCGCAATTCCAGTTTCTCCTCCTCCCTCATCCCTGCTCCCTGCATCTTGCTCCCTTCTCATCCAGGCGCGGTCCCCGCGATGGAGCACCTCCCCGCGGGCGCGCCCCGCGGCTGCGCCTCCCCGCAGCTGCCCGTGGTGGCCACGGCGTCTGTGGGCGTCGTGGCGGCCGACGGCGTGGTGCAGGACCTCCTCATCCTTGCTCCGCCTCGCTTCGCCCCGCTCCTCCTCGTTGCGCGTCGTCCATCCTTCGCTCCTCCTCCCCGCTTCTTCTCGCTCCTCCTCGCCTTCGCTCTTCGTTCCTGATCCAGCCTCCCTCTTCCGTCTTTATGTTGTTCCTCATTTGTCTCACCCCCAGAACTGTCTGTAGAGCGGGCCAGGCGGTACGTCTTCATCATTTGTGATCTTAAAGCTTAGCTGCAGCAGCTTCAAGGATGAAGGGCGTGCTGTCTTCAGCACGTGGCTCTCGCCCTGGTGCCTCGCGCCCTTCTTGTAAACGCTTGCAACAGCTTCAAGAGTGGAGGGCGGGCCGTTTTCAAAATGCGGCTCTCGCCTTCGCGCCGCGCACACTTGTGTTGAACTCTGCAAGGGTTTCATGAATGGATGGGGTGGTGGTTTCAAGGATGGATGGGGGGGGGTTGTTTTTCGCAATGTGGCTCTCGCCGTAGTGCCGCGCACGTTCGCTCGACACCTTGCAGCAGGCTCAAGGGTAGTGGCGGGCCGTTTTCAAACGGTGTATCTTGCCTTAGCGCCCTGCGCTCCCGCTTTAACCATTCGTCGCAACTTGAGCGATTAAGTGGGGGATCGTTTTCAAAATGTTACTTTCGCCCAACTACCGCGCGCATTCGTCTGTCAAGTTATCAGCAGGTTCAAAGGGATGGAGGTGGGGGGGGGGAGTTTTCAGAATGTGGCTCTCGCCATGGCGCCGCGCACAATCGTCTTGCAGACGTGCAAACGTTTCAGAGATGGAAGGGTTGCTGTTTTCAAATGATGCTTTCGCCGCAGCGCCGCGCACATGAATTCGAACATTGTGCAATGGCTTCGCGGATGCACGGCAGCTCATTTTCAAAGTGTGGCTCTCGCTGTAGCGCCGCGCATTTTCGCTTCAGAGTCGTGCGGCAGTTTCAAAGAGTGAGCACTGGTCGTTTTCAGCATGGGGCTCTCGCGTCGGCGCCGCATTCATGTTTTCTGTAATGCGATTTACAGGAATCGGGGGCGTGTTTTCTGCAAATAGAGGCTCGCTGGAGGCTTTCTCAACCTTGCTAGCCCGCAGCTTCAGCACATGTAGCGCTGCACGGACCCATGGCGGCGTTTTGTTTGAACCTGTAGCCGTCGCTTGAGACATCCTCGATTCCCACGACCACATTTGTCAACTGATTCAGCAGTTGCTCGGACGGGGGGGTGGGCGGGGTCCTTTTGAAAGGGGGGTATCGCTGGTCACCTCGTTGAGCTGTATTTTCGCGTTCCCCCGAATGCGTGAGAAAAGTGCAAACTACACTGATTCCCCCCCCCCGCCAAAATGGCAGGCCCAACCGTGCTGTTTTTTCAAGGTGCGCTTCTTGCTGTGAATGGGCAACTTATCAGGGGCGTATGAGGCGGGGACTCGGGACTGGAGGGTGTATTGCAGCATCGCTGGTGCATCCTTGGTTTTCTCTGGTCTCCTCCTTCAACTTCGAACCTCGAACCCAGGCGCCGCTGAGCGCCACGCCGCCGCACGCTATGAACGGCCGCCAGCTGGCGGCGGCCGCCACCGCCCCCGCGGCGGGGCAGCCGCCGCCGCCGCCCGCGCACCCCGCGCCGACTGGGCCGGCCAGCTTCCCGCCCGCCGCAGGCGGAGGAGGAGGATGAGGGGAGGAGGATGGAGGAGGAGGAGGAGGAGGAGGAGGAGGAGGAGGAGGGCGAGGACGAGGACGAGGAGGAGAAACATCGAGGTTGTGTTGGTGACGCGCACGGTCCCCTTGAGCAAAAAGAGGGGAAGGACGAGGAGCAGGGGGAGGATGAGAAGGAGGAGGAGGAGGAGGAGGAGGAGGAGGAGGAGGAGGAGCCGGAGAAGGACGAAGAGGGGGAGGAGGAGAAGGAGGAGGAGGAGGAGCCGGAGGGCGAGGAGGAGGAGGAGGAGGAGGAGGAGGAGGACGAGGAGGCCGTGATGGGCACCACCCGTACAGATCAGGAAAGTATGATGCAGCTTCAAATGTCAAGAGGTGTCTTCAGACCACCCTCGTCTTGCACACTTGAAAATGTCAAGACACATGTATGGATCATGTGTGCACGCACGTACAACATCTTCACGGTCTGAGCGTGCTCTGCTGCTGGTGGCTTCCCCTTTCGCGCCTGTTCTTTTTCCGTTGTGCTGAAGTAGGCCGAGGAACGGGGGGAGGAGGATTAGGATCAGGAAATAGAGAAAGAGGAACAACAGGAGGAGCGTTTGGAGGAGGAGCAACATGAGGATCCAGAGGAATGGGTGGAGCCTGTTTTTTTTTTTTTGTTTTGGGCCGATAACGGCCGTCATCTGGGGGGGGGGAGGAAGCCGATGACGTCACGTTTCGCGTTGGCGGCTTTGGGAATGCCTGGGGATGACCGAGGCCAAGTAGGAACAGCATGTATGTGGCGATTTGCACCTCAGCGCCTGTGTACACCACAATACTTGCGTGCACCACAGCGACTCTGTACACCATACCACCTATGTGCACCAGAGCATCCGCGTGCAACACAGCGCCAGTGTGTTCCACAGTGCTTGCGTGCACTACAAGCGCTTGTGTACACCACAGCGCCTGTGTACACCACATCAGCCGTGTGCAACACAGCGCCAGTGTACACCGCGGCGCCTGTGTAAACGACAGCAACCGTGTGCGACAACAGTGTAATTAGAATTCCAGAAGGAATCCTTGTGACAAAAAGTATCGCTCCGCATTTATCCCACCTCCATCCCACGTCCTCCTGACTCCTCCCACCTCTCCCCGCCTCTCATTTTCCCTTT
>CAUYUJ010020217.1:27500-56700 GCA_963575745.1 Prorocentrum cordatum
CGTACTCCTATTATTACCACGACTACGGCTTAGAGTATTATCTACTTGCCACTACTACTACTACTACTACTGCTACTACTACTACTACTACTGCTACTGCTACTGCTACTGCTACTGCTACTACTACTACTGCTACTAGCACCACCACCACCACCACCACCACCACCACCACTACTACTACTACTACTACTAGTAGTAGTAGTAGTAGTAGTAGTACTACTACTACTACTACGTCTGCTAATACTACAACTGCCACTGCTACTACTACTGCTACTACTACTACTACTACTACCACTACTACTACTACTACTACTACCACTACTACTACTACTACTACTACTACTACTACTGCTAGTATTACTACGGCTACTACTGCTACTACTACCACTACTCCTACTTCTACTTCTACTATTACTACTACTGCTACTACGACTGCAGAGTTCTTCTGCGGCCCGTATTGTTCCGAGGGTTTTGGTAGCGGCGATTACTACGACTGCTATTTCCATTCCACCACTACTACTACTACTACTACTACTACTACTACTACGACTCGTATTACTACTACTACTACTACTACTACTGCTGCTGCTGCTGCTACTACTACTGCTACTGTTTCTTGGACTGCGACGACTGCTACTAATATTATTACTGCTACTGTTATTAGTTTGATCACTGTAATCATTATTATTCTTACGATTACGATCACTACCACTAGTACTTCTTCTTATTTCTACTGCTACTACGACTACTACTGCTACTACTACGACGACTACTACTACTACTACTACTACTACTACGACGACTACTGCTACTGCTGCTACTACTACTACTACTACTCATCGGTGCGATCGCAACAGTTTTGTGAATGTTTCACCGATGAGCTTAAGGCAGCCCATTCATTCCAGAAGCTTTCTTGGAGAGCCTCCATACATTATTCCGACGGTGGGGACCCGCATGAAAATATATTCAGGCTGCTTTTCGCCTGATTCTTTACACCTTTGCCGAGCCCCCCCCCGTGCCGCCCTCTGTTGCGCCTCCTCCTCATCCTCTTTATCTCCCGCCTCCTTCGCCCTCCTCGTTCCATTTGTCCTCCTCTTTGTCCTGTTCCTCTTCCTCCTCCACCCCCTCCGCTGCCTTTCCCCCTCATCTCTATCCCGCCTGTCTTCCTCGTGCACTTCTCCTCCGTCCTGGCAGGGGCGTGCATGCCGATTTTCCTTTGCTCCCTTCCCGCCGCGCCTGACAGGGGCCTTTTTTTTCTGACGTCAAAATCGCGAAGACGTCGGGGCAACCCTTCGGGCAAGGCCGTTGGGACAACCCCGCGGGCCGCTTGGGCGCGGGAGCAAGCCGTTGGGGGAACCCCGCAGGCACCGAGCCAGTCGCGGCCGCGCTCAGGCGGGAGGCAGCACGAAGTCCAGCTCTGCCGCGAGCTGCTCCGCTTCAGCCCTGGAATCCACCGCTCTCTTGTCGAACTCCTCGAGCGCCTTCCGCAGAGACGCCAGGGGCCCGCGCTCCAGGGACTCTCCGCGCGGGCGGCCGCAGGGCCAGCGTGTTTCGCATGCGCGTGGCGCGGGAAACATGTCGTAGATATGCAGCCGCCATTGGTCGCCCGAAGTACCCGTGCGACCAGCGTCCTCATCCCTGGCGCCGTCGATGGCGACGCCCTTGCGCAGCGTTTGAGCTTGCGACAGCGCGGGGGTAAAATAGGACGCGTGCGCCACGGTGAACCCCGAGCGGCGCACGACGTGCGGCCCCGAGCTTTGCCGCGTGGGCTGTTGTTCGCTGGGCCTGAACATGAGCGCGGTCCTCGCCCGCGCCCCGGCCTGGCTGTCGTCAGGCCGAGGCCTCAGCCTGACCGCCGTGTCGCGGTCCTTGCTTGCGACTTCCTCAAAATTCAGGCCTGAAGAACCCAGAACGGACAACGCTTACAGGTTTTGGATGGCCTGCTCGGACTACCGGCGTGAAGTGCGGGCCTCATGGGGAGGGAGCTCCCCCTTGACTTCCCCGCAACACACCCACCGACGAGGCTCCCGCTTGACATTTTCTCCATATTCAAGCCTCAAGGGCCCTAAGATGACGACGGTTACAGGTTTTGGAAGACCCGCTCGGATTGCCAACGTGAAGTGCGGGCCCCGCAGGAAAAGGGGGCTCCCGCCTAAGACACCCCCACAATTCACCCACAGACGAGGCGTCCGCTTGATATTTTCTTCAGATTTCAGCTTCAAGGGCCCCAGAGCGACCACAGTTACAGCTTTCGGATGACCCGCTCGGATTGCCAGAATGCAATGTGGGCCCCATATGCTCCCGCTTGAGACTTTTCCACAATTCACTGACAAACGAGTCTCCCGCTCGATACCAAGCCACAATTCAAGCCTCATGGGCCCCAGAGTGACGACAATTACAGGTTTTGGATGGGCCGCTCGTATTGCCAACATGAGTGCGTACTTCTGAACACTTCCTCGCAATTCACTCCCAGACGAGGGTCCCCCATCGATAGCTCCTCCATATTGAAGCTTCACGGGCGCCAGAGTGACGACAGTTGCAGGTTTTGGATGGCCCGCTCGGATTGTCAAAATACAGTGCGGGCCCCATATGGAGGGAACTCCCGCTTGAGATTTCTTCGCAAGTCACTCACAGACGAATCTCCCGTTTTGGACTTCCTCATTCTGACTTTATGAGTGTGTGAGTGTGTGACTGTGTTTGTGTATACATGTGAGTGAGTGTGTGAGCGATGTCGATGATGCCGATGTTGATGAGGGTAGGTGGGTGAGCGAATGAATGATTAAGTGGTAATGAATATGCTGATGATGATGATGACGAGCACTGTGGTAGTGATGATGATGACGAGTGTGATAACGATTGGTATGGTGATGGTGAGGAAATGGAAACGAGGTGGTGATGATGTGGATGAGAGAGGAGGAAAATTGAACATCCTGCGCGGAGGTGCGCAGAGAAAACAATTAACCTGGCGAAGAACCCAACCATATGCAGTTGTGAATACCGCAAACATGAATATCGTTTTCGGTGGCGGTACCTCTGGGTAGGGGAACCGCATGCGGGCACCCCCACTGGGGCCTTCGGTCGAGCTCCCTGTGGGGCCACGAAGCGCTGCCCTGGGTGGGGGAACCGCATGCGGGCACCCCCACTGGGGCCTTCGGTGGAGCTCCCTATGGGGCCACGAAGCGCTGCCCTGGGTGAGGGAGCCGCATGCGCCCACCCCCACTGGGGCCTTCGGTGGAGCTCCCTATGGGGCCACGAAGCGCTGCCCTGGGTGGGGGAGACGCATGTGGACACCGCCACTAGGACCTTCGGTGGAGCTCCCTATGGGGCCACGAAGCTTTGAAATGATAATGTTGATCATGATGACAATGACGACGACGACGCAGACGATGATGGTGATGATGATAATGATGATGATTATGATGATGATGAGGAGGAGGATGAGGATGAGGATGAGGATGAGGATGAGGATGAGGATGAGGATGATGGTGATGGTGATGGTGATGGTGATGGTGATGGTCATGATGATGGTGGGAGGAGGGAGGAGGGGGAGGAGGGCGGGAAGCAAGGAGAGGAACGCGGGGCGCCGTCTCTTCAAAACGAGGACCCAACACCACAGGATGGTTGGGAATAACCCAAACCAGGATGAGGGGAATCAAAAACACTCTCTGAACGAACCCAACACACCCGATCGCAACCGGTTGGAATCCGCCCCAAGTGGTTGCGATCGGGCCGAAGTGGTTGCGATCGGCCCCGGTCGCGGTGTTTCTTGGGGGGATCCCCCCATCCTCGTAACCCCCGCCAAAAAACTTCCCCTGAGGGGGCGTTCGCGGGGGGGAAATCCAACAACATTCCGTTTAATCCCTAAGAGCACCGCTTGGGGGGGTTCCCAGAGGGAAAACCGATCACCTCCTTAACCTCCCAAAAAACGCTCCTTGAGGCGGGGGGGGTCCGGGGGGGAAACCCAATGCCATACCCCCCCCACAAACCCCTGTTGGGGAGGGGGGTTCCGGGAGGAAGCCCCACCAACTCCCCTTAACCTCCCTCGTAGCCCCGCTTGAGGTACAGTTTCCAGGGGGGAAACCACCAACCACCCTTGAACCCTCCGAAAACCACCCTTGAGGAGGGGGGTCCGGGGGAAAAACGCATAAACCCACCCGAAGCCCTCCAAACCCAGCTTGATGGGAGGGGTCCGGAGGGGACCCCCCCTCAACCAACAAACAACTCTCTCTGAGAGGGGGTCCGCGGGGAAAACCAACCCACCCTGACACCCCCGAAAGCCCCTATTGAAGAAGGGTTGGGGGATTCCGGGGGGGGAACCCACTAACCCCCCCTAGCTACTCCCAGAACACCCTTGATGGGGGGGGGGCCGCGGAGGGGAACCCACCACCACCGCCGCATCCTCTCAAAAACCTCCCTCTCAGGGGAGGTTTCCGGGGGTGACCCCACCCTCCATAGCCCACCCAAGAACTCCCCTTGAGAGGGGGGTCCTGGTGGGGGGCCCCTTTCCCCCCCTAACGAACCCTTCTAGATGGGAGGGTCCTGGGGGGACCCCCCCTAACCCACTCAAAACTCTTTCTTGAGGGGGGGTTTTCAAGCAGGGGTTTTAGGGGCAAAACCCTCGCTGAAGGGGGGTTTCAGTGTGGTCTTGAAGGGAGGTTTTTTATTCTAGTATTATTTGCTATTTTGGGGCCCCAGACCCTCCCCCAAACCCCCAAACCTTGAATCCTCTCCCTGGGTTTGGGAAACTGCCATCGGAAAACCTTCCTGAGGGGGGGGGGTAGGGTTTCGGGGAACTCCGACACCAGCCTCCCCTTCCCTCCGTTCTCCGTCACATTCCGTCCTCGGTTCCTGATCCTGCCTCTTGCGTCCTCTGCCCTCTGTCTTCCTCTTCACCTCCTCCTGCCCTCGCGTCCCCCTTTCTCTCTCCTCTTTTTCCTCCCTCCTCGTAATCGTCCCGTCCTTGCTCGTCGTTTTCGTCGGTGTCCTCCCCCTCCTCCTCCCCTCCTCCTCCCCTTCGTTCTTCTCCGCCTTCGTTGTATTCCCCTTCTCGTCCTCTTCCCCCGCTGTCTCCAGCTCTTCCTCCTCTCTGCTCCTCTTTCTCCTCTGCCTCATCCTGTGCCCCTTCCTCTTCCATCTTTCTTCTCTTCCTTCTCCTTCCTGCCCTTCATCTCCTTCATTTTCTTGCCCCTTTCTCTCCCCATCCTACGTCTTGCCCTCCCCCTGCTCCCCCTCATTATTCGTCTCTGCCCATTATCCTTCGCCTCTCCGTTCCTCTTCTCCGCGTTGCCTCCGCCTCCTCCATGCTCCAACCAATCAGGCATAATGTATGTACGCAAAACGTCAGGCATGCGGTTAAATCAGATCGGGCGTGACCAGTGCGAACACCACGATTGCTTCGAGGACGGCCCAGAGCACCTTGTGGCAAGCACACTCCACCCTGCCCTCATCAACGCCGTATACGAGTGAATATACAGCGAGTCCCAGCTCGAGTACCACATAAAAGAACAACCAGCGAGCCATGGCCAGCATGACACTGGCACAGACATAACAAGAGCGCGGGGAACAGTGTGAGAGCAGTAGTTCTAATCTCGCCAGCCCTCCGGGCGACAGACGGTCTAACGATGTTTTTCTTTCCTCTTCCACAGCCCCCTCCCCTGGACCTGGACGGGGTCTTCGCGAGGTGTCGGAGGGTCCCTTTTGGCCCAAGATGGCTCCAAGAGGGCCTCAGAGAGCCCAAGATGGCCTCCAAGATCGCTCAAGATAGCCCAACATGGCTTAAGATAGCTAACCACATGCCTCCAAGAGGCCCCAAAGAGGCCACAAGACGGATCCAAGTGCTTTTGGAGACCCCTCCGGACTTCCCCGAGAAGCCAACATCCTTCAAAAACCTAGGGGAAGCCACTGATTTTGGCTTTCTCGCCTTTTCGCTTCCGATGCGCTTTTGAGGCTTCAAGATGGCCACGAGCTGGCCCAAGAGAGCTCCAATAAGGGCCCAGGACGCCCCCAAGACGGCCCCCAAAGCGCCCAAGAGCGCCCCCAGGGGGCCCCAAGAGCGCACCAGTAGGCTATTTGGATGGCCCCGGAGGGGGGGAGGCAAATTTAGGACCCCCCTTCCTTTGATCGATGGCCTCTAAGATGGCCCCAGGAGGCCCTTCGAAGCTCCCAGGACAGCTCCAAGAGAGCCCCAAGAGGGCCCCATGAGGGGCCCCAAGAGAGCTCCAAGGCTCCCCAAAAGAGCCCCAAAAGGACTCCAAGACCCTCCAAAGAGCCCCAAGAGGGCCCCAAGATGCTCCAAAACAGCCCCAAGAGGACCCCAAGGCGCCTCCCAAAAGCCCCATAGCTCCAAGAAGGCCTCCGATGCTCCAAGATAGCCTCCAACATGGCTCGACACTTTCCTCCCCCTCCTCTCTTTGACCGCTCTGTTTCACCGTATGCGTCTCTGCTTTCCATTTCCCGTCAGCTCTTACGGGCAGGGCTTCCGAATGGGCTGGCGGGGATTCGCGCATCGTAAACACTTTCAACCCGATTCAACCCACGAAGCTGCACGCCACCTGACAGATTTCGCTAGCAAATCGACGGAACAGATCTGCCACAGCTCGCCCCCTGGAAGCCCTGACAGCTCGAGCCCAAAGTTCAGCGTTCACCTCCACGAAGATCATGTTCTCGAAGACGCTCAAGTAAGCACATTCGAGTGCTGTGGTACAGTCCTGGGACATCCACGGGGCTAGCATTAAGTCGGGCGTGTCCCTCTACAGGAGGAATATTCAAACATAGCCAACACATAGTCAGGAGACGATTTTTTGAATATATTTGACTAGCTTTTTTCGAGTATGCTCAATTTTGCGTCCGACATCTGCCTGTAGGAGGACACGCCCGACCTAAGGCTAGCAGTCTTGAGCCAGAGCTGGCTCGACCCGAGATGGTACTCGAGCTGCGGTGGCCTCGCCTCCTCTGCCCTCTTTCTCCTCTTCCTCCCCTGCCTCCCCTTTCTTCCACCCCCCTCCCTCGCCTCCTCCTCCCCCGCCTCCTCCCTCGTCCTCCTCTCCTCCTCCTCCTTCTCCTCCTCCCTCTCCTCCTCCTCGTCCTCCATCGTCCTCCTCCCTCGCCTCCTCCTCCCCTTCCTCCTCCTCCTCCTCCTCCTCCTCCTCCTCCTCCTCCTCCTCCACCTCCTCCTCCCTCTCCTCCTCCCTCTCCTCTTCCCCGCCTTCCCTTCCCTTCCTCCCTCGCCTCCTCCTCGCCCCTCCTCCCTCGTCCGCCTCTCATGGCGCCAACATCGCAGAGCGGATTTCGTTCGGAAAACGATACGATGGGCCCAGAATGTCCTGGAGAATTTCGTTCTGGATTTCGAGGTGAATTTCGTGCGGATTGTTCTGGCCAGGAATGAAGACTAAAACAAATCCACGCGAAATTCACTTCGTTTTTCATTTGCCGTTTCGGGGTTTTGCATTGACAGAAATCCACGCAACAATCCGCTGCAGCACGTCTGCAAGGTCGGTGCATTGACGCTTCTTTCCCTCCCTTGTCCACCTCCTCGCCCCTCCCGCACGGGGTCTTGCCTCGGGCGCTCCTCATTCAATGAGGGTGCTTCCCATACTGGCACGGAATACTCGCGCGGACTTCGGAGGAGTGGACTGCTGACGGGAGGGTGCATTGCAGCATCGTTCATGCCTTCTGGGTTCACTTTGGTTCCCCCTTCCCCCACCGCTTCCCCAGACATCCGACAACGTCGCTTTCTGAATGCGCGAGGCCCTCTGTCCGCCTCTTCATCCTCGGCCGCCTTCGGAGGCCTAGAGGCTGACACCAACACCAGTACATCGGCGGTGTGCCTCCACCGAGGGAAGACGATCCCGATCTCGACGATGGTGGTAAGGTTCGGGTAGGCGGCCTCATGCGAACCCTACCCCTACCCCCCACGATCTCTGAGGGGGAGGGTGGGGGTCAATTCGTTCGGGAGCTCCCGAGCGAAGTGAACCCCACCCTCCCCCTCAGAAATCGGGGGGGGGTAGGGGTAGGGTTCGCATGTGGCCCCCTATCGGGCTTCCCAGGTGGTTGAACTGTCACCGCCGGCGCCGAAATCTGGGATCCTCTTCCCCCAGTCAAGACGACCCCTTGCGATGGTGCTGGTGCCCCTTTCCACGCCCCCGGCGCCCCCCCTCCGCGGGCGGGGACCTCGCCCTGCAGAGCAGGCCTACGTGGTGGTGGCGCAGCAGGGGCCCCCCCAGTCGTACCCCGCCTACGGCATGGACGCCAGGGCCCCGCAGCCGCAGTACCGGCAGGTGCCTCCCGCGGCGATGGCCCCGCAGGCGCCCACGGCGGCCGACGAGACGCGGCGACGACGAGCACGGCGGACGACGAGCGCACGGCGAGGAGGGCCCCGATCGCCGGCGACGTCGGTGCGTTCTGCCCTGGCGGTCGCTCCTCGGTCCTCTCGGCCTCCGGGGCCCCTGGTGGGGCCCCGGGGCCGTCCGAAATGGGCCGGGGACGAGACAGATGCCTCCAGGGAAGGGGTCGGGGCCTCGCGAGGATGTGCCCAAACTCCTCGCGCCCTGTGCAGATGCCGTCGGGGCGCTACGAGAAGTCGCGGGGGGGGGCGATGCGTGCTGGGAGACCCTCGCCGGAGCAGGCTCGAGGCAGGATCGTGCAGCAGAAAGAGCAGTAGGACCGCTCAGGCGCTCTGGAGAACTGATGGGCAGGATCAAGGAGCGGAACCCGATCGGCGACGAGGGGGAGGAGGACGACGACGAGGACGAAGAGGACGAAGACGACGAGCAGGATGGCGAGCAGGACGACGAAGACGACGAGGACGACGACGAGGAGGAGGACGACGACGAGGACGAGGACGACGAGGACGACGAGGACGAGGACCGCGGGGACGAAGACGACGAGGACCACGACGAGGACGACGACGGCGGCGGCCTGGCAGGCGATGGCGGCGGGGAGCCCCAGCGACACCCTTATGCTGGAGCCGCCGCCGGTGTTCGAGAGGCTGGACTCGAAGGCCATAGTCGGCATGCTCCGAGGCGCGGGCCGGGCGGCGGGGGCGCGGACCTTCCGCAGCCGCGGCGGCGCGGTCGCGCAGGTCTGCCAGGAGTTTCACGCCGTCATCGCCGCGGCGCGGCAGGCGGGCGCGCGCGCGGAAGGAGGAGGAGGATATCGGAAGAGGAGGAGGAGGTCGGAGGAGGAGGAGGAGGAGGAGGAGGAGGAGGAGGAGGAGGAGGAGGAGGAGGGGGAGGAGGTCAGAGGAGGAGGACGGATGACGGAGGAGGAGGACGAGGAGGGAGGAAGGGAAGGGGAGGAAGGGAAGAGGAGAGGGAGGAGGAGAGGGAGGAGGAGGTGGAGGAGGAGGAGGAGGCGGAGGAGGAGGAGGAGGAGGAGGAGGAGGAGGACCCACTGCTGCCACAGCCGCGCCACGTATCCCTATCTCCTCTTTCCCCTTCTATAATGGGCCTCCCCTCGTCTCTCCTCCCTCTCTCCCTTCGTCTGTCTGTCTGTCTCCCACTTACACTCATTACCTGCACACCGCTGGTGACACCTGGAGCGGTGCTCCAGGGGTCACCTGGCCCTAGTTTGATCACCCCCCCTCAGGGCCGGCCCTGAGGGGGGGGGGGGGCTACATTCGGACGAACCTTGGAGCCATCAGGTGTCAGATGTCTGGAGGAGGACCAGTGCAAACCCAAGACGCGCCAACGATCTCGCAATAAACCCTCCCTCTACGTTCACTTCTGGACATTTTTGTTTTGGTTTCAGGCTCGTTTGGGCCACCTGCATTTTCAGGAAAGAACGGCAAGGCCTCTTCAACCTCCGTTTCGCTCATCCGTTTCTTCCCTCTTCTCCACTTCCCTTTTTCCTCCTCCTCCTACTTACCTCCCTCACTCTCTCTCTCCCTCCTCATCCCCTTCCTCCTCCTCCTCCTTCTCCTCCTCCCCCTCCTCCTCCTCCACCACCTCCTCCTCTTTCTCTGTTTCCTCTTTTTCCTCCCAATCAGCGGAAGCCATAGGAAATAACAATGCAAGCAACAACAACAACAGAAAAATCACACAATCCTGAGGGACTCCCCGCCTTTCTCCCCGACCCATAAGAACGTTCACCAAGATGCTTTTTCGTTGCATTTGTTTTTCCCTTGTCTTGCCCTTTCCCAGGGTTTGGTTTGATTCTGCTCCGTGAGGGGATTATGATTGGAAGGAGGGGGAAGAGGAGGGGAAGAGGAGGAGGAGGACGACGACGAGAAGGAAGCAG
Organism: Prorocentrum cordatum; assembly: GCA_963575745.1. Lineage (NCBI taxonomy): Eukaryota > Dinophyceae > Prorocentrales > Prorocentraceae > Prorocentrum > Prorocentrum cordatum. Next base: position 37,737 of record CAUYUJ010020217.1, read on the forward strand.
GAGGAGGAGGAGGAGGAGGGGGAGGAGGGGGAGGAGGAGGAGGAGGAGGAGGAGGACGGATGACGGAGGAGGAGGAGGACGAGGAGGAGGTGGAGGAGGAGGAGGAGCTTGTGTATACTGGCGATGGGCAGGGTGAATGGGGACGAGGACGGTGAGGCATGAGGAGGATGAGGAGGAGGAGAAGGTTGCAAAGTGAGTCAGCAACCTGCTCCTCCTGCTTTCCTCCTGCTCCTCCTCCTCAGATCCCTCATCTGCGTTTTCCTAACACTTGCCCTCCTCCTCGTTCTTCTCCCTTGGGGGAAATACGAAGAGGCTGAGGGTGATGTGCACATTCCCCAATCAGAGCTTGCCTCTGTAGGGGTCCTAGCGGATACATATGGTTAGGTCAGGTTTGCCACCGATTTCCGCGGCCCGCCAAGGTGCCCGGGTGCCCGGGTGCCTGGGTGCCCAGGTGCCCTGGTGCCCGAGTGCCTTACAGCCCTGTAGCCCTATAGCCCTATAGCCCTATGGCCCTATAGCCCTATAGCCCTACAGCCCTACAGCCCTATAGCTTTATACCAAGGGAGGAAGAAGCACGCGGACCGGACAATAAGCGTTTACTAAACGGCCCTGGGCGTTTACTAAACAGCCCTGCCCTGTTTGATTCCTTCTTTGGGCGCGTTTACTAAACGTCCTCGTGTGTCTTGATGATCATTATCGGGGTGGGTTTTCTGTCCTCTACTATAGCCCTATAGCCTCATATCCCAATATCCCAATAGTTCTATAGTCCTATAGCCCAATCGCCCAATAGCCCTATAGCCCTGTAGCCCTATAGCCTTATAGCCTTATAGCCCCATAGCCCTATAACCCGATAGCCCTATGGCCCTACAGCCCTATAGCCCTATAGACTCATAGCCCTATAGTCGAATAGCCCCATAGTCCCATAGCCCTATAGCCCTATAGCCCTATAGCCTTGTCGCCCAACAGTCCAATTCTCCTACAGCCCTTAACCCCTATATCCCTGTAGCCCTATCGCCCTAGAGCCTTATAGCCTTATAGCCCTATAGCCCTGTAACCCTATAGCTCCATAGCCCTATAGCTCTATCTGCGTGTGACCCTATAGCCCCATAGTCCCGTAGCTCTATGGACTCATAGCCCTATGGTCCAATAGCCCTATAGCCCTATAACTCAATAGCCCTATAGCCCTATCGCCCTATAGCCCTATAGCCTTACAGCCCTATAGCTCTATGGCCCTATAGCCCTATAGCCCTATCAGCCTATAGCCCAATAGCCCAATAGCCCTATAGCCCTAAAATGACTTTGATTCCCTACCTAGGCTCTGCCTAGAAGGGTTCTTACTCTCTTTCTTAAAGGGGCCGCGCAGTGCACACCGCCCCGGGCGGTTCCCCCAGTATCCGCCCCGCGGTTCCCCCAGTTGCGCCCCCTTAGCTTAGCTTTGCTTATCTCATCTTAGCTTTGCCTAGCTGAACTTAGTTTAGCTCTGCTTAGCTTAGCCTAGCTTATCCTTTCCTAGCTTAGCTTAGCTTAGCTGAGCTTAGTTTAGCTCAGCTTAGCTTAGCGCAGCGCAGCATTAGCATTAGCATAGCATAGCACAACACAGCATAACATAGCAAACCATACCATAGCATAGCATAGCGCAGCATAGCATAGCGCAACATGGCATATCATAGCATATCATAGCATACCATAGCATAGCGCAGCATATCAAATCATATCATATCATAGCATAGCGTAGCTTAGCTTAGCTTAGCATAGCACAGCGCAGCATATCATAGCATATCATAGCATAGCATAGCGTCGCATATCATATCATAGCGCAGCATAGCATAGCATATCATATCATAGCGCAGCATAGCATATCATAGCATACCATAGCATAGCAGAGCATAGCGCAGCATAGCATAGCATAGCATAGCATAACACAGCGCATCATATCATATCATAACATAGCCTAGCATAGCATAGCATAGCGCAGCATATCATATAATAGCATAGCATAGCGCAGCATAGCATAGCATAGCATAGCATCGCGCAGCGTAGCATAGCATAGCATAGCCTAGCATAACATAGCGCAGCCTAGCACACCCTAGCATATCATAGCGAAGCATAGCGCAGCATAGCGCAGCATAGCGCAGCATAGCGCAGCATAGCATAGCATAGCATACCCTAGCATAGCATAACAACGTTCGGTGTAGCAAGTGTTGCACAACCTTGCTCAATGCCAAGTCGTGCGGCGTAGACCGGATACGGAGCATTCTCACGCACACCCGGTGAGCGAATGCGAAAACATGCGTGTGTGTGTGTCTGTGCGCAGGCAAAGCAAAAACAACATCAAGCAAGAGCAAAACAAAAGCAAAGCGCAAGCAACAGCAACAACACAAGCAAAAGCAAAAGCAAGGCAATGCAAAGCAAAAGCAAAACCAATGCGAACGTGTAGATGTATATGTAGATGTAGATGTAGATGTATGTGTAGGTGTAGATGTGGGTGTAGGGTATATGTAGATGGAGATGTATATGTAGGTGTAGATGTAGGTGTAGATGTAGATGTAGATGTGAATATCGCTGTTGATGTTGATGTAGATGTATATGCATGTGTATATGTTAATGTAGCTGTCGGTGTGGATGTAGATGTTGCTTTCCTAGATGCTCCAACTCCTAGGTAGGGTCGCACTGGGATAATGGTTTTCTCTAGTATCATACATGTATACACACGAGGATGAAGGGCATGAGGGGAGGTGATGGGAGCCGGATGACGATGAGGATGAGTCGTTTCTCAGTCTCCTCCTCATCAGCTTGCTTTCTCCTCCGCTGCCAATCGTATCACTCCTCCTCCTCCTTCTCCTCCTCCATCTTCTCGCCAAAATATAAATATGCATCTTCGCCCGCCTCTTCCTCCTCCCATGCACAGGAGCAAGGGGAGCGTGGTAGAGGATGGTAAGGAGGATAGCAGGGGAGTGGTAGAAGGAGAGCTGGGAGGAAGGTGAAGAGGAAGACGATTGATATGATCAGGCCTCCTGGTCCTCCGCTCCCTCCTCCTCCTCCTCCTCGTCCTCCTCCTTCTCCTGCTCCTCCTCTTCCTCCCTGTGGGATATGGAGGGGGAGGAGGAGGATGAGAAGTATGTTTGGGGCGATCGGATAATGGTTTGCGAGGGTTGTGATTTACAGATGAAGAGCAAGAGGGAGAGAAGGAGGAGGTTGAGGCGTCACTCCTCCTCCTCCTCCTCCTCCCCCTCCTCCTCCCCCTCCTCCTCCCCCTCCTCCTCCCTCCCCTCCTTCTCTCCTCCTTCTCCTCTTTCCTCCCTCCTCCTCCTCCTCCTCCTCCTCCTCCTCCTCCTCCTCCTCCTCCTCCTCCTCCTCCTCCTCCTCCTCCTCCTCCTCCTCCCCCCCCCAAGCCGATGGCTACGGCAACCCTTGGGGCGGCGTTGTGCAGGACGCATGGGGCGCCGGTAATGGTGTGCGATCCGCGCACACCCGACGAGCACCTGCACAACCGCCCCAAGAGTCAGTTAGCTTGGTCGACACCAGCAAAATCGATCGAGGCATTCGCCTCCAGGACACAGTCTGGAGAAAAGGCCAGCGGTCCTGAGTGCTTGTCGTCCCGTAGCGCTTGCGTCACCGTAGGACACAGTCTGGCGGCAGTGCAAGCGGTCCCGAGTGTATGTCCTTCCGCAGCGCCTCGTGTTACTTCACACGCGGGCGCAAGAGGTATATGCATCCAGGACACAGTCTGGCGGCAAGGCCAGCGGTCTTGTAATCGATTGGGGCATTCGCCTCCAGGACAGTCTGGCGGCAAAGCCAGCGGTCCTGAGAGTGTGTCGTTCCGCACCGCCTGTGTCCCCGCACGCCTGCAAAAGAGGCAGGCGCCTCCAGGACGCAGTCGGGCGGCAAGGCCAGCCAGTTACGAGCCCGTGTTTTCCGTTCGCCTTCATGACCCTGACCCCCCTCATGGCCATGCCCCAGCACTCCCGTGATATCCTGCATATCCAGTACCGGGTTCACCACGGCGTGGCCTTGATGTACCCCACGCGCTTGCGAAAGAGGCATATACCTTCAGGACACTGTCTGGCGGCAAGGCCAGCGGTCCTGTAGTCGATCGACGCATCCGCCTCCAGGACACAGTCTGGCGGCAAGGCCAGCGGTCCTGAGTGCTTGTCGCCCCGAGGCGCCTGCGTCACCATAGCACGGCCTCGCTGTATTCCACGCGCCTGCGAAAAAGGTGGATACCTCCATGAAGGGGTCTGGTGGCAAGGCCAGCGGTCCTGTAGTCGATCGAGGCATCCGCCTCTAGGACACAGGCTGCCCGCAAGGTCGTCGGTCCGGAGTGCTTGTCGCCCCGTAGCGCCTGCGCCACCGTGGCGCGGCCTCGCTGTATTCCACACGCCTGCGAAAGAGGTAGATATCTCAAGGACGCAGTCTGGCGGCAACGCCAGCGGTCCTGTAGTCGATTGAGGCATCCGCCTCCGGGACACAGTCTGGCGGCCAGGCCAACGGTCCTGTATGCATGTCGGTCTGTAGCGCTTGCGTCACCATGGCACGCCTTCGCTATGCACCACAAGCCTGCGCAAGAGGTATATACCTCCAGGACAGTCTGGCGGCAAGGCCAGCGGTCCTGTAGTAGAAAGAGGCATTTGCCTCCAGGACACAGTCTGACGGCAAGGCCATTGATCCTGAGTGCATGTCGTTCCATACCGCCTGTGTCCCCATGGCGCGGCCGCGCTGCACCCCAAGCGCGAGCAAAGAAGGCAGTTACCTCCAGAACACAGTCTGGCGGCAAGGCCAACCGTCCACGAGCCCGTGCGCTACATGCCCCTTTTCGCTCGCATGGTGCCGCGGGCCACCAACCTTTACTGTGCCTTGTCGCTTTCACGTTAAAATTGCTTACCACTCCCATCGTTCCGGCACTTGCAGAGGACCTCGCCTTCCACGCGTCCGCCAACCCGTGGCGTCTGCCGCCCCTCCCTGTCCCCCGTTTTCCTGCTCTCCCTCTCCCTCGCGCCGGGCCCCCTTCCCCCGTCCCCGTCTTCCTCCCCCTTCCTTCTGTCATTCGCCCACAGGTGCAACGGGTCTGCCCTCATGTAGGACCGTGCCCCTTCTCATGGTCTGTCGCCTATCAGCCTCCTTTGACCTTGACCCCCCTCACGGTCATGCCCCATCACCCCCATGCTATCCTGCACATCCAGTTTTTGGTTCACCATGGCACGGCCTCGCTGTACCCCACGCGCCTGCGAAAGAGGCATATACCTTGAGGACACAGTCTGGCGGCAAGGCCAGCGGTCCTGTAGTCGAACGAGGCATTCGCCTCCAGGACACAAGCGGCAGCAATGCCGGCGGTCCTGTGTGTATGTCGTGCTGTAGTGCCTGCGTCACCATGGCACGGCTTCGATGCACCCCCCACACACCTGCGAAAGAGGTTGACACCTCCAGGACGCACGCTGGCGGCAAGGCCTGCGGTCCTGTAGTCGATCGAGGCATCCGCCTCCAGGACACAGTCTGGCGGCAAGGCCAGCGGTCCAGAGCGCACGTCGTACCGTAGCGCCTGCCTCACCATGGCACGGCCTCGCTGTATTCCACGTGCCTGCGAAAGAGGTAGATACCTCCAGGACGCGGTCTGGTGGCAAGGCCAGCGGTCCTGTAATCGTCTAGTCGGTCGCCTCTAGGACACACTTAGGCGGCAAGGCAAGCGGTCCTGAGCGTATGTCGTTCCATACCGCTAATGTTAACATGGTGCAGTCCCGCTGTACCCCGCACGCCTGCGCAAGAGGTTGACACCTCCAGGACACGGTCTGGCGGCAAGGCCAGCGGTCCTGTAGTCGATCGAGGCAATCGACTCCGGGACACAGTCTGGCGGCAACGTTGGCGGTCCAGAGCGCATGTCGTTCCGAACCGCCTGTCTTACCATGGCGCGGCCTCGCGACACCCCGCACGCCTGCGAAAGAGGCAGTTACCTCCAGAACACAGTCTGGCGTCAAGGCCAGCCATTTGCGAGGCGCGAGGCCCCGAGTTGCTTTCGCCTGCCCGGTCGCCTTTTGCCACGGGCCGCGCCCGCTCTTGTGATTGGCCGCTCCCATGGTAGACTTGTCTATTGGTCCCACTGGTCCGACATTTGCAGCAGACCTCGCCTTCCACGCGTCCCCCATCCCGTGGCGTCTGCCGCCCCCTCCCCCTCCCCGTCCTCCTCGCGCCCGCCTCCCCCGCGTCATCTTCACTACCCCATCCCTTCCCCTCCTCCCTCACCGAGCGCCGTGTCAAACCTGGATGCCGCCACACACGCCCACGTATCTCGCACGCGGGAGCGCGGCCAGGTAGGTGGACATAAAGGCCGCCACACATTGTGCACACCCCCATTCCCACCCCCAACCCCACTCCCACCACTAAGGTGATCTTTGCATCACGGTCCAGCCTCACCACACCAGCCTGTCCGCAAGCTCCCCCCGCACACAAGGTCCTCCTCCACCCTGCATCTTCGGACCCTCTGTGGTTGGGTGCGCCCCCGCACTGCCGAAGGGCCGTGGCAGCAAGGATGGTGCCAACGAGCTCACGCGGCCTTGGCAGGTGTCAAGATGCCTTTCCGCACTGGAGCCGCAGTGCCTTGGCCACGGTGCCTGGGCCATCACGATTCGTTGGCACAACCCATGCGGTATGGACCCAGATGGCCCCAGGCCATGCCCTACATCGGGCCACCGTGCCCTTGAGGGTGGTGCTCCAGGAAACTGGACCCACCAACGGGATTCAGGCGGCCCTAAGCCATTAACATCGAGCTCCTCCTCCTCCTCCCCTCCTCCTCCCCCTCTTCCCCCTTGCTCCCATCACTCCCTTGCCTCCTCATCGCCCTCCTTCTCCCGCCCACCCCGTGCCAGTCATGCTCATCATCCGGTATCTTATGGTAATGGGGCGGAGGAGAGAGATGCTGCTGATGATAAGGAGGAGGACAGGGGAAGGAGGAGTGACCGCAGGATGACGTGGAGGATGAGGATGATGACCATGAGCTCGGAGAGGAAACGATTTTGGGAGTCGCTCCTCCTCTTCGCCCTGCTCCTCCTCGTCCTTCTCCCCCTCCTCCTCCTCCTCCTCCTCCTGCTCCTCCTTCCCCTCTCATGGGGAGGATGAGGGAGATGGCGGGCAGGCGTGCCAGAAGGAAGGTGAGGAGGAGGACACGTAATTATGACTGATGGGGGCGCAAGACGGAGGAGTGCCACCTCTACCTACTCATCAGCATCGTCGTCTCTTCTGTTCCGCGTGCTGACAGCATTCCTCCTTAAATCGCTGCTCCCCTCCTTCCATCTGAGAGAGAGGGAGAGAGAAAGAGAGAGAGATACGTAGACAGAGAGAGAGAGATAGAGCGACAGAGGGAAGAGAAGACCGAACATGATGCTGGCGAGGAGGAGGAGGAGGAGGAGGAGGAGGAGAAAGACTATGGGGAGGAGGAGGAGGAGGAACTGCGTGAGCAGGATGAGGAGGAACGGCAGGACGATACTGGGGCGGAGGAGGAGGAGGAGGAGCAAGCGGAGTTACTCCTCATCATTATCATCGTGCTGCTCCTCCGCCGCTCCTCTGACCACGTCTCCTCATACTCCTCCTCAACTTGCTTCTCCTCTTGATCGTCATCTTCATCCCTTTCCTCCCCGCCACCTCGCCTCATGAGAGATGCAGGAGGAGAGGGAGGCCATGAGGAGGAGAACGTAGAGGAGGAGGGGGAGTGGTACACACATACATCTATAGGCGGGAGAGAGAGGGAGAGATTGAGAGAGAGAGAGAGAGCGAGGAGAGAGAGAGAGAGAGAGAAGGAGAGATAATCAAACATATACATCATGAGAGGGAGAGAAATAGAGGGAGAGAGAGAGAGAGAGAGCGATTGAGAGAGAGAGAGAGAGAGAGTGCTGGTCACGAGCATGCGTGTTCGGCCTCGAACCTCTTGTCGTACGCGTTGTGGTTCTACTACGTTGATGTCGCTTTCCTTCAGAACGCAGGGGGCCAAACGAGCTTCTAATGATCTCTATATTGCGGGAAGTGCCGCCTTGAAACGACGACCGTTTGAGAGTCCTTAGTCGTACCAGAACGCCGCTCCCGGGACTCCGATGCCGCGAATCAGCGTGACTGCTGCGCCCTGGCAGTCCTGACCCGTGCAAGAGCACCATTCCTGGAGCTGCAACCCTGGGCATCTCTGAGACCGTGACAAGCTTTTGAGACAAACGTGCGCGGCGCTAAGGCCACGGCCACACTTCGAAGAGGAGCCGCCCTTGGTTGAGAGTTGGAGGACGAGGGTGCGCCGCGCCAGGGCTGAAACCAACGCTTGAAAAGGACCCGCCCTCCATCTTTGAGTCCGCTGCGAACTTTGAGGACGGTCTTGCGCGGCGCCGGGGCTAGAGCCACATTTTGAAATTGAGCTGCCCTTCGCCCTTGAAGCTGAAACAGACGGGCGTGCGCTGCGCTTAGGCGAGAACCAGCATGTGAGAAAGAATCCGCCCTCCATCTTTGAACCTGTTGCTTACGTCTAAGACGAATGCGCGTGGCGCGAGAGGGCGAGCCACATTTAAAAAAGGACCCCCCCTTCATCCTTGACGTTGTTGCAACTTTCAAGCTTCAGGACCACAAGTGGTGAGGAGGTCTCAGGCGAACCGCAGGGCCCGCCCGACCGACACGTCTGTGGGTGCGCCCAGGAGGAGTTATTTATCCGGAAATGGGACAGATGAGGCGGAGGAGTAGGAGGAGGAGGAGGAGGAGGAGGACCAGATTAAACCCAAGACTCATCAACGATATTGCAAGAAACCCTCCATCCGCATTTCATCTCCGCAGGCCCCTGCAGTGATTCATTTTCAGTGAAGAAAGTGCCCTGTTGGAAGACAATCGTTGGAAACTTACCAACCGTGCCAGAACACTATTCCTGGGACTTCAGCGCCGCGAGTCGCCCGTATCGTTGCGTCTTGACGATCCCGAATCGTGTCAGAACGCCACTCCAGAGACCAACACGAATCAACGTTTCTGTCGCGCCCGCGACCGGGAGGAGTTATTTATCCAGAAGTGGGACGGATGAGGCGGATGATGATGTTGATGATGATGTTGATGATGGTGGTGGTGGTGGTGGTGATAATGAGGATGAGGAGGAGGAGGAGGAGGATAACCATTGTAAACCCACGATGCATCAACGATATCGCAAGACACCCTCCATCCAAGTTCTCTCTTTGTAGGCCCCTACAATAATCATTTTCAGTACAGGAAGTGCCCTGTTGGAAGACAACCATTTGAAAATCGTCAATTGCGCCAGAACGCCATTCCTGGGGCTTCAGCGCCGCGAGTCACCCGCAGTGTGGCGTCTTGACGATCCTGAGTCCTGCCAGAACACCGCTCCTGAGACCTCAGCACCATGAGTCAGCGCAGCTGTCGTGCCCTGCCAATCCGACGTCGTACGCTAGCGATGGGACAGCCCGAGGCTGCTGTGAACTCTCAGAACACATTTGCGCGGCGCTTAAGGGGAGCGCCACGTCGTGAAATGGAGCCGCCCTCCATCCGTGGATCTCGTGTACAGAAGTCAAGGCGGATGTGCGCAGCGAGGCGATGCGCAGCGAGGCGAGGGCCACGTCTTGAGAGCGACCTGCTGCCCACCTCGTGAAGCTCGTGCACCTTTCGGCAACGAGTGTGCGAGGGCAATCTTTTGGAAGCGATCTGCCCTCCCCCGGCGAAGATCCTGCAGGCATTTTGAAGAAGGATCTGCGCCGCGCTGGGGCGGCATCCACAGTTTGCCAGCGACCCGCCATTTCATCCGTGAGAACTTTTCAAGGCGAGCGTGCACGGCGCTGAGGCGCGAGCCATATATTTTGAAAACGACCCGGCCTCCACCCGTGAAGCTCTCTGCGAGCTTTTTTGAGACGGATGTGCGCGGCGCTAAAGGTGAGAGCCACATCTTGAGAACGACCCTCCCTCCATCTTTGAAGCTGTTACAATTATCTAAGCTTTAGGACCAGAAGTAGCGAGGAGGTCTCAGGCGAAACGCCTGGCCCCCCCTTTCGATAGGCCTCGTGGTGTGAAGCGGAGGAGTCAGTAAAGAGGAAAAGGAGTGGAGGAAGAGGAGGAGGAGGAGGTGGACGACCTTGATTTTTTTTGCGGATGGTTACTTAACTGTTGTTGACCTCCTTGGGTCCTTCGTGGCCACGGCTGGACACGGCTCGAAAAGCTTTCCGTCGCTGATTCCGAGACGGGTCCACAGACAAGTTTGGAACGTGTTTTGCTCCTGGGGTGGGGCGGGCGGGGTGGTCTTCTTTGAGCAGGCGTGGGGTCTCCTCGGGACCTGCCGTCTTTCACCGGGCCTGGCCAGAAGCGTCCGATCCCTCCTGCGAGGAAGCCCCCCCTGCCTCCCTGGAGGGCCGTTCCCCTCTCGCCCCACCCCGCTCGGCTTGGAGCGTGTCTCTTTATCGCTTGGGGCATAGTGGGCATTATGCAGTCAACCCGCATAGTACGGATGGGCAACCTTCCCAAGAGTACCCATGCATCCCTGCCTCCTCGGTCCATCATTCGCCACTTTCGTTAGCCGCGCCCCGCTCGAAAGCTTCGAAATGGCATTCCAAGGCCCTTGCATCCTTACCGCGCATCTTTGTTATACGGGTTGACTGTAGCCCCCGACCCCCCTCCTCCCCCCCCTCTAACGTGACGCCCTCCCCCCCCCCAGTGCGCTCCAGGCACTGCCGCCGTGCGCATCGGGCACACGGCGGGGGGGAGGCGTTACATTCCTTATGATGCCCATTGTCGCCGAAAGTAAAGCTACGCGCTCTTTCTTGTCGCCACAGGTTGCGGCGCAGGCGGGCGAGGACCCGCATGCCCAGGACGCCGGGCCACGGGGCCACCACCTGCAGCAGCAGCAGCCGCAGCAGCAGCCGCAGCAGCAGCACCAGCAGCAGCACCGGCTGCAGCCGCAGCAGCAGCAGCAGCAGCAGCCGCAGCAGCAGCAGCAGCAGCAGCAGCAGCAGCAGCAGATGCCAGTGCAGCCGCAGCAGGGCCAACAGCACGGCTGGGAGCAGGTGCCCGGATTTGTCAGACCCAGAGATCCAATGTATTGAAAAGAGCAAGACGGAGGTTTTTCGTATTTTTCGGCCTCGAGGGGCCCTCGCCGGGCCCCGGGACCGTCAAAAAACGACTCAGGATGAAAAACCGGTCCTGGGGAATGGGTCGAGACTTCCAGGGACCCTGTCTTGAAAAAATCACGACATCAGATCTTTGTGGAGGAGGATGGCGTGCGTCCCGATGCCGATGCCCTTCCCTCGCGTCCGCCTCGGTATGCTTCCTGGCGGCTCTCGTTGCCGCGGCCGGAGTCGCCCCTGAATCCTGGTCAGAGGTCGCCCTGGGAGAGGTGCATGGTGTAGCGGCATCCTTCTCTCCTCGTGTACCGCCCCCCATTTCTGGTGCCTTGAGTTTTTCGACACCCGCGGTGCCCCGAAATCTCGGGCTCTTCGGAGCGTCAGCGGGCCCCGGAGCTGTCAATTACAAAACGTCGGGGGCGGCCAAGTGGGGGGTGATGACTAGGGGAGGGGGGGTGGATCTCATGGCGTGGGCCGTGATATCTCCCCGGATTTCATGGCGTTTCTTCTCATTTCAATGCGTCCCTTGGCCGCGCACATGCCGCTGGCTATGATTTTGCGCCCCCCCCCTCTTGGGACGCCACCCCCTCGGCCGACCCCGAAAGCGAGCTGGCAGCGAAAGGCCGGCCCCTGGCGGAAGGGCAGCGGAGGAGGGCCCCCCCGGGGGGCCCACGCCGCGCGGCCGACGAGACGCGCGACGCCATAAGTCTGGGGTCCCGCAGGCCTGGATGTGGCCCGGCCCTGGCGGGGGCGACATGGGCAGCCACGGGCAGGGCGGGGGCGACGGCTACGGAGCCCTGGGCCACGGGTCATCGCCGACCATGTCCGGCCACCGCCCGGCGGGCATGCACGGCCACACCATGGGCGGCGACCTGAACGTGTACCAGGCGACGCGCGCTGGCTGAGCGCCGAGTGGGCGACTGAGCGCGGGGCTGCGTGAGCACCTCCGCGCGCCCGCGCGGGCGCGCGCGCCCGCGGCGCACCTGGCCAAGATGGGCGGTGCCCGGCGCGATGGAGCCGCGGCCGAAAGCGCGCTTCGCTGGCAGGGCCGCTTTCCCCCCCTCGACCGATGACCCATGGAACGGTAGATGGCCCAGTGTACAGTGGGGGCCCATTCTAAGAAACACCCTGCTTGTCTCCAGGGTGTCCTGGGTTTCGTTACATTTCGATGGTTTTGCCATGGGAAGCGCGACGTTCCCACACGAAACATCGATGCACGTCCTGGGGTCTCAAGGTTGGGTTTATTGTGGAAGGTTTCTTGTGGTCGGGCCTCCACTGTAGGTGTTTTGCGGGCCTGCTTCCCCGGATCGCTTCTACAGGTGGGGCTGCACGTAAGAGTAACCCTATGCCAGGGTGGCTTTTGGTGCGTGCCCGCACGGATCCCCCCAGCACTGCCATGTGTGCTTGGATTTGTGCTTCCGCGACCGCTTGAAACCACGCGCCAAAGGTCACCCTTGCTCAGATATTTTTTTCAATGCGCGGCCCCAGAGTTCCCGATTATTTCCCTTGGGATACTTGTTCTTCCCGGATTTACTCCCAAGTAGGTTTGCCTCATGGGTTTCTACTTGGTGAAAGGTTGGTGCCTCGGGGGCTTACTTGGCATGTTCCCTGGAGATTCCTCGGGTTCCCCGGGTTTTCCGGGTTCCCCGGGTTCCCCGAGTTCCTCGGGTTCCCCAGGTTCCCCAGGTTCACCGCGTTCCTCGGGTTCCCTGGGTTCCGCGGGTTCCCCGGGTTCCCCGAGTTCTTGGCTCCCCCGGTTCCCCGACGAGTTCCCAGGTTTCCTTGGGCTCCCCGGGTTCCCAAGGTTCCCGTTGTCCTCGGGTTAAACGGGTTCCCAGAGTTTCTTGCCCCCGGTGCCTCGTATTCTCATTGTGCCCGTTACAAGCACTGCTAAGCAATGCCAAGCAATGTCAAGCAATGAGAAGCAATGCTAAGCAATGCCAGGCAAGCAATGCCAAGAAATGCCACGCAATGCCTTCCTGGTTCCCCTGGTTCCCCGGGTCCCCAGGATCCCCACCCTGACCCCTGTATGCGTCATTTTCGTTGTTTGTCCCAGGGGGCCTTCATCAGAAATGACGCCCCGAGGCGTCATTCCTGGAAAATGCTGCGTGCCTTGTCTTTAGACTTGCGGGACGGTTCGTTCGCCCGCGGCTTGCGATTCCAATCAAATCCTAGGGCCTGGTTAATGGCCCGTGAAGGCCGCAGACGTCGGAAAAACGAAAACTAAAAAAAACTAATCCTCCCTCCCTCCATCCATCCATCTCTCCCTCTCTCTCTCTTTCTCTTTCTTTCTTTCTTTCTTTCTCTCTCTCTCTCTCTTCCCCCCCCCCTCCGCTCCGCCCCATCTGCCGCAATCCGCCGCTGTGCCCGCAAGTGGCGACTGAGCGGAACTGTCGCCACTTTTGTGGGTCCTGGCGACGGCAGGGAGAAGAAGGAGAAACAAGGGAGAGACAGGAGAGAGACACCAACCAAAGGGCATCGTTCGCTTTCCTGTCCCAGGGAGGCTTGAATTGACATGATATACAAGGTGACCCCCAAGACGGCTAAGGTGGCCCAAGATAGCCTCCATAACAGCCCTATGAGCCCCATGAGCCCTATGAGCCCATATGAGCCCTATGAGAGCCCTACGAGCACTATGACCCCCTATTAACCCTACAGGCCTGATCTAACGACTAACCCTACAGACCCGAACCCTACAGACTATAACCCTACAGACACTGACCCTACACATCCTGACCCTACAGAGCCTAGCGTACAAACCCTAACCCTGCATACCCTAACCCTACATACCCTAACCATACAAACTCTACCGTACAGACCCTAAGCCTACAGAACCCTGCAGACCCTACTCACCCTACACATTCCAACCCTACATACCCGAACCGTACAGACCCTAACCCTACAGACCCTACCCCTTACAAACCCTACTAACCTACATGCCCTAACCTTACAGGCCCTAACCCTATAGACCCTACTAACTACAGGCCTTTTAACTCTACAGACTCTGACCCTACAGCCCCTGACCCTATAAGCCCTAACATTACAGACCCCACTAACCCTACAGACCCGAGCCCTACAGACTCTAGCCCTTCAGACCCTAACCCTACAGACCGCAACCCTACAGACCCAAATCCTGCATACTCTAACCGTACAGGCCCTACAAACGCTGCAGACCAAAACCCTGCTTTGGGCTTCCTGGGGGAATTCGGCATCCACCATCACCGTCATCGCCACCATCGCCGTCATCGCCATCGTCACCGTCGCCGTCCTTGTGGGGCCCCACTTGGCTTTCGGGGCTCCTGCCTTGTTGGGCCCTGAGCGCCCCGCCTTGGGCCCCGCCGTCAAGGCGCCTCCCTTTGGGACCCCCCCTTGGACCCCTCGCCGCGTCGTCGAACCATCGCCATTCTCACCGTCGCCGTCCCCGTGGGGCCCCACTTGGCTTTCGGGGCTTCTACCTTGTTGGACCCTGAGCGCCCCGCCTTGGGCCCCGCCGTCAAGGCGCCTCCCTTTGGGACCCCCCCTTGGGCCCCCTTGCCGCTGCTGTCGTCATTTACGTTCGCTTCAGTGCTGTTTAGGTGTATGGGGTTATAGGGTCTGGTCACCGCAGAAGCAGCCACAAACTTTTCCAACACACCCATAGCCATTTTGGCCCACGAGATTCTTGCGAGGTTGCGGGCACACATGCCCGCAACGCAAGGGGTGAATCTTACACCAGATGCCGTGGCGGATGTGCTGAGTCGAGTGCCCCCCTCGCAGTTCAAGGACGGCCGCTTCATTTTCTACGATAAGCTTGTATTCGGCAGGTCGCCCAATTGGTCCTCGGCGAAACCCCTCTCCAACGCTATAACTTGCCTGTTGGCTCACACAGAAGGCTGCCAAGCGAACCAACATCCGTTTCAGAAAGGTGCCGAGAAATACTTCCGCGACAACGGCATGACAATCCAGACTGGCGAGGTCGAGAAGTCAGTGTACAGGCTGCGAGCCCTGGTGTCCCAGCTCAGCTCTCAGAAGTTGAAGCAGAGACCCACCCTTGAGGCGTACGAGGAATACTTCAGCGTACCCATGGGCAAGATCAGGGTCACCCTGAAGTCGCCCATGGTCACGCGCTCGCAGACATCGATCGCCCCAGCGTGCGACGTGAGCGTGGAGGAGATCAGCAGCGACAGCGACGAGGCTTTCGAGTGGACCCACGACGAGCTCTTCTCCAGCCACGACCCTGACTTGGTGCTGCTTCTCCAATCGGCGACGGCACCGACTACGCCAACTACTCCAGCGACGTCGAAGCCAACAACTGGTGGCGACTCGGGCGGAGTGGAGCTCACCGAAGAGAAGAAGGGCTCCTCGCAGGCGCCGACCGCGCAGGCAGAGCTCTTCGACGAGACGGCGATCACGGTGCAGACCGAGCTGCACGACACGAAGATCGCCGAACTGATCGACAAGGCGACGCCGACCGGGCCGACCCAGCTGGCCGACGTGAAGCAGAACGGCATCCAGGCGGAGAGAGACGACATCAAAGATGAGAAGCACGACATCACAGGGGCTGGCATCCAGGAGAAGATGGATACCACCATCAGGGGGGACGATGACACTACGGGCGACACGCCGTCGTCGGCGTTGCCAGCCGAGTCGCCGCTGTCCGACCTTGAGTTGCAGAAGCTCTTGGCGAAGCCAGTCACGCCGCCAAGTAGCGGCGCTTGGAAGGAGTTGCAGTCACAGTTGAAAGCAGTTCGGAAGAGGCCAGCGGGCGCTAACATGAACATGAAACGGCCAGCCTCTGCTGCTGAAACTCAGGAGGCAGCTGGTCCGTCAACTGAGGAGGTCAGCTCAGGAGGCGTCAATGCTCCCGTTCCCGAGGAGGTTGACCCTGCGAATATGTCGCCAAAGGAATGGTCGAAGTTCTTGAACCGTGAGCACAGCAAGGTCTACTGCAGGGCGGTCGCCACTCTCAAGAAAACCCAGCACCTCGCATGACCGCGTCCTGCAGGCCGCTCAGGGCGCGGCCAGGGCCAGGACAGATGAGCTTCGCACCCAGTACCAGCGTCCTGCGAAGCGGGCCAAGCAGTCGCCCCACGGCGTCGGCAACAGTTGTGAGCGTGTCCTTCGACACGCTGGGGGCCCATGCAATGCGCTTTATATTGCACAATCACTTCTGTGCTGGCGCGTCGAAGCATGGGACACCTTTTCGAGCTCTTTCGAGCAAGAGCCTCACGCTCCGTCCTCATCCCCCTCGTCCACTTCCTCAACCTCGCCATCCTTCTCAGCCTGGCAATCCTTAGCATCGCCCTGTTCACCACCACCGCCACCCATTGTTATGGCCATCATCTTCAGAATCCCAATTGTCATGCTCATCATCGCGCCCGTCGGCATCCAGCATGTGTACAGTCATCCACGCCATCGCCATCTTCAACGTCATCCCACCATATCAGCTTTGGATCAAACAGTTTTTAGGAGCAGAGCGCGACGACATTTCCATGCCACCAGATCCCGAGCGCGATTGGCAAATGCAGCAGGAGGATTCCGCCCAGATGCAGAGAGAGGTTGGTAGCCCGATTGCGGTTCAGAGCGATTCACGCCACGAAGCTCCAGCTCTCCCGATTGACGGCGGCGAGGGCGTCGAGACCGTGGGCGTCCAGGACCGTTGGGGCCCACTTGCCGACGCCAGCAGGTGGGGCAGCTTCCGCGCGGTCAAGGTGGATGACGAGAGCAAGAAGATGATGTACCTCCTCGGTGTTTGGGCGCAGAGCAAGACATTTGACACTAGGTGCACGTCTTCCTTGCTTGAGGAGGTGGGCCCGCTGTCAAACGACATGGCGTGCGCCTACAGCCTCTTCCAGATGCATGCCCCTGCAGGGCCAGCCCCCGAGGATTCGTTCCAGCTCGAGCATTTCATCCGCGACACGTTGGAACCGCTGGCCGTTCGGTTCCACGAGTTCAAGGCGGTCATCGACAACCTCTTGCGCCCTCCCGAGAAGAAGCTGCGCCGCACCGCGTCGGGCCCCGTTCAGCCTGATGAAGCTCTCGCCGCCGCCAGTTCGAGCGCGCAGGAGGCAGAGTCGGTGTCCGAGTCGCAGGAGTTAGCGGGGCAGGCCCAGGACTCACAGCAGCTGCATGAAGAGTCTCAGCGGTAAGTCTTCCAGCCGAGCCCGAAGGCATGGCGAGCGGTGCGAAGGCGCCGCCTCGCCTGTAGAACACGCTGTTGTCAAATTAGTCTGGCTGAGTTCCGCGCGCAAGAGCCAGGGGCGCCCAAATCATCGCATCATCATCAAGGTTCCTCTCACTGGTTGCCAAGACTTAGTTAGGAGATAATCGCAAAGCGTGCGACGCAATAACCAGCGTGGGCCCCAACCAGTAGGCAATAACCAGCGTAGGCCCCAAACAGTAGGCAATGACCAGCGTGGGCCCCAAACAGTAAGCGTGGGCGCAGTTGCGTCTAACCAAAACATTCGTCCTCCTTCGCTCATCGCGGGAATCGCCAGCGCAATAGCTACCATCACCATCGCAATGCCATCATCGTCAACCTCATCAGAATCACAGCCACCATGGTCAGGACCATCACTGCAACTAACCGCATCAACATGATCAGTCCATGTAGCAGCATCACTATATAGACCAACGTCACACCATCAGTCAAGCGTATACCAGCATCATCGCCATCATCAGCATCAGCATCATCATCAGCATCATCCTCATCCTCATCCTCATCCTCATCAACATCATCATCATCAACATCACCACCAGCATCATCATCACGCTGCTGTTTTGGCCCCGTCCAGCTGGAGGCACGTGGGTACCTCGAGCGTTGTACATTCACGCGGGGATGGCGCCTACGAGTGACCGCAAGCCCAAGAGACGCAGCACCAACAAGCGTAAGTTCGTGCAGGCTATCTCCAAGAAGATGGAGCTCGATTTCAAAACGACTCGAGTTCGTGAACACCTACTCAGAACAGGTGCTGACTGACATCCGCGAGACGGGCGCGGGTTTGGTCCCAAATATCGGCTCGGTCGGGTACAATCTACGCGTGCCCAAGTCGCGCGTGGACAAGATGGATGCCCTCACGCTGGCGAATGGCGGCTCGACGGGCAACTTCAAGAATACCTACCTCAAGCTCGCATTCAAGCAGGCGGTGCGCGAGGAGCACGAGAAGATCGTCGACCAGAATACTTGGAACAAGCTGAGTCCCTTCCCGTCGGCCGACACGGAGCCGATTGACCAGGCGGCCCCAGCCAGGGAGACTGCGCCCGTGATAGCGTTGGCATCGTCATAGGTCCTCGGCGGATGCTAAAGTCAAGCTTCACGGCGCGCCCACGGGCACGGGGCGCTGAGCACGATAGCACAAGTTTAGTTCTGGCAGGGATCCGACACTGCACGGACAGTTCCATTCGGCAGCGACCGTGGTGAGACAAGAAAACACCACCAACCATCATCAAGCATCATTCATCGGGCTTTGAACGGATGTTCCAATAACTGCAACAGAAATGGCACCAACGAAATGGCATCATCATGTTGCGTGGTAACATCCGCAATCGGACCCTGAACCGTTGTTCCAGTAATTGCAGCATCAGTGACTCCAGCCAAAGGGCATCATCCCCTTGCTCGTTCCAGGGGGGCTTCATTTGACATATTATGCAATGTGACTCCCACGACGGTAAGATGGCCCACGATAGCAACCATGAGCCCATATGAGCCCCACGAGCCTATCCTATGAGCCCACATGAGCCCCATGAACCCTGCGAGCCCTGCGAGCCCTATGAGCCCTACGGGCCCTATGACCACAACTCTACAGACCCGATTAAGCCTACAGGCCCTAACCCTACAGACACTACTAACACTACAACCCTACATACTCTATACATACAGACCCTAACCCTACAGAGCCTAGCATGCAAACCCTAACCCT
>CAUYUJ010020217.1:56800-61800 GCA_963575745.1 Prorocentrum cordatum
CGAGGAAAGGTACCTATACCGCTACAGGTACCTATACCGCTACCCTTCTTTCGTCTTCGCTATCTTGGGCTTCCTGGGAGGCCCTCGTCGCCACCGCTGGATTCGCTTGGAAGCTCTGGTCAGGAGTAGCAGCATGGGTATTGCGAAGGCCTTACGGTCAGTGCCGCCGACCCTGAAGGGGGAGGAGAAGGAGGAGGAGGAGGAGGAGGAGGAGGAGGACGAGGAGGAGGACGAGGACGAGGAGGAGGAGGAGGAGGAGGAGGAGGAGGAGGAGGAGGAGGACGACGACGCTGACGTGGGTCAGAGTCCTCAGGGATTCTGTTTGGGGTCTCTCAGGGATTCTGTTTGGGGTCTCTTCGGAGCGCTCTCGGAGGCCTCTGGGGGGCAGTTATTGGGGCCCCTTTGGGAGCATCTTGGAGGCCTATTGGGAGCCTTTTGGGAGCCTCTTGGGGCTTCCTGGGGGCCTCTTGGGGTCCTCTTGAGGGCCTCTTGGGGTCCTCTTGGGGGCCTCTTGGGTACCCTCTTGGGGCCTCCTGGGAGCCTCTCGGGGCGGAGGGCTCGAAATGTCCGTTTGGTTCCCCTATGTGGGTACACTCTTGGAGCCCTCTTGAGGGTCCATTGGGCCGTCCTGCAGGCGTCCTGGGCCGTCTTCAGGCCTTGGCCCGTTTCGGGACCCTCTGGGGGGCCTCTTGGGGCGATCGTTGGAGCCTCTTGGGCCGTTTTGGAGCGTCGGGAAGCTGAGAAGGCGAGAACGCCCAAGTCCTTGAAACACTTGAGGACAATCATGGAATTTTGCCTCTTTGGGCTCTTGGAGGCCTCTTGGGACGTCTTCAGTCCTCTTGGGCCGCTTGGAGGCCGTAAGGACGTCTTGGACCGATCGTTCGGCGATTCGTGGTCCTCTTAGATCGTCTTGGGGGCCTCTTGGGGCACTCCTGGCTCTTCTTGGGACGTTTTTGGGCCCCAGGCCCCCCCAGGGGGGTGGTATTCTGACCCAGGACCCCCCCCCCGGGACCCTCCCCCCCGGGCCCCCCTCCCCATCCCCGGCGGAGAGGGGATCAAATGGAATAGGCTAGGCTTCGACTCAGCTGCGACGTTGCTGACTTTCGCCGTGGCTCAGCTGCTTGTGGAGAAGGGCGCGATGAGAGTGGGGGGAGAGGCGACGGGCGCAGGGACAGGGGAGGGGAGCGGCGAAGGCGACGGCGTCGACGAGGACGACGACGACGACGACGACGACGGGACCCCCGCCTGGGACCCTCCCCGGGGACCCCTCCCCGGGAGCTCCCCCCCCCTGGCGGGGAAGGGGTCAAAGGGCAGAGACTTCCCTTCGACTCAACTGCGGCGTTGCTGCCTTTCGCCAGGGCTCAGTTGCTTGAGGAGAAGGGCGCGATGAAAGAGGGGGAGAGGCGACGGGCGCAGGGAGAGGGGAGGGGCGGCAGCGACGACGACGACGACGAACGGCGGCGACGACGACGACGAACGGCGGCGGCGGCGACGACGACGACGACGACGAGTCAATCGGAACAGCTCATTCCACACGCCGACAGGGTCGGCGGATTTTTGATCTCCCCATTATCCTTCTACTTCCCCTCTCCTCTCTGATAGTAGACGAGTCAAGGTGCGTCATAAGCTTTTCTCTGTCATTTGAGACGCCTGTCCCAAGGTGTCCCAAGGCGCCTGGAAAGTATACACCCTTCGGTGACATGTCGGGGTATACACTTTCCTGCAGCCCTGGGAAAGGCTTCGATGATGGTGGGCACATCTATTTCATACCGTTCTTCGTCCGCTAACGATCTCCTCACTCCTTTTCCCGATCGGGAGGGAGAGATTGGGGGCCGGGGGGGTGGAAGCAGGAGGGGAGGGAGGGAGTGGCAGGGGCAGGGGGAGAATGACGGTAACGTGGACGAGCAGGATTAGGAGGAGGAGGAGGGGGAGGTTGTCGGAGGCAGAGGATGCAAATCATGACTATGTGGACCCTAAGGAGGAGGAGAAGGAGGAGGAGGAGGGTGAGGACGAGGGTTGATGGAAGAGGAGGAGGAGGAGGTAAAATCATAGCAAGATCACTGATTCGGATTTTTGTGTTGGCCTGGGCGTGCAGGTGGCGGGTCCCCTGGCATGTTGTGGGCGAGTTAGGGGGCCTCTGTGAGGGGGCCTCTGTGATGCGCAAGTTGGAGAGTCACTGCACGGTGGCGGATGTAACTGTTGGAAAGATCAGCAGGCGTGACAAATTCGGACATTTTCAGGCCGACCTCTGGGCCAAATTTGCTTGTCAGCGTGTGCGTGTGCCTGCTGAGGACAGTCGCCAGATGCAGCAAACTGAACAGTTGTAGAGCAAGTTTGTTTCAGGCTGGGGGAGGTGGGAACACATGTGAATGCGCGCGATACCACACATGTAGCGCGTCGCAGACGTGCGCTCCTGAGGACTCCCCAGCTCGATCTTGTGAATGAGCGTTTGGAGCATGTTTTGAAAAGGGCCCGCCTCCAAGCCATGGTATGCTTTGTGTCGTGCTGTGACCTTCGCATCGTCGGTCTGTCCTGGATCGATTTCGGTGCGCGCGCGTGAGGGTAATGATCGGCATGGAGCACAAGGCTTGCAGGCCCACCTTCTGGTGGCTTTCAGGGTGGGGGAAGCCCTGCAGGAGGTGGGTCATCCTGTTGTTGCACGTGTTGCGTGCGGCGCGCACAGTGCACGTCAGCTGAAAGGCTTCCTCAACCCATGTTTGAAGCCTGGCACGCGTGGCAAGAAGGCCGTCCGAGGGATGAGCCTAGGCTACTTGCTGGGCACTGCTGTTCAGGTGCCAGCGACTTTGGTGCCGCTCGAGTGAGGAACTTTCTGCGTGTATTGTGTTGCCCTCAGGTGGGGGCCCCGCGGCGTCGGGGAGCAGTAGAGCCAGAGCAAAGCCAAGATGTACTAGCGATGCTGCAACACACCCTCCCAGCGCAAGCCCCTCACACGTCCCTTCAGGCGTGCGTGGTCGCTGCACGAGGCACTCCCCGTGGGAAGCGAACGCCCCGTGAGTCCGCCATTCCAGCGGGGGCACAGTGTCGAAGGAGTGTGGCCTCTGCCTCCCATCCGTGCAGCTGCGCACCTTCGGGGGACGCTTGGTCCATTAGCCTTATAGCCTGAGGGCGATTCGTCGATGGCCTTAGGTCGTTTAGCCAATCGCCTTTTATCCATTAGCCTTATAGCCTTAGGTCGTTTAGCCAATCGCCCATCGCTGCGCACATCCAGGGGCGCACATTCAGACGACATGCCAAAGCGACAGCTCCGTTCGGGCAGGAGGGGAGCCGCCCTCCGTCCGTGCAGGGGCTGCGCGCCAGAGCTCTCTCTTGCTGGCTGCGAGCGTGCCGGAGCCGTGGGGCAGGAGGCCCCCTTTTGTGAGAGTCGCCCGTCCTCCATCCGCGTGGTGACTGTTTTGTGCGAGCGAGTGTGCGCCGCGCCAGGGCGAGTGTGCATGAGGAGGAGGAGGAGGAGGAGGAGGAGGAGGAGGAGGAGGAGGAGGAGGGGGAGGAGGAGGGGAGGAGGAGGAGGAGGGGAGGAGGAGGGAGAGGAGGAGGAAGGAGGAGGTGGAGGGGGAGGAGGAGGAGGAGGAGAAGGGGGAGGAGAAGGGGGAACACGAGGAGAACGGAAGGATGAGGAGGATGGGGAAGCTGAGAAATGCGAGGGGTAGCGCGAGTCTCAGAATGAGGGAAGATGGGGGAGACATCAAAGTGCCGCGGGGTTTGTTGGTGATTGGCGCTCCGTCACGTCCGAGGGTTGCGCCATTTCGGGGGCAACAGTGGGAAACCGACCCCAGCCCCCACAACTATGGATTTTACACGTCAGCGTTTTGCATGTACGGCGAATGAGCGCAAGTGTAGGCGCCCCGTCGGCGAGACCATTGCCAGCTGCCGCAGAGGGGGCCCCGCGCGCGCGGCGACGTCCTGGGCCCGCTCGACGCGGCCGCGCCCGCGCCGGCGTTCCCAGGGCGGCGTGTGCCACGGCCGCGGCTCGCAGTTTGAGGCGACGGCGGCTCTGTCACTCGCGCGGCGGCGCCGCTGGCCCAGCCGAGGGCCCCCGCGCCCGCCTCCGTCGCCCCCTCCTGACCCCGCCGACGGAGAAATTGAGATCGGGAGCGTTTCTCTGAAGGCAACTGGGCCATAAAGTTTTTTTTGGCGTTGATATATACGCGTTTTTCTGTTTAGATGGACTTTTCGGGGCTCTCCCGCGCGACGCTTCCTGCTTCGGGAAAGTTTAGGTGTACTAGAACTGGTGTATATATATATATATATATATATATATATCCGCCTGGTGCCTAAACTTTGTTGTTTGTGGGGTGGATCTAAACTTTTCGATGCGCGCCCGTGCAGGGCGGGCCCCGGGCGCCGCGCGGGGCTCTTGCCAGCGCCGCCGAGGGCTGACGCGCACGTGGGTTTTTGCCCCGGCCCGAGCGCGCGAATGTCCACAATGGTTTTGGGCATTGGCCGCGTGCCAGCGCAAAGGGAAAGCCAAGTTCGAATGCCAATGCGCATGGCAGCGGCGCGCCGTTCGCATTGAATGTCGCGGCGTTGTCGTTGGCTGACCGTCGAGCGGCTTCCGCTCTCATTCCGCGCGTTCTTCGACGGTCCCATTGGTCTGAAGTTCCTCATGTGGGGGGCGGGGGGCGCTTTTCGTCTGTTCAAGTCTCGCGACCCCCGGCGTTGAGTTGAGCATCTCGGCGCGAGAGAACCGACTCGCGATTACATGCCATCCGCGCGATGATGATGATGATGATGATGATGATGACGATGATGTTGATGATGATGTTGTTGTTGATGATGACGATGATGATAATGATGATGATGACCATCATGATGATGATGATGATGATGATGCTGGTGATGATGGTGGTGGTGGTGGTGATGATAGATGATGATGATGACGATGATGATGATGCTGATGATGATGATTATGATGATGCTG
This sequence comes from Prorocentrum cordatum, assembly GCA_963575745.1. Classification (NCBI taxonomy): domain Eukaryota; class Dinophyceae; order Prorocentrales; family Prorocentraceae; genus Prorocentrum; species Prorocentrum cordatum. The sequence continues at coordinate 61,740 of CAUYUJ010020217.1, forward strand.
ATGATGATTCTTATAATGATGATGAGGAGGAGGAAAAGGAGAAAAAGGAGGAGGAGGAAGA
>CAUYUJ010020217.1:64300-124300 GCA_963575745.1 Prorocentrum cordatum
GGAGGGAGGGAGGAGGAGGAGGAGGAGGAGGAGGAGGAGGGAGGATGAGGAGGAGGGGAGGAGGAGGAGGAGTTGGAGGAGGAGGATTCGGGGCACTCATATAACGGGGTCAGAGCCAAGGGGTGTCCGCCCATCCCTTCGAGACACCTCGGGCTGACCTGGGTCGGGTGCCGTGCGGAGCCGACCCCTCCCCACCCCTCCCTCCGCTGACCCAGTCTTGGGAGCATTCAGTGCGGCTGGCCGGGGTTCGCGACGTGGCCGTGGCTGACCGAGAGTAGCGCTGACCGAGGTTTCGGCATCGTTTAACCGATTCCCATCCCCATCCACATACCTTCGAGACCCCCACCAAGTTACCACCCCAGTTGGGGCACCCCCCTGAAACCCGAAGGGAACGGCCTGTATCCCCATCTAGGGGGGTAACTCGGCGAGTGGGGCCCAGACCACGCCTTTGGGGATGGGGGTCGGACAAACGATGCTCCAGGTTGGCGCGTCCCCGGGGGATGATGGGAGCCAGGCTGCGGCATCGCATCGCATTCCTTTGCCTGGCTCGCTGAGGCAGGCTTCTTGGCTGAGGGCTTCGGGCCGAGTGCCGGGGACATCGCCTCTTAGAGCATGCCGCGCTCGAATGGCTGGCCCGCGGTGCGCGTCGCCGCGGGTGCGGGGGCCGGAGGCCCAGCTGGGCGGCCCTGCTGCCACGGCCGCGATCAAGAGCCACGGGGACGCGAGCCGGTGGAGCGCGGCGCTGGCGGTCTCGCGGGCCAGATGTGTATGCGTACCCACTGCGTCTTGGAGTCTCGGGCTCCCTTCTCCAGAAGCCCGGGGCGCAGCGGATGCGTGTAAAGATATGGCCCCTTTTGGGGGCTAGGTTTGTATCCATATCCACTGCGCCTCGGCCACGTGGCGCCCCTTCCCGGAGAGTCCAAGACGCAGTGGATATGGGCACAACTCTTGCCCGCAGGTCTTGCGAGGCGTACGGCGATCGCGGGCGCAGGCCTGCGCTGTCCTCTACAACGCCACCAGTCGGAGAAGAGCAGACGCGGCACGAGCACAAAGCCTCGGAGGCCCGCGCGGCTTCCTCGGGTCGGCGCTGGACCTCCGCGGCGGGGCCTCTGGCACCGCCCCTGGCATGCTCCACGCGCCAGGGAGGGGGCTCCGGCGTCGATCCACGGAACCCGCGCGGACCCTCGGAAATTGATGCTCGTGGCTTTCCCTCTCTTCTCCCCGTCACCGCATGCGGCAGAGGCAGGCACTGGCAGCAGGCCCTGTCGCTGCTCGGGGAGCTGCGGGAGGCGGCGGTAGAGCCAGACGTCATCTTACTACTCTGCACGGTGGGCCTGCTGCCCACCACCGCCACCGCAAGTTGGAGGGGGGAGGGGGTCCTCCTCCCCCTTTTCTTCTTCTTCTTCTTCTGCTTCTTCTTCTTCCTCCTTCCTCCTCCTCTTCCTCTTCCTCCTCCAGCTCCTCCCCCCCCTAAAAAGCTCCTGGTGGCGGTGGTGGAAGACAGGCCCACCACTGCGGGGCCCCCCGCGTCCGGGCAGGCGCTGCCCGCAGGGCCCCCTTCCAGCGCCCCTGGAGGGCCCCCCGAATCCAGGCGCCCGCGGAGCTTCCGCGCGGAGCCTCCGCAAACACGCCCCTCGGGCGCCCGTGCCGCGGCGCCCGCGGCGGCCTCGGGGGGCCCCAAGAGGACCGCGAGGCGGGCCGAGGGCGCTCCAGGACTCTTCCTCCTCCTCCTCCTCCTCCTCCTCCTCCTCCTCCTCCTCCCTCCCCTCTTCTTTTTCTGCGAACCGTGGACGCGCGGACCTCCGGATATTCTTTGTGCTCGGGTGGACAGAACCCCCAACAGTGACACGTCGATTAGTGAATTGTCCGTTTTCGGTTCTCGAGAGGGCGCCGTGGCCGTTATTTTCCAGGCTTGCGCCCGCCAGGTTTGGGCCTCAGGTCGTTCTCACTAAACCACGTTGTACTAAAGGGGGGTCTGTCCATCCCCGAAGAGACCCAGACATGATCGCGTCGTGAAACATCGGGGCGGCAAGTCTTTCTTGCTATTCTCGGCCCCCCGGGGGGCCCTCGCCGGACCCCTGGGGGCAGTGAGAAAACGACCCAGGATGAAGAACCAGTCCCGGGGAGGGGGTCTGGTTTTCTGGGGGCGCCGTTTTGAAAAAATCAGGACGTCGCGTGTCTGTGGACACCCCCCACGCGGCCCATGAGGCCTCCTATACGCTCCAAGAGGGCTTCGAGATGAGTCCCCAGACAGCCACAGGAAGCACAGGTCGCTCTAATCATATCAGACGCTTCTTCACGCTTCGCGTATCCCCACCCGCCAGTTCGGGGTGCCCCTTCCAGTTCGGGGTGCCCCTAGGCTCCCGGGCATGCGGCTCGCCTTGAGTCCGCTGCCTCTGCTCGCACGGGGTTGACGGAGTCCCGGTCCTCCCCCACGGCGCCTCCCCCAGGGTTGGCTAGGGTCCCTGGCTTTGGCTCTCGCCGCCTCCAGCGCAGGGGTGCGACCTTCCGCTGGTTCCCGAGCGCGAAGTTATTCGCACTTCGCGCTTCGAGCAGCGTGAAGCGCGAAGTTGGGAGCCCTTGAATACAGCCACGGCGTGCCCCAGCACGGCCCCCAGATCAGCAGCAGCAGAGCCAGCAGTGGCGCCAGGAGCAGTCAGCAGCAGCAAGCATCAGGAGAAGTCAGCACCAGCAGCCAGCACCAGTAAGCAGCATCGCCGAGCAGCAGCAACGCAGCAACAACACCACCAAAGCGCAGCAAGCAGGTGCTAGCACCAGTCAATAATTGGCAACAGCAGAAATGAGAAACAGCGAGTAGCAGGAAGTAGCGTCAGGCAGCACTGAGCAATAGCAACCCAGAGCAAGTGGGAGCGAGTCGAATGAAGCAAGCACTCAAGAAGTCAGGCCATGCGGCCAAGCACGCAAGCAGGCAGACATGCAAGCAATCTGTCGGACCCGCATGCTAACAGCCACGCAAGCAGACCTCGCAACAAGCCGCTTCAGCTTCCATTAGCAGGCAGCAGCGGCCAGAAGCAGTAGGTAGCTGCAGCACGCATCAAGTGTGCCAGCGCCGAGCAGCAACCCGCAGCAACAAGCCACAGCAAGCAGCCGCTTGCACCAGCAGCCAGGCAGTTGCAGCAGAAGGTCCAAAGTGGTGAAGTAACGAATCAAGCGGGCAAGCCCGATGCCAGATTCTCCGACCAGCATGCAAGAAGGAACTGCGGGGAGAGCTCTGTCGGGCCAGCAGGGGGTAGCAGCTGTGCGCGCAGGGCAGCACGAAAGCAGGTTAGCCGGCATGCGATCCTAACCCCTACATTCGAGCAAGCTGTCGTGGACCCTTCCTTGCTGAAAGAGGACGTCGTCCACGGGTAAGCCCATAGATGCCAGCCCCCAGGGGCGGGGCCAGCTTTTCAGCGAGAAGTGGGAAGCCAACGTGGCGCCAAACGAAATTGAATGCGCCTGGCTGCACTCCCCCATCCCCGCGCGAGTGGACCTTAGTCCACGGGTCAGCCCTAGTCTCAACTACAATGCAGGGACCCGCAAGGCAGGCCAGGAGGCTCCCAAGACGGCCCTGGAGGACCTCCCAGGAGAGCCCCAAGAGGCCAAAAGCGTCCCACCCTCTCCAGAAACGCATATTTTGGGCATTCTTGTGCTTATCGTTTCCGATGAGTCCGCGACGGCCACAGAGGCCCCCAAGATCGCCCCAAGATGCCCCCATGAGGGCCCCAAGACGTCCCAAGACGACCCCAGGACGGCTCCTGAGGCGCCCCTGGCGGCCCACGGGGTACCCAAGTCAGCCTCAAGAGCGGCCCAGGACGGCCCAAGACTGCTCCAGAGACGCCCAAGGCTGCAACCCCCAGACGGCCCCGACAACGCCTCAGACGGCCTCCAGACGACCCAAGAGGCTTCCAAAACGCTCCAAGTGGGCTCCACGACGAGCCCCAAGAGAGCCCGAACACTGAAAAATCGTCCCATTCCCTAGGGGAAACTTACATTTTGGCAGTTCCTGGGCTTGCCCTCTTCATAGCGCTCCCGAGGCGCTCCTGGCGGCCCACGGGGCACCCAAGACAGCCTCAAGAGCGGCCCACGACGGCCTTAGACGACCCCCAGACGGTGCCCAGACTGCTGCGGAGACGCCCAAGACGGCCCCGACAACGCCTCAGACGGCCCCGGACCGCCTCCACACGGCCCAAGAGGCACCCGAGACGCCAAGAGGGCCCCAGGAGGCTTCCAGGAGGCCGAAAGAAGCGCTGAGAGGCTCCATGACGACCCCCAGAGGCCCCAAGATCACGGCCCAAGAAGCACCGAAGACAGCACCAACAGTAGCCAAAGACGGCCTCCCAGCGCACCATGGGCCTCTGATGCTTGTTTGGCGTGCCCTGCCGGATTTGGCCCCAAAATCCCTCGCCCTTTTGTTGGTCTGGAGCCCTCTCCGCGGCCTCTTGGGGCCATGCCGTGTTTCGCTCTTCTGCTGGCCCAGAATCGCTTCGGCCGACCCCGGAAGCGCGCGCGGCCGCCCAGGGCGCGTCGGGCGGGATTCTGGGTCAGCGGCGCGGTGGCCCAGAATCGGTCCCGCCGATTCTGGACGGGCGGCCATTATGGGACTATCTTGGAGGCGTGTTGGTGATCTTGGGGCCCCTCAGAGGGCCCCAAGACGGCCCCAGAACGCCCCGAGAAGGTCGGACCCAACGCACCGACAAAGCCCGACCTGATCCCAAGAGAGCCCATGAGCGCCCCAGGTGGGGCGTCCAGACGCTCCTCCGTCTCCTCGCTCAGCGATGTATGGCGGGCAAACATGACGCCATTCATCCTGATCGCCTTGCGGCAGCACCTCTTCACCCCGCAAGTGGACGTAGTCCACGGGTCAGCCCTAGTCTCAACTACAATGCAGGGACCCGCGCGTGCGGGAAAGGCGGGCCACGGGGAAAGCGCAGTCGGCGCCCCGGCGGCCCCTGCGAGCCCCGGAGAGCCCCCAGACGGCTCCAAGATGGCTCCGAGACGCTCAAGAGGCCGCCCCGACGGCCCACAGACGGCTCCGAGCCGCTCAAAAGGCCGCCTCGATGGCACCATAAGTTCCCAAGTCAGGCCAGGAGGCTCCCAAGGCGGCCCTGGAGGACCTCCCAGGAGAGCCCCAAGGGGCCAAAACCGTCCCACCCTCTCCGGAAAAGGCATATTTTGGGCATTCTTCTGCTTATCGTTTCCGACGCGTCCACGACGGCCACAGAGGCCCCCAAGATCGCCCTGAGATGCCCCCATGAGGGCCCCAAGACGGCCCAAGACGACCGCAGGACGGCTCCTGAGGCGCCCCTGGCGGCCCACGGGGTACCCAAGTCAGCCTCAAGAGCGGCCCAGGACGGCCCAAGACGACCCCCACACGGTGCCCAGACTGCTCCAGAGACGACCAAGGCTGCCCCAGGCAACCCCCAGACGGCCCCGACAACGCCTCAGACGGCCTCCAGACGGCCCAAGAGGCTTCCAAAACGCTCCAAGTGGGCTCCACGACGAGCCCCAAGAGAGCCCGAACACTGAAAAATCGTCCCATTCCCTTGGGAAACGTACATTTTGGCAGTTCCTCGGCTTAACCCTCTTCATAGCGTCCAGGACGGTCATACAGAGTCCCAAGATGGACCTAGGACGGCTCCTGAGGCGCCCCTGGCGGCCCACGGGGTACCCAAGACAGCCTCAAGAGCGGCCCAGGACGGCCCAACACGACCGCCAGATGGTGCCCAGATTGCTCCAGAGACGACCAAGGCTGCCCCAGGCAACCCCCAGACGGCCCCGACAACGCCTCAGATGGCCTCCAGACGGCCCAAGAGGCTTCCAAAACGCTCCAAGTGGGCTCCACGACGAGCCCCAAGAGAGCCCGAACACTGAAAAATCGTCCCATTCCCTCGGGAAACGTACATTTTGGCAGGTCCTCGGCTTAACCCTCTTCATAGCGTCCAGGACGGTCATACAGAGTCCCAAGATGGACCTAGGACGGCTCCTGAGGCGCCCCTGGCGGCCCACGGGGTACCCAAGACAGCCTCAAGAGCGGCCCAGGACGGCCCAAGACGACCGCCAGATGGTGCCCAGATTGCTCCAGAGACGACCAAGGCTGCCCCAGGCAACCCCCAGACGGCCCCGACAACGCCTCAGATGGCCTCCAGACGGCCCAAGAGGCTTCCAAAACGGTCCAAGCGGGCTCCACGACGAGCCCCAAGAGAGCCCGAACACTGACACATCGTCTCATTCCCTTGGGAAAACGTGCATTTTGGCAGTTCCTGGGTTTGCCCTCTTCATAGCGCTCCTGAGGCGCCCCTGGCGGCCCACGGGGCACCCAAGACAGCCTCAAGAGCGGCCCAGGACGCCCATAGACGACCCCCAGATGGTGCCCAGACTGCTGCGGAGACGCCCAAGACGGCCCCAGACATCCCTCAGACGGCCCCGGACCGCCTCCACACGGCCCAAGAGGCACCCGAGACGGGCCAAGAGGGCCCCAGGAGGCTTCCAGGAGGCCGAAGAGAAGCGCTGAGAGGCTCCATGACGACCCCCAGAGGCCCCAATACCACGGCCCAAGAAGCACCGAAGACAGCACCAACAGTAGCCAAAGACGGCCTCCCAGCGCACCATGGGCCTCTGATGCTTGTTTGGCGTTCCCTGCCGGATTTGGCCCCGGAATCCCTCGCTCTTTTTGTCGTTCTGGAGCCCTCTCCGCGGCCTCTTGGGGCCATGCCGTGTTTCGCTCTTCTGGTGGCCCAGAATCGCGTCGGCCGACCCCGGAAGCGCGCGCGGCCGCCCAGTGCGCGTCGGGCGGGATTCTGGGTCGGCGGCGCGGTGGCCCAGAATCGGTCCCGCCGATTCTGGACGGGCGGCCATTATGGGACTATCTTGGAGGCGTGTTGGTGATCTTGGGGCCCCTCAGAGGGCCCCAAGACGGCCCCAGAGCGCCCCCCAACGCACCGACAAAGCCTGACCCGATCCCAAGGGAGCCCTTGAGCGCCCCAGGTGGGCGTCCAGACGCTCCTCCGTCTCCTCGCTCAGCGATGTGTGGCAGGCGAACATGACGCCATTCATCCTGATCGCCTTGCGGCAGCACCTCTTCACCCCGCAAGTGGACGTAGTCCACGGGTCAGCCCTAGTCTGTACTACAATTCCAGGCGAAGCGCTTGCGATAAGGTCAAGCAGTGGCAGCGCCCCGGGCCGCCCAGAGAGCGCGCGGGCCGCCCGGAGAGCCTCCGGGCCGCTGCCCGACGGGCCCGGGAGGCCCCCGGACCGCTCGCGGACTGATCCATGATTCCCAGATCGCTCCAAGACGGCCTCAGGAGGTCCCGAAGACGGCCCAAGACGGTCCAAGACTGTATCCGAGGCGCTTAAGATGGCTTCAAGACGCCTTCAAGACGGCCCGAGACGCCTCCACGAGGCCCCCACAGCGCTCGAAGTGCACCTCCAAGAGGGGCCGCAGAAGCCAAAATCGTTGATTTTCTTTGTTTAAAATTACCCTGGCGACGTACCCAACCCCTGCGCAATGCGGGGCATGAGTAGCTTGGGAGACGTTATACGGAGGTGATGCCGTGACATGGGAGCATATATTTCTGCGAGCGGCATTCGTGAGGCTCGCAGCCCCCAAAGATTGTGATGTCTCGCTCAGATCTGCCTGGTGCCTCGCTCCGCTGAACCCGCCACCAGCCTTCGAGAGTTGCGACGGTTTCGCAGATCGCAGCCCCCCAAGGACGGCGAGGCCCCGCTCAGATCTGCGCGGTGCCTCACTCCGTTGGACACACCAGCAGCCCTCGAGAGTGGCGGCAGTTTCGCAGATCTCAGCCTCCCAGGCACGGCGAGGTCCCGCTCAGATCTGCGCGGTGCCTCACTCCGCAGGACCCACCAGCAGCCCTCGAAAGTGGCGGCAGTTTCGCAGATCGCAGCCCCCTAGGCATGGCGAGGTCCCGCTCAGATCCGCGTGGTGCCTCACTCCGCTGGACCCACCAGCAGCCCTCGAAAGTGGCGACAGGTTCGCAGATCGCAGCCCCCCAGGGATGGCGAGGTCCTGTTTGGATCCGCGGTGAGTACCCTCTCTGCCTGCCTCCCCAGCAGCCCTCGAAAGTGGCGACAGTTTCACAGATCGCAGCCCCCCAGGGATGGCGAGGTCCTGTTTGGATCCGCGGTGAGTGTCCTCTCTGCTGGCCTCCCCAGCAGCCCTCGAACGTGGCTACAATTTCACAGATCGCAGCCCCCCAGGGATGGCGAGGTCCTGTTTGGATCCGCGGTGAGTACCCTCTGTGCTGGCCTCCCCAGCAGCCCATCGAAAGTGGCGACAGTTTCACAGATCGCAGCCCCCCAGGGATGGCGAGGTCCTGTTTGGATCCGCGGTGAGTGTCCTCTCTGCTGGCCTCCCCAGCAGCCCTCGAAAGTGGCGACAGTTTCACAGATCGCAGCCCCCCAGGGATGGCGAGGTCTACTTTGGATCTGCTGGCCTCGCCAGCAGCCCTCGAAACTGGCGGCAGTTTCACAAATCGCAGCCACCCAGGGATGGCGAGGTCTCGCTCAAATCTGCGCGGTGCCTCAACCCACACGGCGAGAGGAGACACGAGGGAGGCGGGAGGCGGGAGGCGGGAGGAGCAAGACGCGACCACGGTGCTCTATTCAAAACGAATACCCAACCAAGGAGGGTTGGGACATGTTTCTGGCCTTTCGTTTTTTTGGTTTTCCGACGCGCTCCACGGCCGCCCAAGAGGCCCCCAAGACCGTTCCAAGACGGCCCAACAGGCCTTCAAGACGGCCCCAAGCCCAAGAGGGCCCCAAGACGGCCCAAGAGTCGCCCAATACGGCCCAAGAGGGCCCTAAGAAGGCCCCAAGAGAGGCCCAAGACGGACCCGGAACCGAAAAATCTAGGCCTCCACCCCAAGAGGCCCCCAGGAAGCCCCAAGACGCCCCAAAGAAACGCCGGGACGCTCCCAAGACATCCCCAGGAGGCCCCAGGACGCCCCAAAGAGGCTCCAAGAGGCCCCCCGGAGGCCGCCAAGCGCCCCAAAAGGCCCCCAAGAGGCCCCAAAAGAGGGCCCAAGAGCCCCCAGGACGCCCCCAAACTGCTACCAAGAAGCCTCCAAACTGTCTCCCAGAGGCTCCCGAGAGGCCAACCACGAGATCCCAACCAACTTCCACGAGATCTCTTACCCATTACCCAGGCCCGCGGCGAGATTGCCCGCAGGCCACTACAGCCGGTTCGGGGGCTCTACGTATACCGGCCCAAGAAGGCCCGTAGACGGCCCACGAGGGCTCCAAGACGGCCCAAGAGAGCTTCAACTGACCCCCAAGTCAGCCCCAACTGGGCCCCAGATCCCGCCCGAGCGGGCCCAAAGCGACCTCCGAGACGGCCCGAGACCCCCAAGATGGCCCCAATACGCCCCAAGAAGAGCCCCAGATGCTGCCAAAGAGGGCCGAAAACGACCTCCGAGACGGCCCGAGACCCCCAAGATGGCCCCAAGACCTCCCTGCGCGGCCCCCAACTGAGGCCCGCAAACGTGTTCCCCTCATATGCCTGAAAAACCATGTGTTTTTGCTAATCGCCCCCAGGCCCGGCGCGATAAGCAAAAACCCATTCCTTTTCACGCTTCCAGGTCAGTGCCCCTGGAGCTCCCCCGACTGCTTTCCGGGGTGGCCCCCAGACGTGGCCCCGTAAACGTCGGCCCCAAACGTGGCCCCCAAACGGGACCCCCAAAGGCGGCCCCCACATAAAGCTTCCGAAGGTCGCCCCTCCCGCCCCAGTAAGCGTGGCCCCCGAACGTCGCCCCCACGAGTAGCCCCCAGGCGCCCCCAAACCTGGCCCCCACACATAGCCCCCAACCATTGCCCTCAAACGTGATCACACATCTGCCTCCGAAGGTCGCCCCTACCGCCTGCCCCAGGGACGCCCGAGCTGTTCAACTTCGACGAGCTGGTCGCCTATGGCGTGCGAGTCCAAGGCTCAGCACGCCGTGGATTTAATCCACGGGTTCACGCTAGTCAGCTACAACGCTGGGGTCAGCGCGTGCGAGAAGGGCGCGCAGTGGCAGCGCGCGCTGGCGCTGCTCGGCGAGTTGCGGCAGCGCGGCCTCGAGCCCGACGTCGTCAGCTTCGGTGCGGGCATCAGCGCATGCGAGAAGGCCGGGCAGTGGCAGCGGGCGTTGTCGCTGCTCCGCGCGCTGCAGGAGGCCGGGCTGGAGCGGAGCGCGATCGGCTGCGGCGCCGCGGTCAGCGCGTGCGGGAGGGCCGGGCAGTGGCAGCAGGCGGCGCTGCTGCTCCGCGAGATCCGGGAGGCGCGGCTGGAGCCGTGCGTGATCTGCTGCAACGCCGGGATCAGCGCGTGCGCCCGGGGCGGGCAGTGGCGTATGGCGCTGTCGCTGCTGGGCGGCATGTCGGAGGAGAGGCTGGAGCTGGGAGTCATCTATACCGCCACAGCGGGCTCGGCGCGTGCCGGAGGGGCCATGAACTCCGCCCTCCGCGGCCGCCTGGCCCGGGAGAGCCTCGCGAGGGGCCCGAGAGGTCCCCCGAGCGCCCCTCTGCCGCGCGAGAGGCCTCCCGGACGGCTCGAGAGGGCCCCAACCAGGTTCTACAAGGCTCCCATGTGGACGTAGGAGCGGGGAGAACATACAGACACAATTGATCGTCGATCCCCAGGAAAATATGCGAAAATATTCGAAGTGGGGGGGAAGACAAAAACCTACACAATATGGGAAAATATAGGGAATCTTTTTATTTGTGTGTATTTATTTGTGTGTTCTGGGGCCCCTTTGGACTCCGAGGGGTCCTGGAGGACGAACAACAGTGGCTTTTCTCGAGCTTTTTGTCCGCACCTCCTCCTGCGATCGCTTCTCCTGCGATCGCTTCTCCGGCCAAGGCGCCCAGCCCGCCCCGAGAGGCGTCCCGATTCCTCCGGAGGGCGCCCGGGGAGCGCCCCACAGAGCCCCCTGCGACGGCCCCAGAAAGCTTCAAGTCGGCGGCGGGAACTCCCAAGACGGGCGAACAGGAGGAGGAGGAGCAGGAGGAGGAGGAGGAAAAGGAGAAGGAGGACAAGGAGGAGGACGAGGAGGAGGAGGAGGAGGAGGAGGAGGAGGAGGAGGAGGAGGAGGAGGAGGAGGAGGAGGAGGAGGAGGAGGAGGGAGGAGGAGGAGGAGGAGGAGGAGGAGGAGGAGGAGGAGGAGGTGGCAGAGGCGGAGGATGAGGATGAGGATGAGGACGAGGATGATGATGGTGATGATGCTGCTGCTGCTGATGATAATCATGAGAATGAGGATGATTCTTATGCTGATGCTGATGCCGATGATGCTGATGATGATGCTGATGCTGATGCTGATGCTGCTGCTGCTGGTGATGACGATGACGGTGACGATGACGATGCTTGATGATGCTGATGATGACGATGATGCTGATGCTGCTGATGATGGTGATGACGATGATGATGCTGATGCTGATGCTGCTGATGATGGTGATGACGATGATGATGCTGATGCTGATGCTGATGATGATGCTGATGCTCATGATTATGGTGATGATGCTGATGCGGATGCTGCTGATGATGATGCTGATGCTGTTGATGATGATCATGCTGCTGTTGATGATGCTGCTGCTGTTGATGATGACGATGTCGATGCTGCTGCTGATGATGATGCTGATGCTGATGTTGCTGCTGTTGATGATGACGATGTCGATGCTGCTGCTGATGATGATGCTGATGATGATGATGCTGATGCTGATTCTGATGATAGTGATGATGATGATGATGATGATGATGGTGGTGTGGTGATGATGATGATGATGCTGCTGATGATGATGATGGTGGTGGTGGTGATGATGGTGATGATTATGATGATGCTGATGCTGATGATGATGATGATGCTGATGATGATGACGGTGGTGATGATGTTGATGTTGATGCTGATGATGATGCTGATGATGCTGACGCTGATGCTGATGGTGATGGTGATGATGATGATGATGATGATGATGATGATGATGATGATGACAACGGTGATGATGATGCTGCTGTTGATGATGCTGCTGCTGATGATGCTGATGATGCTGCTGATGATGATGATGATGATGATGATGTTGATCATGCTGATGATGAGGATGATGATGACGATGATGATGAGCATGATGATGCTTCCGCTGTTGCTGATGATGCTGATGATAGGTATGCTAGCATGTGATTCATCCGAGGTGAGAAGGTTTGCTATCCTCCGTGGTTCCCTTTTCTCTCAAGCTTCGCGGCGCATGTCCCCTTCCACTCCTGTGGCAACCCCTATCGGAAGATTTGGCCACAGTGGGAGGGGTACTTGCTTTGAGGCATCTCGACAGACTTGCTTCCAGTATCCTTTTCGAGCCAGCTTCCACTTCATACCCGTCGTGGGCTGATCTTGCGGAGGCTGATCGCTCGTCCGACGAGAGGTGTTTCGATTTCGTGAGGGAGCGTGAGAGCACGCTCATTGCTGCAGTTGCGTCGGGTCCCGACGGACAAAGGCAACGCACGGAAGAGTGCCCAGTGTGTCCCGAGATTCCTGAGACGCCCGAGTGGTACGATTGGTTGGAGAAGTTTGGGAACAGCTTCGCTGGACACCTCATCTGGAGCTCGGTGAAGTACTTGTGTGATCGATTGCGCAGCTGTCGTCGTCAGCGTGGCGTTGGTGGCCAGTTCATCAGGTCGAGGACGCCAGGCTCGCCTCCGCCTCTGGGACGGGACCGCCGTCGGGGAGGCGGCATTCTCGCGTAAGCTCATCCCAGGGAGGCTCCTGGGGTTCTTCTAGTCGGACGGCTCGGTGTGGTACGGACGCGTGTTGATCTACCCCAATGTGGGTGGGAACTAGTATATTCAGAGTCCCGACGGCGACCTGTACGTTGAGGATGCGCTCTGCCGTGATAGTGAGACGGGCCCTGCTCAAGCTGTACTTCTAGACGATCTTGTGAATGACAAAGTGATCCCTACTGGCGAATTTTCTCGTTTCCGAGGCTACCCTAACGATGCCCGCTTCCGAGAGATGATGAGTGATTGTCAGGAGCTCGTGGTGGAGGCAGATCTCGACTTGGTGGGCTTCCATCCAGCAGGCCACGTTGGCCCGAATGGAGACCGACGAAAGTTGATAAAGCGTCGGGTCACTGGCAAGCGCCCTCCCGAGGCCCCTGACGTTGGTCCAGGGGCCGCTTCGCCCGAACGCGCCCTGGAGAGGGCCGTCGCTCGAGGGTCCGCCCGGGGCCCAGCTGAGCGGGGGTCTGGCGAGGCGGCCGATGGCCGGGAGGTGGAAGCGGTGGCCGACGTAGATGATCCTCAGGACATGCGGGTGACGGTCGAGACCGTAGGAGACGTGCCAGAGGGGACGGAAACACTCTTGAAGGATACCGATGTGGCCAGAGGTGATCGTGCTCTCGTGCGTCTCTCTCCCGGGGTCTTCTTTGTTTGCCAGGGCGTACAGGGAAGGCGCCGAGCTTCCACGCGTGGCCCCGTCCGCTCCACGAGACGACAGAAAGCCGAAGCCCGAGATCGTGCGCCTGCCGTAGAGGAGAACAACCTAGACGCTCGTGTGCTCGCCCCTGTGAAGTACGACGCAGGCGGGCGCCGCTGGGATGACTTCTCGAGTTCGGTTGGGCGCATGCATGCTGAGCCAATGGAGGACTTCCCGCTCGAGGGTGAACGCTCCGCCATGTGGTTGATGAGGTATGTGCGCGATCATGGGGGCACCTTCGGCGGGGGGCAGACCAAATGGGCGCTCGAGCACAAGGTGGAGCGCAGCAGCACGGCCTTCCTGATGCTGTTTGGCCTCGCGCTCGACCTGGGTGTGTGCTACGATCAGCTGGGCGTTGCCAACTTCGGCTCCTTCGACGTCATCAGTCGGATGTATCAGCTGTGTGAGGAGACGACTGGGTCGCTGCAGGTGGAGGGCTTAGAGTTACCTGGGCCGGGACCGCACAGGTGGTCTCAAGCTCGGGGTTGCTCTGTGCCGGGCGCTGGCGAAGCACGCCACATACATGCAGTGCAAGGAGACACAGGTGCTGAAGCAGCGTTGGAAGGCGCGAGAGAAGGCTGCCGCCTTGAAGGCCGAAGGAGGAGGCCGGAAGGAGGGGTGAGCCGCAGCGCGGGGGAGCACCTCGGCCCTCGTGCTGCTCGCAGAGGCGGAGTCCACCGGCGCGAAGCGGCACCCGAGTCAGGTGATAGACTGTTCCCGCTGTGCGTCCCTCAGCCGCTGCCGCGACGAGATGGATCTTTTTCGCGGGGCACCTGCCGTCGGCTCGGGAGGCGCCTCGCTTGTCACGACGTGGCTCGACAGTCAATGAGTGCGCTTCGTTTGCTGGCCAGCTATATGATCCGTCTGGGAAGCCTGCTGGCCAGCAGGGACTGTCTGAATTTGTTTTTTTTCGGAGATATTTTACGTTTGCACCGGGGCCGTGCCCCTGTCCCTCCTGAATTAGTGCCCCAGAATGTCTTGACCACGGCCCCCCCGGATGTCTTGGGACTTTTAAGCGCGGGGCCTGGCTCTCGCTGGGTGCGGCAGAGAAACGAATCGCGCGACTTCCGAGAAGCAGATGGGGCCCCCATTTTGTGCAAAGGTGCTGTTGTGTTAGCGAGCCCTCCAAGTCTGTAGAGTTTGCGCAGGGCGGTCTCAAACGCAACATCTTTAAGTTAGTCTCGCACAAACGGAGAAGGTTCTCCCGTTTTCATGCAAAGAAGAAAGACGATCATATTCGCATCGTCGTAGATTGCAGGAGGTCAAATCACCGTTTCACAGACCCCCCCTAATGTACATCTGATGTGTGGAGCTAGCCTCTGTGAAGTAGGTGTCGAGCCAGGGGGGGGGGGGCTGTTTGTTTGTTCGGGCGTGGATGTGCAGAATGCTTTCTACCGACGTGGAATGCCAGAATGACTGAGTTACTATTTCGGGTTGGGCCCTTCCTTGGCGAGGGATCTGGGTGCGACTAATCTAGAGGGCGTCCCCGTGGATCCGAATGCGAAGTTGTTCCCGTTGCGTAAAGGTTGTCCCGATGGAGCGGGGTGGACCTCATGCATTGTGCAGCGTGTTCGTTGGGCGCGTTCTCGAGCGTGATCCAGCTCTCAGCGAGAGTCGGCGAGCATGCGACTTCCGTCCTCCTCCTTCTTTGCTGGGTGGCGCCCCCTACTCTCTTTGCGTTGATGACGTGTTGGTGGAAGGGGCGCGACGCAGAGGAGGCAAGGGGGATGGGGGGGGGCGTGCTGCCGAGCTTGGAGGGGGCAGGGCGCGCCGCGCGCGATTTTGGCGAGGCGGGATCCCGCGTGAGCACCTTCGGAGTAGAACAAGACGGCAAGCGTCAGACGGCGCGCCCTTCTCTGATTCGATATCGGAAACTATGGCGTGCTACCCCGTATCATTAGAAAACCGAGTGGCGATGGCCAGCGAGCAGATGGAGAGACCCCTGGGGCATTTCACGTTTCTCGCTTTACTTCGTCGGGGGCTTTTGTGTGCGTTGAAGGCATGTTATGATTTCGCGTCCGCGAAGTTTCGGGTGCCCTGGGTGGTCCTGGCCGAGCGTGGAGCGCGAGCTGAAGATGGTGCAAGGCCTGTTTACCTTTGCTCGGAGGCATCTGGGGTCCGCGCGGGACCCTCGAGTTGCAGCCTTCGACGCCCGCGAGAGCGGGCGCTTGACGGTCGAGAGCACGGCCGGAGTAGTCGACATTCAGCAGATCGGGCGCTGACATGAGAGATGGCGTTACGAAGGCAGTGATCGAGTAGAGGACCCCCCAGTATACCGGCCTCGTCGGCGGGCTCTCATGTGCGTGGATGAGGAAACGAATGTGGGCCTCAAGGCAGACGACGTAGATGTGGAACCAGTGTTCCCAGAGGATCCCAATCAGAGCGTGAATGAGCTCGCTTGGAAGGCCGCGAAGTTTCGGCCCATCTTTCATCCAGAGGGTATCCATATCTCGGAGATGCGTTGTTTTCTTGGGACTCTACGTAAGCGGCTCTTGGGTGATCAATCTGGTTGGCGCAAAACTATTTCGTTGTTGGCGGTGATCTTGGGCTTGTGTTATCTTTGTCCGAGGGTCGGTGTCTGGCCCAACGTTGCTGATGTTTCGCCGTCGAGCTGCCGCTTGGATGTATGCCGCTGGCTCGAGGTTTCTCGGCAGGTGGCTGCGATCGGGGTCAAGCCCGGCGGATGAACCACCCCGGCGGCGCGAGGCGCTATGCAGCCAGCCGCGGCGTCCGAGGGGGGCCAACGCCCCCTGATTCTTCGGGCGCGCATTCGCCGCCCCAGGATTCAGTTGGCGGCAGCCACCCAGGGTCGCATTCGACGAGGGGTCCAGAGTGCCGCTCGTGTTCGCGAGGCACCAGCAAGGCCCCCCCCGAGTGGGGCGGAGTCGAGAGTCTCAGAGTAGTCCTGTCACCGAGGATCTCAAGGTGTCGGTGTCAGGGCTGACCAGAGTGGGGCACGCGCAGTGCCATCCGATCCTCGGGCGCCGACGAGCTGGGCGGCATTCAGCTGTCGTCGGCCGCCGATCGTCTGGAGAAGTACCGAGAGCTGAGGGGCACCTGCCAGCAGCCCGGGGTCCTGGAGCAGGCGTCGCTGCTGCCCAAGACTTGGGCCCAGTACTCGGACTGCGTCGAGAAGTCCATGCGCGCGGAGGGCCCGACCAACCTCGAAGGCCCACCCCCAGTGCTGGGCGCGAAGATGGTGCATCACATTGACAGGATGTTTCTGGAAGGGGAGGCGGCGGGCTCGGGCGAGAAGCTGCTTGCGGCGGTGCAGTACTACGTGCCGGCGCACGGCAATCGGGGAGTGGCAGTCTTGCCTCGCGCAGTGCGGGCGCTTTGCGGGCGGCGACGGCCGGTGCCGGGTCGCGCGCGACGGCCGCTCCCATGGTGCGTGGTGGATGGGATCGCGACGGCGCTGATGCGACGGCGCAGCGTGGGCTACGCGCTGTGCTGGCTGCTGATGGTGGACGCGAACCTGCGACCCGGGGTATGCCTAGCTCCTCGCCCGAACCAGCTGGTCAAGCCGACCCTGCAGAAGCACGCGGCCAGCCTGGCCATCATCCTGCATCCTGCCGACGATGGAGTGCCGAGCACAACGGGCGCTGTCGACGAAAGCCTGCTGATCAACCGCGACTGGCAGGCGGGCGCCCTGATCCAGTTCGCCCGCGCGAGGCCGCCAAAAGGCCGGCAGTGGGTTTTCGACTTGGCCATGTTGCGCGAGAGGTTTCTGACGCCTGCCTCGAGTTGGGGCTGCAGCAGTGGAGCCCAGTGTTGTGCATGGGTCGCCGCGCAGGCGCTTCGCTCGACAGGCTGGAGAATCGCGCGAGCCTGTCCGCGAGGTACAGACGCGCGGGCGCTGGCTTTCGACAGCCAGCGTGAGGCGATGCGAGAAGAGGGCGCTGGTGCAGGGTCTACAGCAGCCTCGAGCCAGGCGCCCGCCGCTCTTGCCCAGCCAGCGAGAGAACGCTGCGCGCCGAGCTGCACCGACGGGTCGGCCAGCTCCAGCCCGACAGTGTTCACGGCAGAAGCTGAGTCGCTTCTGTATCGAGATTTTCAGTGGGCGAGGTGAATTTACTGAGGCCGTGTGTCGACAAGGTTGTACTTGTTTTAGTTTTGATGTCCTTCAAGGTCCACGGGGGATCTCATAAGAAAAGCTGCCCAGACGCGTATCCGAGGGCTTTTGAAGAGCCCTTTGTGTTTTGGACTTCTCCTTGCACCGCCGTGCGCGGTTTTTCGCATTTCTAGACGGCCCGCTATTCGAGATCGTGATCATGTTCACGGCCTTCCCAACTGCAGTAAGCGTGATCAAGAAAAACTAGACCAGGCCAACTACCTCGTGCACCAGACGTACCTCCTATGTCTCCTAGCCATGCAGTTTGGTGTGCTGTTCATTGTAGAGAACCCGCCCGCCAGTCTCCTCTGGCAGGTGCCCGAGTTCAAGCGTCTTCTGTCGAAACCAGAGGTATACGTCCATACCTTTCATATGTGTGGGTGCGGCGCGAGATGGCGGAAGGCGACCTCGGTGATGTCGTTCGGGATTCCAACCATATCGTCAATCGTTAGGACGTGTAAGAGTCGTCTTCCCGCGCCGTGCAGTTTCGCGAAACAGCCCCGCATCATCCTGTCGGGTGCGGACCCGTCAGGCGTTGAGTGGACCTTGCGGGCCCCAGCATGCCCTAAGCAGCTGGCCGCGAAGATGGCCACCTTGTTCGTTGACACAGCCAAATATGTTTCGTCGTCGGCCAGGGGTGTTGCGCTCGTGATTACTGAGCATTGTGTTCCTGATGTTCTTCTTTCCCGACCCGCCCTCCCTGCGCCACCCCGTTGCCCATGCGTATTTTGGGAGCGTTGTATTATATATAACTATTTGCGCTACGCGCAGGACTGTGACAAGTTGCTTGGGTTGGTGTCGCACCGTGTGAGCAGGGATGGGTACAACAACAATCGAGACGGGGGTGATGATGATGATCGTGCTGTTTATCATGATGCTGATTCATTGGTTGACGCCGCACCGCCGACCCCTTGGGGCGGCAATGAGAGTGAAACGCGCAGTTTGCGGAACGATTTCCGGGGAATCTTGGGGCTTCAGCTTCTTAGGATTTCGTCGGGGGCGGTTGGCGGATCGCCGCTCTGCTCTTGGGCTTCTGTGGGATTTCCTGGCAGCAGTTTTGAGGCCTATTGGGAGCTTGAAGCCTCTAGGAGCCTGTTTTGGGCCTCTCGGGGGCCTCGTGGGAACTTCTTGTCTCCTCCGGTTTTTTCGGGGCCGAGTGCTCGAAATGTGCATTTGGATTTCCCTTTGGGCCTCCTCTTGGGGCCGTCCTTGGGCCCTTCTGTGTTGTTTTGGGAGCTTCTGGGGCCGTCTTGGGGCTCTCCTGGGCCGTCTTGGAGTCCTCTTGGGGGCCTGTTGGGCTACCTTGGGTCGGTCTTGAGGCTTCTTGGGCCGTTGTGGGCCTCGTGAAAGCCCAAGAGGCACATGTGGTAAACATGTACGTGTTCTCTCGGGAATGGGGCGATTTTTGCTTCCTGGAGCGCCTCTTGGGACGCCTCTTGGTGGCTTTTTGGGGCCTCTTGAGCGCCTCTGGGACCGTCTGGAGGCGATCTTGGGCGTCTTGGAGCGATCTTTCGGCGACTCGTAGCCCTCTTGGACCGTCCGGGGGGCCTTTTGGGGCCCTGTTGGTCCGTTTTGGGGCCCCAGGCCTGAGGCTCCAAGGGTGCGGCCGACACCTTTGCCCCCCCCCCCCTCCAAACTGGCCGGACCGGGCTCCCGGGGGAGGGATTTGGGGAGGGGGAAGCATCGCACACGCCGTGACCCCAAGGGGTCGGCGGATTATCATGATGATGGTAATTCTGATGATGCTGCTGATGATGATGCTGCTGCTGCCGATGGTGATCACGATGGTGCTGCTGCTGCTGCTGCTGCTGCTGCTGCTGATGATGATGATGATGATGATGATGATGAGGATGAATATTGTTATCATCATCGTAGTCGTAGTCGTAGTAGTAGTAGTAGTAGTAGTAGTAGTAGTCGTAGTCGTAGTAGTAGTAGTAGTAGTAGTAGTAGTAGTAGTAGTAGTAGTAGTAGTAGTAGTACTAGTAGTAGTAGTAGTAGTAGTAGTAGTAGTAATAATAGTAGTAGTCGGAGGAGGAGGAGGAAGAGGAGGACCAGTGTAAACCCAAGAGCCATCAACGATGTGGGGACAAGTCTTTCCTCCTAGCTCCTCTTCATAGGCCCCTTACAACGGTTCTTTTCCACTGAGGGAACTGACTCGTTGGAAGACCTTCGTCTGAAGA
The DNA here is from genome assembly GCA_963575745.1 of Prorocentrum cordatum. Classification (NCBI taxonomy): domain Eukaryota; class Dinophyceae; order Prorocentrales; family Prorocentraceae; genus Prorocentrum; species Prorocentrum cordatum. The sequence goes on from CAUYUJ010020217.1 coordinate 84,046, forward strand.
TCCTGAAGCATTCCACAACATTGTTTTCGTGCTTTCAACGCCACGGATCAACATGACTTTTTTGTCTTCGCGATCTTGAATCGTGCCACAGCGCCATTCCCGGGACTTCTACACCGCGAGCCGACGTGACTGCTACACCCTCATAGTTCCTCAGCTTTCGAAACTATTATTTCTGGGACGTTGATCATGGGAATCCGTGAAACCCTTGCGAATTTAATGAACGAGTGTGCGCGGCGCTAAGGCGATAGCCGCATTTTCAGAAGGAGCCGCCTTCAATCCGTGAAGCTCTTGCAAATTTTCAAGACGAGTGTGCGCTAAGGCAAGAGCCACAGTTTGAAAACGACCCGCCCTCAATCCGTGAAGCTCTTGCAGAGTTTTCGAGGCGAATGTGCGCGGCGCTAAGACGAGAGTCACATGTTGAAAACGACCCGCCCTCAATCCGTTCAACTCTTGCATCTTTTTAAAAACGAATGCGCGCGGCTTCATGCGAGGGTCACATTTTGGAAACCTACCCCCTCAATCCGAGAAGCTTTTGCACATTTTCGAGGCGAACGCGCGGCGCTCAGGCGAGAGCCACATTTTGCAAGCGACCCGCCCTCAATCCGTTAAACCCTTACAAGTTCTTAACACGAATGCACGCGGCGCTAAGGCGAGAGCCACAATTAGAAAACGACCCGCCCTCCATCTTTGAATCGGTTGTCAATTTTAATGCTTCCGGGTCATAAGTGGTGAGGAAGTCTCAGGCGAATCGCCCGGCCCGCCCTAAAAACTTGCCTCGGGGTGCGATAGGGAGAATGTATTCGTAAGGAACAGGAACGGAGGAGGAGGAAGAGGAGGAGGAGGAGGAGGGGAAGGAGGAGAGGAGCAGGAGGAGGAGGAGGAGGAGGAGGAGGAGGAGGAGGAGGAGGAACCCCCCAAAACGGCCCCAAGGGAGGCCAAACGGGGCCAATACTGGAGCGCTTCCCGCCCCGCCCGCCCTGCCCACTGCCAGCAGGCCTCCAAAAAGCCATCCATAGGCTACCAGAGGGCCTTCGGGACGCTCCCCAGCAGATCGCCCTCGAAACGGCTCGGACATGCTCCTGAAACTATCCTTTACGTCGGGCATGTTTTTCTTAAGGAGGAATGAGTATTCGAGAATTATAAAACATTGCACGGTGATGATATTTTGTTTGTTTCCTACCAAGCGTCCTGTGGTGTTGGGTCCTCGTTTTGAAGAGACATCGCCCGCGTTCCTTCCTTTCTCCGTCTCCTTTTCTACAAAGCCACAATCTGAGTACTACTTTCCTCTCTCCCCCGAGTCTGTCCAGAAGATGTTCGGCCCCCCTCTGCAGTTTGTCGTTTTGCACAGGATTGTCCAGAGCTCGGTTTTCACATGTGTTTTTGTTCATCCGATTCCGTCCAGTTCCTCAATGTTGCGCCCGTTTCAGCGCCGGCCCTATTTCTGCGCCTGTGGACGTCCCAAATCGTGCTACCCCACTGCAGTTCGGGCGCTTCCCGTCCTTTCAAACAGGCCCACATGTAAAACATGCCTCCCCTGGAAAACATCGGAAGTGATTTCACATCCGGTGCCGATTCGTTGGTTCTTGGGGCCGCCGCAGGCCCCCCCACTTTGGGGCGTCGCCGTTTCGAGGACGTATCAGGCCATCGGAGGTGATTTCACATCCGGTGCCGATGCGTTGGTTCTTGGGGCCGCCGAAGGCCCCCCCACTTTGGGGCGTCGTCGTTTCGAGGGCGTACCGGGCGGGAGCCCGTTTCTGCTTTCTGCAGGCGATGTAAGAAGCAGAGCGAGCGGGTTCTCTCCATCAGCCCCACCTCGTCGGGAGCTTACGGGGGGGAGCCCAAGGGGCTGAACATGGAGCCGCGACTTCAGACCGGCCCAGACTTCTCGGAGACGATCAATCTGCCTTCCAAGGAACCTGGTGCCATGTCATGACATGCGGCGCGGTGTTGCGGTTTGTGCCGCTGTGCGATGCCTTGCTTTACGTTGCAATGCTTTGTGATGCAATGCTTCAGTACGCGATGCCACGCCATGCTATGACATGCTACGCTCTGCAGAGCTCTTCTACGCCGTGCTATGCCGTACTCTACCATGCATCGCGTACCCTCCCGGGATCACTGCCGTGTTCGACATCCGACTGTGCGAATAGAGATGAAGTCTACGCCATGGTAAGGGATGGGGCGAAGGGATAGGCGGTCAAATGTGACGCGGGCGCATCTAGCTTGCCTCCTCCCCCCCCGTCCTCCCCTCCCTGCCTCTGCTCTCCGCATGCCCATCCCATTCCGGCACACCCCTCACACGTTTCGTGGCCCCATAGGAGCTCAACGGAGGGTCCCCATGGCGCTGGCCGCATGCGTCCCCGCCCACCTATTTCGGCACACCCCTAATACGTTTCGCGGCCCCATAGGGAGCTTCATTGATAGTCCCAATGGCGGTGCCCACATGCGTCTCCGCCACCCGTTCGGCACACCCCTCACACGTGTCGTGGCCCCAAAGGAACTGCACTGAAACCCCCAGTGGCGCAGCCCACATGCATCCTCGCCACCTATTTTAGCACGCTTCTCACACGTCTCGCGGCCCCAGAAGAGTTTCGCCGAAGGTACCAGTGGCGTAGCCAGCATGCGTCCCCGCCTTTCACCCATTTCGGCACACCTCTCACACGTTTTGTGGCCCAATAGGGAGCCCCACCGAACGTCCTAGTGGCGGTGCCCACATGCGTCCCCGCCATCCATTTCGGCACACCCCTCACATGTTCCGTGGACGCAGTACAGCTCCACCGACGTTCCAGGTGGCGCTGACCGCACGCGTCCCCGCCACCAATTCGGCACACCTCTTGCACGTTCCGTGGACTAAGACGAGCTCCGCCGAAGGTCTAAATGGCGCTGCCCGCGTGCGACTCTGCCATCCTTGTTGAAACGCCCCTCACACGTTTCGTGTCCCCGTAGGGAACGACGCCGGAGGTCCCAGTTGCGCAGCCTGCATGCGTCTCCGCCACCAATTTTGACACTCCTTACACGTTTCGTGGCTCCATAGGAGCTCCACCGAAAGCCCCAGTGGCGCAGCCCGCATGCGTCCCCGCCACCGATTTCGGCACACTTCTCACACGTCTCGCGGCCCCATCGTAATTTCACGGAAGGTTCCCTGTGGCGCAGCCCGTATGCGTCCGAGTCATCCGTTTCAGTACATCTCTCACACGTTTCGTGGTCCCATAGGGAGCCCCACCGAAAGCGCCGTTGGCGGGGTCCTCATGCGTCCCCGCCACCAATTTCGGCACGCTCCTCATACGTTTCGTGGCCCCATAATGAGTTCCACCGAAGGCCCAAGTGGCGGTGCCCGCATGCGTCCTCGCCACCCATGTCGGCACACCTCTCGCACGTTTCGTGGCCCCATATGGAGCTCCACCGAAGGCCTCAGTGGCGCAGACCACAAGCGTCCCCGCCACCCATGTCGTCACAACTCTCGCACGTTTCGTGGCCCCATAAGGAGCCCCACCGAGGGCCCCAGTGGCGGTGCCCACATGCTTCCCCGCCACAGATTTTGGCAATCCCGTCACGCGTTTCGTGGCCCCATAGGGAGTTTCACCGAGAACGATATTCATCACTGCGTTTCCCACAACGCATATGGTTGGGTCCTCCGCCCGGCTAGTTTCTTATTTTTCCCAACCATTTTTGTGGTGTTGGATCCTCGTTTCGAAGAGGCAGTGCCCCGCGTTCTTTCCTTCCTCTTCCGCCTCCTACTCTTCCTCCGCCTCCTCCTCCTCCTCTTCCGCCTCCTCCTCCTCCTCCTCCTCCTCCTCCCTCTCCCTCCTCCCGTCCGTTTCTGTTTTGGTTCACCTCTCACACGTTTCGTGACCCCCGTAAGGAACCCAAGCGAGGCTCCCCGAGGCGCGGCCCGCATGCGTCCCCGCCACCCATCCCGGCACACCCCTCACACGTTTCGCTGCCCCATAGGAACTCCACGGAAGGTCCCTGTGGCGCAGCCCGCGTGCGCCCCCGCCACCCATCTCGGCACACTCCTCACACGTTTCGTGGCCCCTGGTGGCGCAGCCCGCATGAGTTTGCGCCATTCATTTTGGCACACATCTTACACGTTTCGTGGCTCAGTAGGGAGCCCACCGAAGGCCTCAGTGGCGGTGCCCACATGCGTCCCCGCCACCCATTTTGGCACTCTCCTCAGATTTTTCGTGGCCCCATAGAGAGCTCCACCGATGGCCCCAGTGGCGGTGCCCACATGCGTCCCCAGCCTTTCGTGGCCCCATATGGAGCTCGACCGAAGACCCCAGTGGGTGTGGCCACATGCGTCCGCCACATCCAGTACAGCGCTTCGTGGCCCCTGAATGTACTCCACCTAAGGCCCCAGTGGGGGTGGCCACATGCGTCTGCCGTTTCGTGGCCCCATCGGGAGCTCCACCTAAGGCCCCAGTGGTGGCGCGGCCACATGCGTCCGCCCGACCCATGTCGGCACACCCTTCACACGCTTCGTGCCCCCACAGGGAGCTGCACCTGAGGCCCCACTGGCGACGTTCGCATGCGTCCGAGCGGTTCCTGTCGGCACACCCCTCACACGTTTCGTGGCCCCATAGGGAACTCCACCGAAGGCCTCAGCGGCGACATTCGCATGCCCCCCCCCGCCCATGTCGTTCGGCGCACCTCTCACACGCTCCGTGACCCATGGGGAGCTCCACCGGAAGTTCACATGCGTCCCACCCATTCGTCACCCCCCTCCCGCACTGCCCCGCGCCTCGTTCTTCCTGTGGCGCGGTGCCTATGAAAGCAGATGGTACACCGCGTGCGCTATTCGGGGTTCGCGTGCCCTCCTCCTTCGTCTCATCTCCCTCGTGGTTCCCGCAGCTGCATATGGTTGGGTCTTTTGTCAGGCTTATGCTATATGTTTCTTTGTAATCCGTATGTAGGAGGACATGCCCGACCCAAAGCTACTTCACAGGCTCCAGGAAGGCCTCCAGCAGCTCCCTCCAAAAGGCTCCGAGAGGCTCCTGGAGAGCACCAGATGGTGGGACAAAACCCATCCCCCGCACCCCTTGAGACACCTCTCGCGCGGGAGGGGTTGCAGACAAGAGCTCCCCGATGCGGCCGCGGACACCCAGGAACGCTGTTTCAGTGACCCCTCCCGCGCCGAGCGTGTCCCAATAGGTGTGGGGTGTGATTTTTCTGAATCATCTTGGGCCTCCTCGTCCTCCTCCTCCTCCTCCTCCTCTCCTCCTCCTCCTCCTCCTCCTCCTCCTCCTCCTCCTCCTCCCCGTCGTCGCTCTCCTCCGCCACAGGTGCTCCTGCTGTTGCCGCTGGAGCTGCCGCCGCTGCTGCTGCAGCCGCACTGCTGCCGTTGCTGCTGGCTCATGCACTCGGATCTGCTGCCGCTGATGCTGCTGGCGCTGCCTTCTGACGCAGTCAGAATCATCCAGCAAACAGCGCACCCTGAAGCAGTGAACAGCAGCAAGCGCACTCTGACCACTGGCACTCGTGAGCGGCAGTCCACGGGTCAGCCCTAGTCAGCTATAACGCTGGAATCAGTGCGTGCGAGAGGAGCGGGCAGTGGCAGCGCGCGCTGTCGCTGCTGAGCTCTGCCCGGGAGTCCAGATTGGAGCCAACTGTCATCAGCTACAACGCTGGAGTCAGCGCGTGCGGGACGGGGAAGCAGTGGCGGCAAGCGCTGGCGTTGCTGAGCTCTATGAGGGAAGCGAGTCTGGAGCTCGACGTCATCAGCTACAACGCTGGAGTCGAGGCCTGTGCAGGTTGCCAGCAGTGGCAATCAGGTCTGTCGCTGTTCAGAGAGCTGTCGGAATCGGCTTTGAAGCCGACTCCGACCAGCTTCACAACGGCACTGAACGTTTGTGAGAAAGGAGGGCAGTGGCAGCAGGTTTTGTCGTTGCTCAGCGAATTCAGGGCAGAACAGGCTGAGCTAGATTTATCGAGCTACAATGTTGGCATCAGCGCGTGCGAAAAGGGCGGGCAGTGGCAGCAGGGATTGCATCTGCTCACGAAGTTGTGGGACACGATGGTGAAGCCGGACACGATCAGCTTCGGAGCAGGAATCAGCGCGTGCGAGAAGGGCAGGCAGTGGCAACGCGCGCTGTCGTTGCTCCGCGACACGGGGAAGTTTCGATTGGAGCCGAGCGTCGTCTGCTACAATGCCGCGATCAGCGCCTGCGAGAAGTGCGTGCAGTGGGAACAGGCGATGTGCTTGCTGAGGGAGCTGTGGGAGGCAACACTGGAGCCGGACACTATCAGCTACGCTGCCGGGATCAGCGCGTGCGACAAGGGCGGGCAATGGCAGCACGCCCTGTCGCTTGTCGGTGAGATGTGGGTCGTGTCGTCGCGGCCCGATCTCATCGGCTACGGCGCTGGAATCAGTGCGTGCGGCAGGAGCGGCGTGTGGCAGCGGGCGGTGCTGCTGCTCGGCGACCTGCGGGAGGTGAAGCTGGAGCCGAACGCTATCAGCTACAGCGCTGCCGTCAGTGCGTGCGAGACGGGCGCGTGATGCACGGGTGGCAGCAGGTGCCGTCCTCGCCACGCGGAGCACCGTGGCCTTGGAGTGGCCCCGCTGCAGGGAGCCCCCGGGCTGCCCCTCGACCTCGAGCGAGGGGGGTGCCTCTCCTCTGCGGCGGAGGCCTCGCTGCGAGGATGCTGTGGGTGCCAGCTCGGAGGCGAAGCTAATTACACCCAGACGCGAGCGCAGGGCGGGGGCCGGCGGCGGACGAGCCCGTGGCCCGGCAGAGGGCGCCAATTTCGGCGGCCCCGCCGGGGCGCGCGCGGAAGGCGGCCGGGCACGCCGGGCCAGGGCGGCCGCGCGCAGCCTCCGGCGGGCCCGCGGCCGGCGGGCCGGAGGAGGTGCCGGCCCGGGGCGCGGCCAGGGCGTGGAGGATCGAGGAGGGCGTATCGCGTCGACATTCTGGGCCTCCCGGATGGGGTCGGAGTAGCTGGGGTCGTAGGATCGCGCCACATCGCCGACGCATCGCCGATGCGTCTCGATGTGGAGCCCCGGTCTGCTTCACGTCGACGTCGCCGATGCATCGCCGACGTCGACTTTGCATCGACGGTGCATCGACGGTACATCGCCGATGCCTCGCCGATGGATCGGCGATGCGGTGCGATCCTCCGACCTCGTCTACTGTGACGACATCTAGGAGGCCTCCAGACGTGGGCGTCAGCTTCTGGAGGTCCGCCCAGACCTCTCGGGCCTGCGCTGGACGTCCCCGTGGGGGCGCCGCCGCCGCGCGAGGCCTCCAGGATTCTCCTCATAACGACTCCGTGCCGGCGAAGCGCGGTTCCGATACGTGCTCCGAGCCGATCTGGTTCGGGGGCGCTCGATGCTGGCTGCTCCTGCCACGGCTGGGCTCGCCTCGCAATCCTTGTCTGAAGTCGGGCACGTCCCTCTACAGGAGGAGTATTCAAAAATAGTCAAAGAATAGGCTGGGGACGATTTTCCCAGTATTTCCGAGTATTTTTCGAGGATTTTGTCGAGTGTCTTCCAAGTTGTTCGTCCAACATCCGCATGTAGGAGGACACGCCCGACCTAATCCTTGTCAGAGCGCACCCTGGACGGGGTCCATGACTCGGGCCAGGCGAAAGGGGGGGATTGGGAAAGGGGGGGTTACGAAATCTGCTGCATGCAGCTGGTTTCGGCCCCACCGAGGGGCCGATTCCTCGATACATAGCCGCCTCCGGCGCCGGGAGGCGCCGGGAAAATCAGCTACGTGAGCTGATTCTCAACCCCCCCCTTTGCTATCCCCCCCTTTCGCCCGACCCGAATGACGAGCGGTCCACTCGCACCCCACACCCGAAGGAGGGACGGAATGAGCTCAGGGCGCGTGTTGTCGGAGGGAGGTCACCGTGGTTCGCCACGGCCGCCCCCCGCGCTCCCCGGAGATCCAAACGTATGGAACAAATCATGACGGAGGTCTTTCGTATTTTTCGGCCTCGAGGGGCCCTCGCTGGGCCCCGGGACCGTCAAAAAACGGTTCGGGATGAAAAAAAACGGTCCTGGGGAACAGGTCGAGACTTCCGGGGACCCCGAATTGAACAAATCACGACATCGGATCTCTGGGTCTTGCCCTGCGCGCCTTGCTGCTGCTGCCCCCCCCGGCCGCTCATCGTTGAACTCTTCGGCGTCTGAGCGTCCCCTCTTTCTCTCGGCTGTCCTCCCTTCCCTTTTTGCTCGCTGGCCAACTCGCTAGTTAGTGCCCCTATCTAGCGTCTCGATGGAGCGGAGTTCGCCGTCTCGCCGCTGACGCAAAAGGTGTTGTCGGAGGGGGGTCCCCGCTCGCACGGGACCTTCTCTCATCGAGCGCCTCCCACTACTCGCAAAGTGCCTGCTCGCAAACGTCCAGAACAGCACATGTCCGCATCGATGCGCCGTACCGTGAGCCCCCCCCTATGGCAGATCCAGACCGTTCGCAAGTAGGCACTTTGTGCGAGCAGCGGAGCGCGCTGGCCCGTCGTCGGTCTCGCGGGCCCGTTTTTTTAACCCTCGTCTCCCCCTCTTGGGAGGGCCCCCCCCTGCAACTAAAAATTCCTGGACCCCGGCCAAGATTTCAACCAGAACTTACTGGACAAATGTTTGGCCTGAATTTTTAGGGCGCCCAGTGGGCGCCGCCCACTACCGAGAATGGTTCGACCCGCTCGCCGCCGACGGGAGGCGGGAAAAACACAGCACCGCCGTTGGCGTGAGCGTTCGACGGCCCGCGAGCGTTCTTCTGCGCGGCGCTCCTTTTTTGCGGGTCGGCGCTCTGTGGCCTCTCCCCGTGGCGGCGCCTCCCGCAGCGCCCCCCTTCGGTCTCGCGCCCCTCGCGCGCGCCAGTTGTTTAGGAGACTGGGACGTCTGCACTGCCATGACGTCCGGCGTGCCCCTCGACAGGAGGAGCAGTCAAAGATGACCAACAAACCAGTCGGGGGACGATGTCCTGAGTCGTTCGGACTATTTCTGGATATTTGTTTTGGCATATTTTCTCATTTTTCGTCCAACATCCGCCTGTAGGAGGACGCGCTCGACCTAAGACTGGCGGTGCTGCAACCCCAGGGCCTCTTTCGAGGGTCGGGGACGCGCGCGGACCTCCGAAAGTATGTGCCCGTTTCGTTTCTCGGAAGCTGGAGCGTATACGCTGCGAGTGGCGGGCGGTGTTGCAACCCCAGGGCCTTTTTGAGGGTCGGGGGCGGCGTCGGGGTGGTGTGGTGCATACTTCCCCAATCAGAGCTTGCCTCTGTAGGGGTCCTAGCGGATTCATATGGTTAGGTTAGGTTTGCCGCCGATTTTCGTTGCACGCCCGGGTGCCGGGGGGTGCCCGGGTGCCCGGGCGTGCCCGGGCGTACCCGGGGGTGTCCGGGTGCCCGGGGGTGCCCTGTAGCCCTATAGCCCAATAGCCCTATAGCCCTACAACTCTATAGCCCTATAGCTCTATAGCCCTATAGCTCCATAGCCCTATAGCCCCATAGCCATATAATATAGCCCCCTAGCCCTATAGCCCTGATTGGGGTTTCCTCTGGTATCATTTTTTCCCCCGCTTTCCTTGGAACACAACGGGACATGTATACACCAGGATCCCGTGTACACCAGGGTCCGCTTTCCCATGCGAATTTTGGTGCGGGGCCAGAAAAAGCGTCGGTGCACAGAGTTCGGCTCCTTACTTTCTGCTCCTGATTTGAGGATCATCAGGTGAACGTGAGACTCGAGTACGATAGGTTCGCGTCGTGTCGACCGGCGCGCCGGCGTTCAACGTTGAACGCCGGCGGGGGGCCCGAGTCCGTCGATGCTGAACGATCCTGACGTTTCGGGAACGGCCGATCGGTCAAGGTCGAACGGTCCCCGCGGTGTCAGGAACCAGCGCCGGGTTCGACACGACACGGACCTACGACGGAGTTCGGGTTCGCCTGCGCTTTCTGACGAGCCCGTCTTGAGTGTTGACGGTCGGGTTTTTTCGTGGGATGCCTGCAGCGGGAGCCCGCGGCAAATTTCGAGCTCGGTCGCGTCATTTTCATGATGGCCCCGTCGGACCTGCCCGCGTCCCCCTACCCCGAGTCTTGCATCTCCCCGAGATGCGGGCGCTCAGGCAAACCGGGCGAATGACCACCGTTACGCCGCGAGTGCGGCAGGCGCGGTGGCAGGATGCCTGCGCAGAGTGCCCGGGTGGAGAGGCGAGGTGTATCAGGAGCCTCGGGGGCGGGCGGTCACATGTCGAAGCCTCGCCGAATTGGCAGCAAGGATTTGGGAGGAGGCCATCCGCAGCTCCCCAGGCCACCAGCAAGGCAGGGACTTTTCAGTCCCGCTATTCTTCCGCGTCGCCGGTATCTGAAGCCGTCTCGGCCCGCGGCCTGGGAGTCGGGGGCGCCTTGCCAGCAGCATGGCGGAGCCAGCAGCAAAGAGACAGCGGCTGCAGCGGGGCGGCCCTGCCAAGTGGCGACTGGAGGGCGTTCGCGTTGTCGTCACTGGGTCCACAAAGGGCATCGGCCACGAGATCGCCGCAGAGCTGCTGTCCCTGGGGGCGCATGTCTTCGTGACGGCCAGGAACGTTGAAGAGGTCAAGAAGGTCGTCGAATCCTTCGCCCAAGCGCACGGTGCAGACGCAGTTCACGGCGTCGCTTGCGACGTCGCCACCAAGGAAGGGCGGAACACACTCATGGACAAAGTGTCATCGTTGTGGGGCGACAGGGTGGACGGCCTCGTGAATAACGTAGGCACGAACAAGCGTAAACCAATTCACGAGATTACTGATGATGAGTATGACTCGATGGTACGTGCGAACCTTGACTCGTCCTGGTATCTGTGCAAGCTCATGAAGCCACTTTTGCAAAAGTCTTCCAGACCTTCTGTTGTTAACGTTGGCAGCGTTGCAGGGGTTTTGAGTACTGGCACCGGAAGCGTTTATGCTATGACGAAAGCTGCCATGGCGCATCTGTCGAAGAGCCTGGCTTGCGAATGGGGCCCACTGGGCGTTCGCGTCAATTGCGTGTGCCCTTGGATGACAATGACGTCGCTCCTTGAAGATTTTTTTTTTTTGTTTTTTTTATGCGTATTTTTTTTTTTTTTTTTTTTTTTTTTTTTTTTTTTTTTGACATTTTTTGTTATGATTTTTTTTTTGTCTTTTTTTTTTGTTTTATTTATTTTTTGTCTTTTTTGTTTTTTTTTTTGAAGATTTTTTTTTTTTTGACGTCGCTCCTTGAAGAGGCTGTCAAAGTTAATCCAGCGCAGCTGGACGTGGCGAAGAAGGCAACTCCAATGAGGAGACTGGGCGAAGCTGAAGACACTGCTGGTGTGGTCGCGTTTCTTCTCATGCAGGCGTCCAGCTTTGTTACGGGTCAGGTCATCTGCGCAGACGGAGGGCTCTGCTCGCAGGGATTCTGTGGCCCGTGTGTGCAGGAGTCTGCGTAGCCAGTGCCCGTGTGGCTAGCAGTGCTTCGCTTCCGATCCTCGTTGTTGACGCCTTTGCCATGTCGCAGCCGTGTCTGTGGCCACTTCAGCCGACAGAAATATTGTTTTCCGATTCTTGAGCATGGCTTGAAAAAGACTGGTGCTTGGCCGCAGCGAGGAGGAGCGTTCTTTCTGGTCCTTCCAGTCTTCAGCAGTGCGCCCTCTCATCTTTTCTGGGTTGGCCCCGTGTCTGCAGAGTTTGGCTGCTGTCTCTCCACCGAGCGAATGCTGTGCGTACGGGTTCTCGCTCCATCCAAACAACTCCGTCCGGTGCCCGCGCAGTCGCGCTACGTGGTGCGGAATGGTCTACTTTGGTGCAGTGTGGTGCCACGTTTCCCACCTCCGCATTCGTGGCCCGCGTGGTGCCTTGCGGTGCTGTGTGGTGCCATGCCCCCCATTCTCGAAATGCAGCGGGCGTGGTGATGGGTGGTGCTGCTTGGCGCCGTGCTCCCAATTTTGATGTGCAGCCAAGCCCATCCGTTGCCCGTGTGGCGCGGTGTGGTGTTGTGTGGGTGCTGTGTTCGCAGTTCTTCACGCCTTGCGTATCCTCACCAGCCCAGCCAGGGAAGCAATCCCAAGCGAGTTGTCACGAGAGGGGTAGTTAGCGAAACTACGATGGGTGACGCTAGTCAAACCGAAACGGGGGTCCGAGCAGCCCCCAGCAATGGCATTTTGGGAACCTCCAGGAGACACTTGGAAGCGTTTTTGGGCCCTTGTGCGGCTCTCTGGGAGACCTTTGGGGATTCGGGCCCTGTTGGGCTCTCTTGGCGGCCTCGCGGGCCCTTCTGGGGTGTCACTCTGGACGGCAGAGCATCAGAAGAGGGGGGTTCTTGATTTTTGCTGCCCCTTGCGGGCAAGGGCATCTACAAGTTGCCACTTAGGGTTCCTTTTTGAGCGCTGTTAGGATGTTCTTCGGGACCTTCAGTAGAGCTATCTCCCAGCCAAGCGTTTTTCCTCGATTTCGGCCTCCGTGGCGCGTTCTCGGGCCCCAGGACCATCAAGAATGGGCTGGGGCCGGAAACCTCCCGTGGAATGGGTCGGGACCTCCCTGGGACCGCGCATTGAAAAACGCATCGACGGGTGGCTGGATTCACGCTCCTTCTGGGCCCCGCTCTTTTGGGCTATCTTCGGGCCATCGGGGGAGTCAAATGATAACGAAACTTCCAGCTTCCCAACTGATGGGAAGGGACTCCACGACGCCGGAACTGTCCACATATAAAGAGGAATAGGAAGACGAACAATTGATCAGAAAGACGAGAGGAGGAGGAGGAGGAGGAGGAGGAGGAGGAGGAGGAGGAGGAGGAGGAGGAGGAGGAGGAGGAGGAGGAGGAGGAGGACGATTAAAGGCTTCAAGCGTTCATCGGAAGCGAAGAATCGAGAGGGGACGAGCAATTGGGCGAAAGGATAGCGTCTTGTTGAATTCGGCCACTCGGGCGCTCTCCTTGGCTCTGTGGCCACCTCAGGCCGTCTTTGGGGCATCTTGGGGCCATGCCAGGGGACATCTTGAACCAATGTGTCGGGGCGAACGTACCAGGGGGCAGCGCTGACAGGGTTCACTTAATCCCCCTCTAGATCCTCTTGCTGACCCGGGTGTGGGAGCCACCTGGCGCAGAACCCCCTCCCCTCCCCCCTCTGACTTGGGCTTGGCCGGCCCGGCCTGGATCCGTGACCGGCCCTGGCTGACCAAGCGCTGACCTGGGCTGCTCGAGCGCGGACCATCTTGCGCCGTCTCGGAGGCCATCTTTGGCTATCTGGATGTTGTCGAGGGCCAAATGCAAACCGTGTCACACCTCGCGATCCTCCCGGAGGGCAATCGGCCGTGAAGCAAGTTCAGTATGCGTTATGCTTCATACCTGCGCGTTGGGAAGCTGCGCTCAAGATGCTGCAAGCTGGGAGCGGGACGTGGGCAGAGACGAAGTATGTGAGACTGTCGTTCTGATCCCGGGAGTAGGGAGCAGTATGCCAGCAATGCTGGAACAGGACAGGAGCAGCATACACACAACCTGTGTCCGCACAGAGATCTCGGATCGGCGCTGCACCCCCTACCCGGCGCGCGGAGCGCGGCAGGGGCGGCGCTGGAGGCGCCGCCACCGGGGGGTCCAGCGCAGACCCAAAAAGTACGCGCGGACCTCCGGACATACTTTGTGCTCAGAGCTCGGGGGTGGACAGAACCCTCAACAGTGACACGTCGATTAGTGAATTGTCCGTTTTCGGTTCTCGAGAGGGCGCCGTGGCCGTTATTTTCCAGGCTTGCGCCCGCCAGGTTTGGGCCTCAGGTCGTTTTCACTAAACCACGTTTTACTAAACGGGGGTCTGTCCATCCCCGAAGAGCCAGCAGGGATGCGCGACGAGCTGCGCGGAAGCGCTTGCGCGCCGTGCTCGGGGATGGCCTCGGTGTGGCGGAGCCACAAGGAGCCTGCGGCGGCGAGGGGCGAGCACCGGGGGCGGGGGGGGCAGGTCGAGACGGGGGCTGGAGGCGGGAGGCTGGCGGCGGCGGCTGGCCAGCGAGTGCCAGCGAAGGACCCACCCCCTCTGCTGCCCCAGATCCCCGAGTGCGAGGCGGGAATCTTCACAGGGCCACCGCCTGGAGGGCCACTTTGTCGGGGCCACGGCAGGCGGTGGGTGTGGACGTGTGCGGGCCCCCGGGGGCCAAAAGATATATCCAAATCCGCCGCCCGCTGGGGCACCCGTACGTCGGTTCCCAGGCGGAGGACATGGCTGAATCCCCGCCTCTCGCGCCGGGGGCGTGCCTCTTTCAACCTGGCGGTGTTCCCCTCGATCTCGGCCCCCCCGGGCCCTCGTCGGGCCCGGGGCCGCTGGCCCTGGGCCCTCAAAAAGCGGCCTTCGGATCGAAGATCTGCCTCTCTTGGGATGTGGCGTGGGGAGGAGGAGGAGGAGGAGGAGGAGGAGGAGGAGGAGGAGGAGGAGGAGGAGGAGGAGGAGGAGGAGGTCCGTAGCCATTTTGGCTCAAGGCTAAACGTAACGAAGGTTCGGGGAACCGAGGTGTTGCGATTAGCTTTGGACCCATCCGTAGCGATCTCTCGAATCGCTTGGGGCTTGCCCGCGGCACACCTCCCAGTGCTTCCGTCTCTCGCCCCACCAGTGCTTTCTTCGAACCATGGGCGATGGCGCCCACACCGTCCCGAGTCAGATGCAGATGGCTGCCGACATCGACATCGACCTCGACGACATTCCGACCTTCCCGCCGTCGCAGGTGGGTGTTGCTGGGTCTTCTCAAGTCGCTACCCCTGTCCGTGGTGCTGCTCCTCCTGGTGCTGAGCTGGGCGGCGGCAGCCAAGGTGTGCAGAGCGGCATCAACAAGCGTCGCGCCGGCCGTCAACCTGCTGGCGATGCAGACTTCGAGATCGTCCACGCCGCCAACCTCCAAGACTCCATCGAAGCCCTGCGTGCGGAGCTCCTCGAGCAGGTCACGAACACGACGTCCGCTCTCAATTCCAGTCTCCAGGGGTTGGCCACCAGAGTGCAGTCCACATGCTCGGCGATGGCATCGCAGGTTGAACAACGGCTCAACGGTGTGGAAGTGGTTCAACGAGGCCACACCAAGCAGCTCCAAGTTCTTCATGAAGAGGTCAAGCTCCTCAAACGTGAGCTCGACGTGGTCAAGGAGACCCCCAGTGAGTCGCCAACGACCTTCCCGAAGCTCTCGCTGGACTCGGCGTTCAACCGCGCCATCGACGTGTCCATCATCGTGGTCCGCTGCAAGGAGCAGACCGCGAGGCAGCAAGTTCATGGGGCCCTTCTACCGTGGCTGGAGCGTCTCAACATCGAGTCGTCCGAATGGGAGCTCCAGGGGGAGCCGTCGGACAAGAGGTTCACGATCAAGTTCAAGGGTAGTTCTCAGTTCGCCTCACGCCGTGTACAGCATGCCCTCAGCCTTTTGCGCCCGCAGCGTCCTGGAGAGGAGTGGATGCGCTTTTACGCTACTGCGATCTCAGGCTCTCGCTCTGAGATCTTTGTCGGATCGGACAAAAACCAGTGCCAGGTCAAACGTGAGGTGGCGCTCAAAGCCGCCAAGAGGTTCTTCGAGAACCGCTTTCAGGACAAGAAGTTTTTTGTGGACAAGCTGCGCGGCACCATTTCCACGAATTGGCGCCAGCTCGTGGAGATCACTCCCCAGGCTGATGATGCGCCGCGGATCCGCTGGGCAGAAGCGAATCTGGCTCTCGAGAACATCTCCCGTGAAGCAATCGAGGAGCCGCTGGCTGTCGCCATCCAGGGAGACAGTCAGACCCAGTGGTCTCTTTAGCACGTTCTTCGCTCTTTGGAGCGGATCTTCCGAGACGCCGCTAAGGATTGGCTCTTGGAATTCGAATGCTCTCCTGCACCATCAGACCCTCGTGCGCACTGCAAAATTCCGCTATTTAAAGCGCCTTCTCCGCCCTGGGGCAATCGTGGCCGTGCAAGAAGTCCACGGATCGATTGAAGAGGTGCAAGATTTCTTGCATCACGCTAATCTCCCTTTCTCCTGCTCCTCCTCTTTTCTCACTGCAGCGCCAGACGATGATGGTATTTCTAGGCCGCGCCCTGCGGGTGGCGTGGTCACTTTCTATCCGAAGTTTAGTCCCAGCAGCGAACGGGAGCGGAGGTTCGGCAGCGCGTCCCCTCTTGTCTCTTCTCTCTCTCTGGTTCCTGGTCGGGTTTTACACACTCGTTTCTCATCCCGTGATGGTTCGACTTGGATATCTCACTACAACGTTCACAATCACAGTATCTCTCGTGTTCAACGTCGTCATGTATGTCAGTGTATTGCCAGCGATCTTATGGACGCTAGCCGAGACCCACAGAATAAGCTGGTCATCGTTGTCGGGGACTTTAACTTCGGGCTGCAGCCGCCTGTCCCGCTCAACCCGAGCGATGAGCTTTTCAATGCACCGCTGCCGCCGCTGGTTCCAGGGGCTCCCGAGTGGCGCGAAGTTCTGCGTAAAATGGTCGAGTTTCAGCTGGAGGCACCTACTCATTATCATGCGGGGATTCAGCATTTATCCTATATCGATCGGTTGTTCTGCTCTGCCCCTGGGTGGGTGTTGTCGCAGATGGTTACCAGCGGGGAGGTTGTGGGGATCCCTGAACAGCTTTTAGCGAAACACATCTCTGACCATGCTGCAGTCTGTGCGACCCTCGTTGCTCGCCAGCGGCCGCCTGAAGACGCTCGGCCTATCCCGCGTGAGATCTTTCGTTCTGCCGAATTCGCATGGTATATGCGTCGTGCGCTCGCTGCTGCTGAATACGAACATCTCAGTGTACCTCTCAGACATGCATATTATAAGAAACTCATGATAGAAGCAGCACGACACGCCCGAAACTCGCTCATCATACACAAGCCGCAGTCGCTCGATGCCAAATTCATCGTCCTTCGCACGTGTGCCCGCGCTGTTTTTCGACAAGACGTGCGTCTCGCCGAACGTGTTTGCCTGTCCCACCCTCTCGCTCGTGAACATCTAGTTTACGACGAAGCTGCGAGCACGGTGGATCTGGTCTCGCCGCTGGACTTTGCATCGCTCTCTGACACGCTGCACGCTGAAGTTTCACAGCGTCGGCGACAACTTGTGCAAGCAAGCCTTGCTGCTGCTGGCAGCGAGCAGCGTCGGGCTCGGCTTCGAGGACGGATGGAGAAAATGAAAAAGGCCGCTAAGTTATGGTCCCCGTTTGACAAACGTGTTTCTCTGGCCGGGGTTCGGGTCCAGGGCCAAATTTTGCAGGAACCCTCCCGCGTCCTTGAAGCGCTGTCTGCTCATTGGGCCCCTGTCTTCTCTGGCAAACCTTTCGAAGAAGAGCCCGCGAAGGCGTGCCTTCAGGAGTTCGCCCCCAAAGTTTCGTGCCGCGATCTCCCCCCCCCACCTTGGCCTTCCCGGAAAGCTACCTTCGGAGGCAGTCCGACTCTGGCCCCGGGCCCGACCGTCTCAGGTATGCTGCGTGGCAGCACGCTCCGCTAGGCTCTTCCATGCTATTTGAAGGACTTCAGTGGATCCTGAGCGGCTTCTCGCTCTCCTTCAACTTTAACGAGCTGCTGGGAGTTTATATTCCCAAAGGCACGGAAGCTGGCGATCAAGACGGCATTTTTCGGGACGTTGGGGATACCCGGCCTCTCGGCCTCAAAAACACTGACTGCAAGATTCTGACGGGGGTTTGTTGTTGGGAGCTCTCTCGTCGCGTCCCCGCTGGACTCGACTCGAACCAACGTGGCTTCGTCTCGGGCCGAAACTTCTGTTCGAACATCGTGGAGCTAGACACTCACGCGAGGGTCTACTCTATGGGTCCCAAGGCGTCGCTTCCGCTGCTTATAGGTTTTGACTTCGGCCAGGCCTTCCCGAGCTTGTGTCAGAGATGGCTGATGCTGGTGCTCGACGCCCTCGCTCTCCCTCCTCCTCTTCGGTGGTTCTACCAGATTATCTACGATAACGTCACGTGTTGGGGAAACATCGGTGGGGTCACTAGCTTTATGTACCACATTACCGCTGGCATAGTGCAGGGCTGCCCGGCCTCGGGACTTCTCTTCAGCCTCGCCCTCGATCCTTTCCTCCAAGACTTCCGCTCCGTGGTGGGCGGCACGGGCCGTGGCCATACGAGAGCGTGTGCCGACGACATCGGCATGGCGCTGAAGTGCATCTCCGCCTTGAGCGAGATCTCGGCAGTTTTTCGGAAGGCTCAGAGGCTGGCGCATCTGAAGCTCAAGATCCCGAAGTGCCACATTGTCCCGCTTATCGGTTCGGCTTCCCCCGTGGTCACCCGCAAGTATCGCCTCTGGCTTAACTCTCACCTTCGGGAATGGACCTCCATGGGAATCTCGGGCAAACTCAAGTACCTTGGGATGTTTCTTGGACCTGATGTCGAATGGGACTCGTGGCACGCCCCGCTCAGTAAGTACCAGTCTCGCTGCGCCATGATAGCTGCTGGTGGCTCTGCGACCGAGGTCACCGCCCTGTTATATCGTCGTCGAGCTGTCACGGTCTTATCTTACGTCGCCCAGTTCATGATCATTCCCCCTCATCTACGTAAGTCAGAGTACCAGCAGCTGGCCCGTCTATTTAAGACACCTTTTCGATGCTGGGCGAACGCCGACTGGCACCGCCTCAAGGACTGGGGTGGACCCCAAACGACCTCCATTCTCGCCCTTTGCCTGGCTTCTCTGATGCGCTCGTGCAGATACACCCTCCCGTGCTGGCGTGATTGCATGGGGATTTTGGAAGAAACTGCGTGGGCCGAGCTTCCGCTCGTTACTATCGTCTCTGGTTATCCTGATCTTGAAGGAGGGCGCCGTTGGTGCCCGAGATTTTGGAGGTCCCGCCCGCTCGCTCAGAATCTTCAACAAGCCGATCTAGGTTTTCAGGATTCCCCGACTTGCAGGATCCCTGGTAGGACGGCTCTCCGTGCGCTGCGAGAACATGTCGCCGCCCACCCTCTCCTTCCTCTGAAAGCTCTTCATCCCCAACGTATTCTCTACCTGTCCCTCCTGCACGCCCTCTTCCCCGATAACTTGACCACGATGTTCAAGACCCGTCTGCGCAGAGGATGCCCCGAACGTATTCAAGAAATCGAGACTATCGATTGGGATCGATGTCGCTCTGTCATTCTCTCCCTCCCTCCCTCCTGGCGCGCTGCCGTGCTGAAAACTCTCGCTGCTGCCTGGATCGCGGACAGTCGATTCCAGAAATCTTCTCCGTGCATGCTCGGATGTCCTGAATGCTCTGACAGATTTTGGCACTACTGGCGATGCCCGTATTTCTTGAGGATCCTCACTGAAGTTGTGGGACACCCTCTCGCCGATTGTCCTCTCGCCCGCCTCGGCGTCCTGTCCCCCTCTCGCGCTTCTTTCACCGTCCCTGTCTCCGCCTTCTATCTCTTCAACGCTCTGCACCCTTTGGCCTCGCCTGCCAATCCCATCATTTCACCCAACCATAGTGCAGGTGTGGTCAGGGCCGTCCGATTTCAGGTCGCGCGGCCAACGAGCGGCGGCGACTGTGGCTGAACCTCGAGACCAGGCGCCCTCTTGGCTACGCCCGAGGAGGAGGAGGAGGAGGAGGAGGAGGAGGAGGAGGAGGAGGAGGAGGAGGAGGATGGGGGCCGCCCACCACACACAAAAATCGTCCCATCGTCGGATGCTTGGGGCCGTTGCTTCTGCTGCTGCGCTGCCGGGGCCCCGAGGGGCCCATCGCTCTCCGCTTGCCGCTGGTGTCGTTCCGGGAGGGCCTGGGAATGCGTTCCCCACCAGGACGGTCTCTTGACTCGCTCTGCGGCCCCGCGACCACTGGGACCGCTGGATCCACCTCCTCTGTCGTCTGTGCTCCCTCCGAGCGCCTCCCTCCCTCCACGCTCCCTCCTCTCCCTGCCCCTCCCCCCTGCCTCCTTCCTCTGCCTCCGGTTCTCCTCCCTCTGCCTTCCTCTTTCTCCCTTTCGCCTCCCCCCTCGCCTCCCCGGTTCCCCGCTCCCAAGTCATCCGGAAACCTCGCAGACTCACGGAGACGTCCCATCTTTCGAGAGCAGTGGTCGACCTCTAAACAGTATTTTGGCGATCTCGTGGGCCGTTTTCGTTTCGATCTCGTTCTGCAGCAAGGGCGGACTGAAGATAAAACGAGGGAAAACGAGCACAACACGAAAACGAGAAACACTGTTTGGGGCGATCCCTGTTCGAGAGAGCAAAGGAAAGGCAGAAGCTCTCCGAGAAAAAGCGGCCGAGAGAGAGCGCCTTCCTGCCAACTACTACTGCTCGCCTTCGCCCTCGTCGTTCGTCGCCCGTCGTCGTCAGCGCTGACGTCGGCGTCGGCGTCCTCGCCGCGTCCTCGCCCTTGTCCTCGTCCTTGTCCTCGTTCTCGTCGTCGTCGTCGTCGTCCTTGTCCCTTGTCCTTGTCCTCTTCCTCCTCCTCCTCTTCCTCCTCTCCATCTCTCGTCGAGAGGCGACGACTTGACGGCGAGCGACGGCGACGGCGAGCGACGGCGAGCGACGGCGAGCGACGGCGGCCGGCGGCGGCGAACGGCGGCGGCGAGCGGCGACGGCGCGCCCCCCGCGGCGGCGGGCGGCGACGGCGGTGCCCCCCCCCCCGCAGGGCGGCGCGGGCGGCTCGGCCGCCGCGCCGAGCGGGCCCCGCCCGCGGCGCGGGCGCGGCGGGCGCAAGCGCGCGGAGAAGCCGCGCGGGCCGCCCTCGTCGTCCGCGTCGCCCGCGTCGTCGCTCGCCGTTCGTCGTCGTCGTCGTCGTCATCGTCGTCGTCGTCGTCGTTGTCGTCGTCGTCGTCGTCGTCGTCGTTCGTCGTCGTTCGTCGCCGTTCGTCGCCGTTCGTCGTCGTTCGCCGTTCGTCGTTCGTCGTAGTTGTTCGTTCGTCGTTCGTCGTTCGTCGCCGCCGTCGTTCGTCGAAGAGTGGGGAGAAGGGTGGGGGGAGGAGGAGGAGGAGGAGGAGGAGGAGGAGGAGGAGGAGGAGGAGGAGGAGGAGGAGGAGGAGAGGAGGAGGAGGAGGAGGAGGAAGGATGGCGGAGGGAAGAAAAATAGGAGGATGGCCAGGGGCGCGTGCTCAACCTCAACATACTTAACGTTTTGTCATCAATTGAAGTCGAACTGGTTGCCATTTTTTACCTAACAGCGTAGAATGATAGGTTTCAGTTGACTCAAAAGAGTCACAAGATCACTCCACAGGGGGGTCCGGGGCAGGAGTAGTTGGGAGGTTGCCGGGTGCAGGGTGCAGGGCCCAGTGCGAGGCTCGTTTTTCAGCAAACAGTCACACTTTTCGTGCTCTTCGACTTCAGAAGGTTTCCCAGCCATTCCCAGGCACCATTCTGAATAACCGGTATGCAACAGCACACACTTGGTTGCTCCTTGCCCTCCCAGAACTCCATTCCCGGGCCACATTTTGAATGCCCGGAGCCAACTGTAGGCCACTTCGTGGTCTTCGAGTCCCCAGAACTCCATTCCCGGGCCGCATTTTGAATGCCCGGAGCCAACTGTAGGCCACTTCGTGCTCTTCGAGTTCCCAAAACTCCATTCCCGGGCCACATTTTGAATGCCCGGAGCCAACTCTAGGCCACTTCGTGCCCTTCGAGTTCCCAGAACTCCATTCCCGGGCCACATTTTGAATGCCCGTAGCCAACTGTAGGCACTTCGTGCTCTTCGACTTCCCAGAACTCCCATTCCTGGGCCACATTTTCAGCAGGGGCAAGAGCACGACGAGGAGGAGGACGAGCAAGACCAGGAGGACGAGGACGAGCAGGAGCAGGACGAGGAGCAGGAGGAGCAGGAGAAGAAGGACGAGCAGGAGGAGGAGGACGACGAGCAGGAGGAGGAGGACGACCAGGAGGAGGAGGACGACCAGGAAGAGGAGGAGGAGGAGGAGGAGGGGAGGGGGAGGAGTACCAGGAGGAGGAGGAGGAGGAGGAGGAGGAGGAGGAAGAGGAGGAGGAGGAGGAGGAGGACGAGGACGAGGAGGAGGAGGAGGAGGGGGGGGGAGAGTACCAGGAGGAGGAGAACGAGGACCACCAGGAGGAGGAGGAGGAGGAGGAGGAGGAGGAGGAGGAGGAGAGAACACCAGGAGGAGGAGGACGAGCAAGACGAGGAGGACGAGAACGAGGACGACCAGGAAGAGGAGGAGGAGGAGGAGGAGGGGAGGGGGAGGACTACCAGGAGGAGGAGGAGGAGGAGGAGGAGGAGGAGGAGGAGGAAGAGGAGGAGGAGGAGGACGAGGAGGAGGAGGAGGAGGAGGACGAGGAGGAGGGGGGGGGAGAGCACCAGGAGGAGGAGAACGAGGACCACCAGGAGGAGGAGGAGGAGGAGGAGGAGGAGGAGGAGGAGGAGGAGGAGAGAGCACCAGGAGGAGGAGGACGAGCAAGACGAGGAGGACGAGAACGAGGACGACCAGGAGGAAGAGGAGGAGGAGGAGGAGGAGCAGGAGAAAGAGGAGGAGGAGGAGGAGGCAGGCTGAAGCTGAGGCTGTGACTGCGACTGCCGTTGCCGCTGCGACTGTCATCGCGAATGCGACTAGGACTGCGAGAACAGCAGAATTCTACAACTTTCGTTTCATTAACTAACAGCGAAGACTGATAGGTTTCTAGTTGACTTCAAAAGAGCTCACAGATCACTCCAAAAGGGGGTCCCCGGGCCAGGGACGTTGGGAGTATGCGGCGGGCCTGTGCCGGGATCGTTTTTCACAACAGTCACACACTTCGTGCTCCAGAACCCCATTCCCAGGCCACATTCTGAATAACGGGATCAACAGTCACCCACATTTGGTGCTCTTCGAACTTCCCAGAACTCCATTCCCGGGCCACATTTTGAATGCCCGGAGCCCACTGTAGGCCACTTCGTGGTCTTCGAGTTCCCATAACTCCATTCCTGGGCATGGTTTTGAATGCCTGGAGCCAACTGTAGGCCACTTCGTGGTCTTCGAGTTCCCAGAACTCCATTCCTGGGCATGGTTTCGAATTCCTGGAGCCAAACTGTAGGCCCATTCGTGGTTCGAGTTCCCAGAACTCCATTCCCGGGCCAGATTTTGGATGCCCGGAGCCAACCGTAGGCCTTGGTGCACTTCGGTTCCCAGAACTCCATTCCTGGGCATGAATTTGAATGCCCGGAGCCAACTGTAAGCAACTTCGTGCTCTTCGAGTCCCAGAATTCCATTCCCGGACAGGCCACATTTTGACTGCTGAGGCAGGTGAGGCTGAGGTGAGGCAGGCTGATATTTTTGGTTTTATATGATGTGTAGATTTTTCGTGTCCTTGATGATTTTTTTGATTGTGTTTGGTTGATGTTTTTTTTGATTGTTTTTTATGATTGATTTGATGTGATTGCTGTCTGTTTTTTTTTTTTTTGATGCTGGGCAGGCTGAGCTGAGGCTGAGGCTGAGCAGGCTGAGGCTGAGGCAGCCTGAGCTGACGCCGAGCTGAAGGCAGGACTCGAGGCTGAGGCTAAAGCAGGCTGAGGCTGAGGCTGAGGCAGGCTGAGGCTGAGGCAGGCGGAGGCTGAGGCTGAGGCAGTCTGAGGCTGAGGCTGTGACTGCGACTGCCGTTGCCACTGCGACTGTCCTCGCGAATGCGACAACGACTGCGAGAACAGCAGAATTCTACAACTGGATTCTCATCCGAATCTTAAGGGGAATGCTTCCAGATATGCTCCTACACATGGCTGTTAGGTTGCTTTGCCGGGATAATCATCTGAATCTTAAGGGGAATGCTTTCAGATATGTTTCTACACATCGCTGTTAGGTTGCTTTGCCGGGATAATTTAAACTAACAGCGTAGACTGATAGGTTTCTAGTTGACTCAAAAGAGCTCACAGATCACTCCACAGGGGGGTCCGGGCAGGCGTGGGAGTTGCCGGGTGCCTGTGCCGGGCTCGTTTCACCAACAGTCACACACTTCGTGCTCGTCGACCTCTCAGAACCCCATTCCCAGGCCACATTCTGAATAACCGGATGCAACAGTCACACACTTCGTGCTCTTCGACTTCCCAGAACTCCATTCCCGGGCCACATTTTGAATGCCCGGAGCCAACTGTAGGCCACTTCGTGCTCTTCGACTTCCCAGAACTCCATTCCCGGGCCACATTTTGATGCCCGGAGCCAACTGTAGGCCACTTCGTGCTCTTCGACTTCCCAGAACTCCATTCCCGGGCCACATTTTGGATGCCCGGAGCCAACTGTAGGCCACTTCGTGCTCTTCGAGTTCCCAGAACTCCATTCCTGGGCATGATTTTGAATGCCCGGAGCCAACTGTAGGCCACTTCGTGTTCTTCGAGTTCCCAGAATTCCACTCCCGGGCCACATTTTGAATGCTGAGGCAGGCTGATGCTGAGGCTGAGGCAGGCTGAGGCTGAGGCAGGCTGAGGCTGAGGCCGAGGCTGAAGGCAGACTGAGGCTGAGGCTGAAGCAGGCTGAGGCTGAGGCTGAGAGGCTGAGGCTGAGGCTGAGGCAGGCTGATGCTGAGGCAGGCTGAGGCTGAGGCTGAGGCTGATGCAGGCTGAGGCTGAGGCAGGCTGAGGCTGAGGCCGAGGCTGAAGGCAGACTGAGGCTGAGGCTGAAGCAGGCTGAGGCTGAGGCTGAGGCAGGCTGAGGCTGAGGCTGAGGCAGGCTGAGGCTGAGGCAGGCTGAGGCTGAGGCTGTGACTGCGACTGCCGTTGCCACTGCGACTGTCATCGCGAATGCGACTACGACTGCGAGAACAGCAGAATTCTACAACTGGATTCTCATCTGAATCTTAAGGGGAATGCTTCCAGATATGCTCCTACACATCGCTGTTAGGTTGCTTTGCCGGGATAATTTTCCCCCCAGGGGGGGGGGGCAATCACATTCCTGTACCATTTGTATCGAAGACGCCTACGGCGAATCATCGCCGCCCCCTGCATTTTTGGAAGTGCCTATGTGGCCGAACGTTGAGACCTGCCAAGCTATCGGACCATGTGTTCCCCGAATCGGTTTGGAAAGCCTTCGGGGAACACGTGGGCATCTTGAAGGTCTTCTTGGTCGTCTGGAGGCCATTTTGACCATTTCGGGCCTTCTTGGAGGACGTCTTGGAGGGGTCTTGGGCCGTCTTGGAGGCCATCTTGAGCGTCTTGGAGGCCTCTTGGGCCGTCTTGGGGGCCTCTTGGGGCCGTCTTGGGCCTCTTGGGCGATCTTTGGGGGCACTTGGGCCGTCTCGGGCCGTCGGAAGGCCGAACAAAAAGCACATGCCACAATCCTTCAAAAACTAATGGGAAAGTAATGATTTTGGCCTTTTCGGGCCTTCCTTGAGGCCCTCTTGGAGGCCTCTTGGAGGCCTCTTGGGCCGTCTTGGGCCATCTTAGGGCCATCTTCGGCCGTCTTGGCGGGCTCCTGGCCCGTCTGACGCCCTCGGAAGCCGTTTGGGGGGCCTCTCTGGGCCGACTTGGGGCCCTCTTGGAATGCTCCAGGGCCGTCTTGGAGGCCATCTTGGGCGTCTTGAAGGCCTCCTGGGCCGTCTTGGGGGCCTCTTGGGGCCGTCTTGGGGGCCTCTTGGGCCGTTCTGGGGCCATCTTGGAGGCCTCTTGGGCGATCTTTGAGGGCTCTTGGGCCGTCTCGTGCCGTCGGAAGGCCGCAAATAAGCAAATGTCGCAATCCTTTTAAAAAACTGCAGGAGCATCAATGTTTTTTACCTTTTCCGTCTGACGCCGTCTGGGCCGACTTGGGGCCCTCTTGGGGTGCTCCAGGGCCGTCTTGGAGGCCATCTTGGGCGTCTTGGAGGCCTCTTGGGTCGTCTTTGTGCCCTCTTGGGGCCGTCTTGGGGGCCTCTTGGGCAGTCCTGAGGCCATCTTGGAGGCCTCTTGGGCGCTCTGGGGGCGATCTTGGGGGCCTCTTGGGCCGTCTTGGGTCGTCGGTAAGCCGAAAAGGAGCAAATACGAAACACCTTTCAAAACCGAAGGGAAATTTATGATTTTAGCCTCTTCGGGCCCTCCTGGGGGACCTCTCGGAGGCCTCTTGGGCCGTTTTGGAGGCCTCTTAGGCACCTCTTTGGCCGTTTTGGGCCATCTTGGAGGTTTCTTGGGCGGACTTGGAGGCATCTCCTCCTCTCTTGGGCCGTCTTGGAGGCCATCTTTGAGGCCATCTTGGAGGCCACCTTGAGCCGTCTAGGAGGATGTTTTCCGGGATTGAGCTCCTGGGTAATCTTCCCAGCACCCCGGCGGGACGGGCCGAAGCCCCAGGGGGAGTTCTTTTGGAGAAAACCAAAAACAAAACCGAAATCGTGTAGCACGCCAGGCACCTCTCTTGCAAGCAACAGGGGGCGGCGGATCGAATGGCCTTCGGCCCATCCCGCCACCGTGCCTGGGTTGTAGTTCAGATGCCTCATGGATGCTTGTGGGGATCTCGTGGGAGGCCTCTCTGAAGCTTCCCGGAGGCGGTTGTTGGGGTGGTGTCTCGGGGCCTCTCGGGGAATTTTAGGGGGCCTCTCGGGGCCTGACTTGGGCTTCCTGCGGGCCTCCTACTGCTAGGTGAATAATTTGCCAGGGAAGATCTGACCAGGTGGGGCATGGGTCAGTGGCGGGGGCGTGAATCGCTCTGCCAGCCGCCCGAAGCGGCGGCCGTCACATCCCCGCCAGGGCCGCGCGCGCCCACGAGCCGCGCGCAAGGATGCGCCCGCGCGCTCACGAACCGCGCTGGCTCATCCTCAGCATGCTCATCCTCATCATCCCCCTCATCCTCCATCCTCGTCCTCCGCAGCCTCATCATCACAACTCTCCGCCTGTACAGCCCTCTGAGAATTATCGTCCTCATCATGCTTTGCATCGTCCTCGTCATCATCCTCACCCTTCTCATCCGCATCCTCATGTCCCTCATCCTCAATACTCATCGTCCGTAGCCCCGTCCTCCTCATCTCCTTCGTCCTCGTCCTCATCATGGTTAGCACCATCCTTATCTCCATCCTTATTTTTATCCTCATTCTACGTGCCCTAACTCCCCATCCTCCTGATCCTCCCCACTGTCGTCCTCGCTGTCAAAAGGGAGCCAAAGGGTAGCCAGAAGGGAGTCAAGAGGGAGCCAAGAGGGAGTCAAGAGGGAGCCTAGAGGGAGCCAAGAGAGAGAGGGCCTAAAGGGGGCCATCTCTTACGACGCCGACCGACCGACCGACCGACGACCGCGACTTCAACCGACCGACAGACGGACCGACGACAATCAGCCGACCGACAAGCCAACGGATCGACCGACCGACCGACGACGAAGACGACGACGACCGACGACCGACCGACCGACACGACCGACCATCGACGGTCGGCCCGGAGGCCGTGCCATTCTAGAGCTCGGGGTGAAAAACTTGGCCCGTGCCTCCGGCACCTGGGCAAACGTGCGATCTCGGGAGCCTTGAGACGGGGGTCAATGCAAACGGGGGTCAGCCAGGGCGCCAGATCCTGCAGGATCCTGCGAAGACCCCCTCTGGCTGACGACCCGGGTTAGCGAGCCGCTCGAGGCCGCGAGGCGGCCGCGCATATTGGTTGACCCGGGTTTGCGAAGATCTGCGTTGCAGTTTTTTTTCTTTCCTGCGTTGCAGGTTTTTGGTTTCCTGCTGACCCGGGTCTGGATTGACCCGGGTCAGAAGATCCCCGACGATCGTCCTGCGTGAATTTGCTTCTCGGGCAGGCAGGGGCGGGGAGCGCAAGAGGGCGGGGCAGAAGGGGTCGGGGGACCGCGCCGCATCGCCGATGCATCGACGATGCGGCTCGATGTGGAGCCCGTCTTTCCCCGCGCCGATGCATCGCCGATGCATCGCCGATGCATCGCCGATAGATCGGCGATGCATTGGCGATGCGGCGCGATCCTTCGACCCCATCTACTCGGACCCCATCTAGGAGGCCTCTACCAAAGACTGCGACACACCTAACGGGTGAAGAACGGCATCAGATAAGCTGTTTCGCCGTCGGAGATGCCTGTCCCAGGGCTGCTTGAAATCCTCCTTCTCCCAGATATCAAGCAAAGCGATGTAATTTTCAATCCTGGCGTTTTTCTTAGATTTCGGCCGGCGATGTGTTTTGTTGTGTTTCCCAATGCGCGGCCCCAGGGAGGTCCCGACCCCTTGCCTGCGGGGGCAGTTTTCTTCCCAGATCGACTCTTTGGATGGTCCCTGGGCCCGACCATCTCAGAGGTCGAAAACCGAAGCACAACGCATTTCTTGCAGATGTGGGAAAAGGCAAGCAGCGCCCACAAGCGTCGGCCCTCTATCCTTGTCCCCTCCTCCCCCTCCAGTCGGTTGGTGGCCTCGTCTCCGTTCTCCCGTCCCCTCCTCCTCCTCCTCCTCCTCCTCCTCCTGCCTGGCCCTCCAGCTTGGTCCTCCAGCCCCGACGCTCGCCTGACGAGCTAAGGTACCACCCCTCGAACACGCCCATCTACCAGACGTCCACGTTCCTGCCTGCCGCTGCCCACGCTGTGCTCGCGGGGAAGGGGAAGGGGGAGGAGGAGGATGAGGAGGAGGAGGAGGAGGAGGAGGAGGAGGAGGAGGAGGAGGAGGAGGGGGGAGGAGGAGGAGGAGGAGGAGGAGGAGGAGGAGGAGGAGGAGGAGGAGGGAGGACGAGGAGGACGAGGAGGACGACGACGAGGAGGAGGAGGAGGAGGAGGAGGAGGGGGAGGAGGGGGAGGAGGAGGAGGAGGAGGAGGAGGAGAGGAGGACGAGGAGGACGAGGAGGAGGAGGAGGAGGAGGAGGAGGAGGAGGAGGAGGAGGAGAGGACGGGTGGAAGGGGGAGGGAGAATACTGGAGCACTAGTGGTAGAACCAGACGGGCAGATAGGGTGGGGTCGGGAAGGCGGGCCCAGAAGGCGGGTTGCTGAAGCGTGGGTCCTGCATGAATCGCGAGGAAGTCTCCGCAACAAAGCGTTGGGCCGCAGGACCTCATCAACAGCCCACGAGAGGTCACAGTCGGGTCCCCTGGGTCGCAGAAACCATTGAACGTGCCAGCCTACGCTGTCTGATTCGCCATCCGTAGTGTACACTACCTGGCCGTCGCATCCCCTCAGAGAAACTAGTAGGGCAGACCCCTTCTTTCCTTGCAACGACCTGGCGCCGTCCTGGGAATGTGCTTCCAAACTCCGCTCCTGGGAGGCATGGGGTCTACCAAGTTGGAAATCACTGCCACGTCAAATCATAGGCGTCTCAACTTCTGTTCCTGCTGTCGGGCCCTACGCTCGAATTTCCATATGATGTGTGTATGTTTGTTTGTAGATATGCGTATATATCGCCTATACATACTATGCTTGCCCCCGTCATCATACAATTCGCATCCTTTCTTATCCTCTTCCTCATCCTTCTCTTTCTCCTCCTAAGCCTCTTCCTCATCCCTCTCCCCCTTCTCGTCCTCATCCCCTCTTATAGTATCCTCCTTCTTGCCTTCATCCTCAGCATCTTCTCCTCTTGTCTTCTGTTTTCTTCGGATGGCGACCCATTCTGAACACGTGCTGTTATTCTTATTTTTGTTATTCTTATAATTACTATCATTATGACTATTATTATTCTGAATACTATTATTCTTAATATGATCATTCGCAGCATTAATATTCGTACTATGTACTTTGGAGCCTGCGGGGAGTTCGAGTATTTACGGTCGAACGCTTCGCTCAATGAGGAAAAAAGGGAGAGAGATAGCATGACGCGTCCGTAGGTCCTCATCTTCTTCTTTTGTCATCCTTCTTCTTCTGAGGTTGACCCAGTTATTGCTATTGTAGTATTAGTAGTCGTATTGTTATTGTTCTTGTTCTTACTGAGGTTGACCCAGGTTGTTCCTCCACATAGTCGTATTAGTAGTCGTATTGTTATTGTCATTGTTATTGCCATTGTTTTTGTTAGTTTTAGAGTTATCATTATTATCAGTATTCGTATCACTACGATAATTTCTTTCACTGTGGAGCCTGTGGGGCGTTGGGCTATTAAAGGCTGAAGGCTTTTCTCGAAGAGACAGAAAGAGAGAGAGAGAGAGAGAAAAGAGAGAGATAACGAAAGAGAGAGAGAGAGAGAGAGCGAGAAAACAAGGGAAAGAGAGGGAGAGAGAGAGAGAGAGAGAAAGAGAAATAGAGAAACAGCGCGAGAGATACCATAATATCTCCATGGCACACTGGCTCAGACACCCTTCTTCGGATATTGCTGTCAACCAAACCTGCTCCACGAGATGGTCCCGACCGCGGGTGGTATGGCGCAGATCGGCCATGGGGGGGCCGTTCGGCTTGAGCTACAGTTCGCTGCTGCTCAGCCTCAGGAGTGCCCCTCCCGCCCACCAAGAGATCCTAGTCCGCATCAGCACAGGAGGCATTGATATTCACACGTCCAGGCTGCGTTTTGGCAACCCGGACCGATACTTGACCTGCGTGCGCACAGCGTCGCCCGATGAGGAGCAGAGCGAACAATACTTATATTTATATACATATTTAGCGAGATCGAGAGAGAGAGAGAGGACAAGAGAGATATACATATAAATGCACACACAAATCTATATGTATTTGTATATATACAGAACGAGAGATAGAGAGAGAGAGAGAGAGAGAGAAAAAAGAGAGAGAGAGAGAGATAGTGAGAGAGACCGAGCGAGAGGGAGGGAGGGAAGGGGAAGGGGGGTGGGTTGTAGGCCTGTTTCTTCACGCTCCACGAGGCCCCCTCTAGTTTCAGCCGGGGAGATCAGGAAGCTGAGAGAAAAAATGGCCTACGCCATGCCGGCAACCCTGGTCTTGGACGGGGTGTCCATCTTCGCGGCCATCGCCATGGATTTTGTGCGTCCATTTTCTGCGCGCAGTATGGCAGGCCGCCCATGGTGACTTTCCGACCAGCTCCGCACCAAGCAGATCACCGACGTGCTCTGGTGCGATACTTGTGATATGAGGGCCGCCCCCATGACGAAGTGGAGCATCGGCCGGGAGCTGATACTGGACGCGACGTGCGGGGAGCTCAGGTACGTCCGCGCCGCTGTCAGACCGAGCGACGAGAGGCACAAGAAGACCGTGCCCAGCTCCCGCCACAGCGACCTCAGGACGTACGCGGAGAACTTTTCGCCGATGGGATAAACATCGGGCAGTTTCGCTATATATACTTCGGCTGCAGAGCGTAACATGTGCGGTCGCATGTCGCGGGCTGTGTTCGCGAATGAGATATAGGAAGAGGCAGCGACAGCCGCATGTCGCGAACTGTGTTCTCGAATGCGACGTAGCAGGGCACATTACATATTGCCTGCGTAAGGCGAGTCATGGTTGCAAGCGCGACTTAGTGAGCCAGTATGCAGCACGTCAATCGTTTTACTGTGCTCCTCCAGTTGTCTGCTCTCCTCGTTCCTTCGGCAGCTTGTTATGAGGGACCTGCTCAGTAGAAGGTCCTTGTGCAGCCTCGCCTCCTGTTGTATATGCTGTCGCGGGATGCGCCATTCTGCCTCGGCTTGCTTTACGAGCCCTGCTGGCAGTAATTGGCGTCCTTCCTGGGGTGCCGTAGAAGTTTTCTGGGCGGTTGGCACATTGGGGGCCAAAGTGTCTTGGGACGCCGCGAAGTCTGGCAACTTCCGGAGCGTGCCGAAACGGGATCCACCCATGCTGCTGCAACTGTTTATGAGGCCTCGTTGGTTGCGGTTTGGCTTGCGCGCTGTAGCCGACGGGGCACAGGCAGACTCGTTTGAGCTGCAGACTCGAACGGTAGCCTACGAACCCTTCGTTTGCCCATTAATTGTCTCCCCTTAACCGCGGCCGTTTAGTTAAAGGCACTTTGCCATCGCATCCATTTTCATGTTTTTTTTCTTCTTCGCTCTTGGGGTATGAGGCATCGGGAAACACCGGCAGACGTCGGGGGAACGGGAGACGACGCCGCGGGAGGCAACGGGAGACAACGGGAGGCATTGTCGCCCCACCAGGTTCGGATCCAGCAGTCAAATCATTTGGCTTTCCGCAGTTGGTAGCATTTTTTATAGACAGGAAGTTCGGGGAAAGCGGGGAGCTCGGGAGTTCCGAATCCAAAACAGTTGGGGCTGACGGCGGGGCTCCAGTAGGCATAACACGTGCATCTTCGGCGTGGCCATGGACCTCGAGAGGAGGAGGAGGAGGAGGAGGAGGAGGAGGAGGAGGAGGAGGAGGAGGAGGAGAGGAGGAGGAGAGGAGGAGGAGAGGGAGGAGCAGGAGGAGAGGAGGGAGGAGGGAGGAGGAGGAGGGGAGGAGGAGGAGGGAGGAGGAGGAGGAGGAGGAGGAGGAGGAGGAGGAGGAGGAGAGGGAGGAGAGGAGAGGAGGAAGAGGAGGAGGACGAGGAGGATGGGGTGGAGGAGGGAGGGGAGGAGGAAGCGGTGTCGGAGTCGGTTCGTGAGGCGGCAGCGTAGCACGAGGAGTGCCGCGTGGCAGGTTCGTGCAGCCGTCCGCCAACGAGTTCGGGGCGTACGACTACACGCGCTCGGTTTGGGGCAGTGGACGTGGGTGGACAGTTGGTGGACAGAGGCAGTAGGCGGAGGAGGAGGAGGAGGAGGAGGAGGAGGAGGAGAAGGATAAGGAGGAGGAGGAGGGGAGCAGTATGAGGAGGAGGAGGAGGTTCATGTTGAGTAGGAATACGAGATTTCCCTCGACGGCCAAATGGCTTAACCAAACGGCACACTTGCTAGGCGGATTGCGATTCAGCCTTTCTTTACCTGATGCGCCCCACAGGTGTCTGCATCTCCGAGGTCTGGATAAGGCGTGTGCTTGAATAGGATGATGAGGATGAGGAGAGATAGTGATGCTGATTGATGGTGATGCTGATACTTATTGTGACGATGCTGATGTGGTTGAGGATGCTGCTGATTATTATGATGATACTCATGATGCCATGATGCTGCTGATGATGATGATGATGCTGATGCTGATTCTGATGATGCTGGTGATGCTGATGATGAGGATGCTGATGATTATTATTATGATGATGACGATGATGCTGATAATGATTCGGACGATGCTGATGATGATGCTTCTGATAAATGCTGCAGCTTGTGATGGCGATTCTGATGATGCTGATGATGCTGATGACAATGGCGATGGCGATGGCGATGACGATGCCGATGACTATGACGATGGCGATGACGATGACGATGCGGATGATGAGGATGATGCTGCTGATGATGATGAGGATGGCGATGTTGATACTGAAGATAATGATGCTGATGACGATTGTGATGATGATGCTGATCATTATTATGATGATGCTGATGACGATGGTGGTGTTGATGCTGGTGCTGCTGACGATAATGATGCTGCTGATTATGATGATTATGATGATGGTGATGATGATGATGATGGTGATGGTGATGCTGATGATGACGATGATGATGATGATGATGATGATGATGATGATGAAGGTGCTGATGATGAAGATGCTCCTGATGATGAGGATGATGATGCTGCTGATGATGCTGATGATGCTGATGATGCTGATGATTATGATGATGCTTCTGATGATGATGAGGAGGAGGATCATGCTGCTGCTGATGCTGATGATGCTGATGCCGATGACGATGCTGCTGCTGATGATGATGATGATGGTGATGATGATAACGATGATGATGATTATGATGATGATTATGATGATGATGATGATGATGATGATGATGATGATGACTCTGATGACGATGATCATGATGAGGATGCTGCCGCTGATGATTATGCTGATACTGATGATGATGCTGATGCTGATGATGCTGATGATGAGGATGAGGAGGATGAGGATAATGATGCTGATGCTGCTGATGATGATGATGAGGATGATGATGATGAGGAGGAGGAGGAGGAGAAGGAGGAGAAGGAGGAGGCGGAGGCGGATGAGGAGGAGGAGGCGATGATGATGATGATGATGATGATGATGATGATGATGATGATGATGATGATGATGATGATGATGATGATGATGATGATGATGAGGAGGAGGAGGAGGAGGAGGAGGAGGAGGAGGAGGTGGAGGAGGAGTAGGAGGAGGACGAGGAGGAGGAGGAGGAGGATGAGGGGAGGCGGATGAGGAGGATGAGCATGAGGATGAGGAGAGGGATGAGGATGAGGATGAGGATGAGGATGAGGATGAGGATGATGATGATGCTGATGATGATGATGATGATGATGATGGTGATGATGATGTCGATGTTGATGTTGATGTTGATGTTGATGATGATGATGATGATGATGATGATGATGATGATGATGCTGATGATGATGATGATGATGATGATGATGTTGTTGTTGTTGTTGTTGTTGTTGTTGTTGATGATGATGATGATGTTGATGATGAATCTGATGACGATGATCATGATGAGGATGCTGCCGCTGATGATGATGCTGATGCTGATGATGATGCTGATGCTGATGATGCTGATGATGAGGATGAGGATGAGGATGAGGATGTTGATGCTGATGATGATGATGATGATGATGATGATGATGATGAGGAGGAGGAGGAGGAGGAGGAGGAGGAGGAGGAGGAGGAGGAGGAGGAGGAGGGGAGGCGCCGGCGCGAGGGGAGGGGAACCCCACGCGGACCGCGCTCGAGAAGCACGTTGCGATGCTGGAGCAGGCGGCCGCGGCCTTCGCGTTCGCGTCAGGCCCGTTGCCCCGCGCGCGGCGGGCCCGCCGCCGGATGCGGGCGCCCGGTGCCCTCTTGTCTTTCCCAGTGGTCCTCGCTGTCCCCTCGTTTTCCCTTTCGCGCCATGTGTCCTCTTCTTTTCTTTCTGCTCCTCCTCGGTCTTCCCTTCCTCCCCTTTCTCTCCCCTTTCCCTCCCCTTTACGTGTTCGCCCCCTTCCTTTCCTCCACGTGTTGTTCGCACCCTTCCCTCCCCTCCTCTTTCTCATCCTAGCCCTCTTCCTCTTCCTGCTCTCCTTGTCCTTCTCCTCGTCCTCTTCCTCTTCTTTCTTGACGCTTCACGCATTCCCACGAACGATTGCCAGGCGAGTTTCCCTGAACAGAGAAGGGTGGGGGCATACAGTGGAACAAAGAGGACAGGCAGTCATCAGGCCGAAGCTCTGGATCGGCCAGACCAGTTTCAAGAGTGGAACTGCCGAGCCTGCCTTCGGAGGAGGCGGGAGGAGGACGAGGAGAAGAAGGAGGAGGAGGAGGAGGGGAGGAGCAAGGACGAGGAGGAAGGTTGGAGAGGCAAGAGGGTGGGAGTGGAAACAGGCGACGCCAGACACGACGACGACGCAAGGGGCGTGTTCAGGTAGCCTGAAAAGGGCCCTCGGGGCCCGCGCACGATACAGGAGCCATTGCGCATAATACCGCAAATGCCTCTGCCTTTCGAGCCATCTTTCGGCCGTCTCGGAGGGTCTCGACCAAAAGGGAGCGGCGCTCATTCACCTCAAGTCGGGCCTGTCCCTCTACAGGAGGGGTGTTCAAACATAGTTAAAAAAAGGTACGGTGACGATTTGCTGGGTTATTTGTTGAGTACTTTGTGTATGTTTTTGCATATTTATAATGTTTCGACTAAAAACCGCCTGTTGGGGGACAGGCCCGACCTAACCCTAACCCTCTGAAGCACGACGCGTCGCCTCTTGCAGCCCTCTCGGGATGCCCCCGGTGCGCTCTTAGGGGGCCCTCGGGACAGTCTCGGAACACTTCTGGGCCGCTCGTGGGGCTCCTCTCGGGACATCTTGGAATCATCTTTATTTATGCCTCCGGCGTCCATCGGAAGGGAAGTTGGCTACAGTGGATGGTTTTGCGATGAAACGCGTGACGTTCCCGCACCAAACATGGATGGACGTCCTGGGGTCTCAGGGTTGGGTTTCTTGTGGGCAGTTTCCTGTGGAGGGGCCCCTACTGTATATATCAAACATTATTTACATACCTGAGGAAATTGAACACTGTTGGCCTCTCGGACTATCCTTGGAAGGCTCCGCGGCCACTTGAAGCCTTCTTGTGGCAGTCTGTGAATTTCTTCGAGGCATACTGGGGGTCACCTTGAGCATGATGGGCTATACTGGAGGCCATGCTGGGCCACCCGAGGCTCTATTGGAGTAGCCTTGGAGTAGCCTTGGCCCATCTTGGAGCCGTGTTGGCCTATCTTGGACGCTCCAACGCCTCGCCCCCCCCTTACCCCTCCAGACCCAGGGCAAGGGGGTCAAGGGGAGAGCCCCACCGTCCCCGAGTCGGGCAGAAGAGTGCTGGAATATCGAGCTCGGCCAGCCATCTACGCCCACGATGGCTGGCGGGGCTCTTCTCTTCCTCCTCTGCTTCCTTGATTCCTGATGACCGGAGCCACCGTAGATCGCACTCCTCCTCCTCCTCCTCCTCCTCCTCAACCTCCTCCTCAACCTCCTCCTCCTCCTCCTCCTCTCAAACAGGGCTAGGATCGGGATAAATCGCTCCAGAGCGTTCTGGAGCGCTCTCAGAGCGTTCCGGAACGCTCTGGAACGGCCGCGGCGCCCAATACATCCTCCAAACCCGCCGATTCTCAGATTTCGAGTTATCCCGATCCGATTTTGTCCCGATCTTCGCGTCGTTTTATCCTCCTCCTCGTTCTTCATCTCTCCCGCATCCAAGGGAGGAAGGGAGGTGGATGGGGAAGGGTCGGACCGCTGAGCGCGGAGATCCGCGAGCTCGGTCTTGTGTTCCCCTTGGTGCCTCTCCGCCGTGCCTCCTCCTGCAGATCCTGGAACGGCGCCGCGGCAGCGAGGCAGCAGCGGGGAGAGTACGGCTCGTGGGCATCGGGAGGATCATCACGGCGACGGCGGTGGAGGGGGGGAGGACGGTGGAGGGGGGGAGGGATGGGTGGGGATTGTGGATGGCGAGGGCGGAGGAGGAGGATGAGCTGGAGGAGTCGGAGGAGGGGGAGGAGGAGGAGGAGGGATGGAGGGAGGGAAAGGTGGGAGGGAGGAGGATGTGGATGGGGCGGAGGGAGGAGAGAGGAGGAGGAGAATGAGGAGGAGGACGAGGAGGTTTAGCCTTGGACTGAACTTTGGCCGCACTAGCGGCCGCCCGTGAAAGCATGGAGCGCTGGATGCTGGGCGGGGGGAGCGCTGCTCTTCTTCTCATAAACCTGTAATTGGACTACAATCACTTAGGACGGCATGCATGGTACAGGTTTCGCGGACCCACTATCAAATCATGTATTTCAATTCTTTGCTTTGTTCCATGCCTTGGCGCCGTCGTTGGGGTGACCCTCGACCACCGTTGTGTTAATCTGAGCTTGTTTCGCGAGAATCCGTGGGTGTTCGCCTTACTTTTCTTCCGAGCCTGTCATATGAGTATAGATCTCGGTGCACATCCTCACCGACATATTCACGTGCTTGCATTGTTTGAATGTCGTTGGTTAAATGTGCACCCAACTCTCCATTCACGATTCCTCTGTTAACTCGTCACCTGCAGCTTCACTCGCACGCTCCCTGCTTGAAGCTGGAGCTACATTTTCACTTAAGTAGTCGCTTGCACTCTCACTGCTGACAGCTTCACGGACAACTCAACTTACTATTCAATCGCGCTATTTTCCTGCAGCATCTTCAGTCTCGCACGCATCATTTCAAGCTCTACTCTACTCGCGCTGTCAACATCCCAATGCTACCCTAGATCTGAAGTTCGACCTTCATTTACATCTTTAGTCGCACTTTCACCGTTTAAGCCGTCACTTACATCACCCGTCGCTATCTTACCGTTCGACTATTAGCGTAAGTCTTCACTTAGATATTCATTTGAATCTCCAGTCGCACTCTCACCGTTTAAATCGTCACTTGCATCTTCACTCGCGCTTTCGCGTTTGAAGCATCACGCGAATATTCGCTCTTGTTTTCTGTCGCACCCTCACATTTTATTTATCCGCTCTCCCACTCTCTAAATCTACATGTACGCTATCACTCAAATATCCGTTGAAGTTTCGAATAGCGTTTTCACAGTTTAAATCATCACTAACTTCTGCACTGACGGTCTAGACATTTAAATCTTCAACTGCATCACCAGTCGCACTCTCACCATTCAAGTCTGCACTTCAATCTCCAGTCGCTCCCCTATCGTTTAGATACTTATAGATCTTCAATTCAGTGTTTACCTATACGACCACCCTTCGGGTGATAAGGAGGTTGGGGGGGGAGAGAAGGGGGAACCAACATCTTACCAACATCAACATCCACTGCTGGCCGTTCTTCCCTGCGCTGGTTCCGGCGTTGTGGCTTATGACGCTGAACCGCTGCCGGTCTGCATCGCTTGCAGCGGCTGCGCTAGAATGGGGGTCCATGTCAAGCCAAGCAACACCCTGTTTGCCTCCAGGGTACGCGACGCTCCCACCAAAAGTCAGTGAACGTCCTTCGGTCTCAGGGTTGTGCTTCTTATGGAAAGTTTCTCTTAAACTGGCCTCCACTGGCTGTTCGCGTCCAGCACCTGGGAGGAGGAGGAGGAGGAGGAGGAGGAGGAGGAGGAGAAGGAGGAGGAGGAGGAGGAGGAGGAGGAGGAGGAGGAGGAGAGGAGGAGGAGGAGGAGGAGGGGGAGGAGGAGGAGGAGGAGGAGGTGAGGAGGAGGAGGAGGAGGAGGAGGAGGAGGAAGAGGAGGAGGAGGAGGAGCAGGAGGAGGAGGAGGAAGAGGAGGAGGAGCAGGTGGAAGAGGAGTGCCAGTGCTGCAGCAGGTGACGTGGGTCCTAGCGCGGGAGGGAAAAAGGCACGGACACAATTATTCGTCGATTCCCAAGAAAACATGGGAAAATATGGGAAGTGTGGTGGAAGACGAAAACCCATAATATATATATATAGGAAAATGAGGGTAATCTGGGATTAGTGCCTATTTCTTTGTGTGTCCCTGGGCCCCCTCACTCTCTCGCCCCCCCCAAGAGGAACGTGAATGTGTCACACTAGATTCCTGTCCAGTCTTCTTGATCGCCCACCAACGGCAGTGCCGTTCCCAAGCTTGTCGATGGGATCTCAAGCACCCCACCATGTCCGAGAGGAACGGACGAGGAGGAGGAGGAGGAGGAGGAGAGAGGAGGGGGGCAAGGGAGGATGAGGAGGGGCAGATGGGCCCTCAGAGACATCTCTGGAACGTCCTGTCCGAATCATCTCGTTCGGAGCCACCACAACTCTCAAACTGTAAGAGGCATGCCCGTCGCACTCCTTGCGTGTATTACCGCATAGCTCCGAAAAATGATGCACTCCTCGCATGACCCAGGACTTGGAACCGAACATGTGTGTGGTGTACTTTCGCACCTCATTGTATCTCCCCTCAGGTGTGCAAATTGGACTTGTCGATCGGAAGGAACACTGGACATAACGAGAAATAGTCGCGAACTGTCGACACCATCGTGTCCGACATGTTCTTGAGGGGTGTCCACGTAATACCAGACCAGAGACCACAAGAACAGAGAGGGCCCGAACAAACCACAATGGAACAAAACATAGCAGAAAGGACCAGCACGGATCATAATAACATACATTCTAGACAGGACCGAGCATCACACTAGACCAGAGCATAACAGATTATATCAAGTTATCCGCTTGCCGTGCGTCTGTACTCCCCTCCTCCTTCTTCCCCTCCTGATCATGCCCCCTCTCCCTCCTCCATCCACCCTTTCCATTCTTCCCCTCCATCCTCACCCTCCCCTACCCTCCTACAACTCCTCCACCTCCTCAACATCCCGTTTTCCCTGCCCTCCCCTACTCTTGATGGGGGGGGGAACACGGTGAATGTGGGATTGTGAGGTGGATTTCGGAGCCTTGCGCACGTGACGTCCACGCGTAGAGCTAAGGACCTAGGCCGCCTTCGCGTCGTCTCCGCCGTCATCGTCGTCGTCGTCGTCGTCGTTGTCGTCATCGTCGTCGTCGTTGTTGTTGTCTTAGTCGTCGTCGTCGGCAGCGGCGGCGGCGTCGTCGTCGTCGTCGTCGTCGTGGTGCCCTTCGTCTTTCTAATCGTCGTCGTTGTGCTTGTGCTTGTTGCCGTCGTCGTTGTTGTCGACTTCCTCATGGTTGTCGTCGTCATCGTCGTCGGCGGTGGCGTCGTCCTACTGCCCGTCGTCGTCGTGCTCGTCACCCTCGCCGTCGTCGCCGTCATCCTCTGGCGGCAGGCATGGCGGCGCTCCACACGGTGACGCGCCTCCTGCGGCACGGGGACGAGATCCTGGCCAATGAGGTGCGGCTCTGCCGGCCCTTCTCCTCCTCATCCTCCTCCTCCTCTTCCTCCTCCTCTTGGCGTTGATCGGACTTCAAGCACGGGGCTCGCAGCGTTCTGAATCCTCCTCCTCCCCCTCCTCCTGATCTTCCTACTCCTCCTCCTCCTCCTCCGCCTCCTCATCCGCCTCCTCGTCCTCCGGTGAAAGTCCTGGATACCGCGCCACACAGTCAAGTGCAGCTACGTTCTCCAAGAAGGTGCCCAAGCTAAGCCAGACAATGTCCCAGAGGGCGGACCGGTCGTCCTCAGCAGAAATCCAACTACGATCTCTTAATCTCAGCAACTTGTATATGCGCTGGTCGAGC